>CATNUY010000073.1:0-600000 GCA_951217065.1 Baccha elongata
GGACGTTGCTGTCAAGGAAGGAGAAAAAACCCTTAGGTGTTTATTAATTTCTCTTTCCCGAAACTCACATTTTTTGACAAGAACTTGGCGTGTCAGTGTTTGACCATTTGTTGGCGTCTTCTCTGCGTACAATTCTGAATAAAAAACTTTAAAAGCTTCTAATTTGCTTTCTGTACTCTCTAACTGAATCCCATTGCATTCTAACTTATCCTTTCTTATGTCTACCGAATAATTTTTGTCCTGTAATTCTATCAACCTCTTTGAAAAGATGGAGATGGTCTTATTTCTTTTAGTTTTGATTCAAAACGATCATTCATATCTGTTCTTACTTTATCTTTTATTATCTTACTCAATTATTGAATATTTGAATTTTAGATTGAATGTCCAGGGCTTAGTACCTACAAGTCAGACGTGTTTTTATTTTTTCTCTCTGCAAAGTTTGTTTACCTACCTACTTCTTAAAATAAAATGGCTCAAATAAAATGTGCAAAGTGCGATGAAATCGTAATTAAAGATTTTGTCATTTGTGGTGGATTTTGTTCACAAAACATTTCACGACAATTGTACGTCTGTGCCAGAAAATACTCTTAAAATTGTGAAATCAAGTATAAATCTATTTTGGAAGTGTAATGCTTGTGCAAGTAATTCTGCTCTTGCTCTTGTTTCCAAGCTTAATGATTTAAATAAAGTTGTTTTAAAATTGGCAAGTGATTTTGATCAAATGCAAAACATTATTGGAAAAAATGAAACTGTAAAAAAAAATATTATCATAAATAATTCAAAAAGTGATGTCGAAAAAAATTCCACTGATTTAACCGTTGAACTTAATGCTCAGTCTAAGAAGGTTATTGACCGTGACCCATGTTCTAGTGTAAATATCACGTCATCTCTTTCTCAAAATAAAACCTTGCCGTGCCGCCAAAACACCGGTGGGGCAAAGAGGAGAAAAAATATGCATATAGTTGGAATCGATGACTCCTCAACAGCATTGGAAGTAATACCTGCCTTGAAGTGGATACATTTATCTCGCTTCTCACCAACAACAAAATCAGCTTCTATCATTGCATATGCATCAAATAAATTGAGTGTTCCTGCAGACAAACTTTCTTGTTTCCCATTGTGTAAACAAAATACCGATGTGAGCAAATTAACTCATGTAAACTTTCGTCTTGGTATTCCATCAGATGTTCTTGATAATGCATTAAAGGGAGAAAACTGGCCGCAAAGTGTGCATGTTAAAATGTTCCGTTTTTTTCCAAAAAAAGAGAATGCATCAACAGAGGACCCGAACAAGTAAATAAAAAAATTCAACTCAATCAAGTCATCGCCCTTCATCAACATCATCAATTCAATCTTCCGTCTCATTCTTCTTCATTATCATTTCCCTCGTCATCACCACTACAACAATCACTTGACACACTCTCTATTTATTACCAAAATGCTGGTGGGATTAGAACAAAAACAAAAGAGGTGTTTCTAGCTGCATCAATGCAAGAATATGACGTCATTATTCTCAGTGAAACTTGGCTTCATGTACACATTCAATCAGCTGAACTTTTTGATGATTCTTACAACGTTTACCGTTCTGATCGATATGAAAACTCAACGCAGCGTGGAGGTGGTGTGCTGATTGCTGTTCTTTCAAAATTCTCAAGTCACCGTGTTGATCTTCAAACACAAAATGAAAACATTGAACAGCTGTGTGTTATTGTAAGTTTATGTAAGGGATTAAGCTTGCATGATGAAATTGTTTTTATTGTAAGCTATATACCACCAAAAAGTTCTACATATATTTATGAAATGCATGCAAATAATATAGAAATTTTATTAGATAATCTTTTTGACTATCAAATTCCATTAATTATTGGTGATTATAATTTATGTAATGTTCATTGGAATTATTTAGAAGATGAAAAATCTATGATGCCATATAATGTTAAAAAAGAACATGAAATACTATTTGTTGATTTCTTGCTGTCACAAAATCTGATTCAGATAAATAATGTATGTAATTCAATGCGAAGATTTCTTGATTTGATTTTTATTTATAATAACTTAGCTTATGAAGTAAGTGAGGTAATTTTTCCGATGGTGAGAAATACTGTTTTTCATAAAGCCATTAATATTATACTAAGAGTTTATAAAAATCCTGAATGCAGTACAATAAGTCAATTTAGAAATGTATTTAATTTTGCAAAAGGGAACTATGTTGAATTAAATAATAATTTTTTTTCTTTGAACTGGTCGGAAATTCTTTCTGGAACGGATATTGAACTTATTTATTCAATTTTTTTAAAATATATGTATGATGGTTGTTCGAAATTTATTCCTAAAATTACTATGAAAACTGATTTTAAATTACCGTGGGATAACCATAGGCTTAGAAATCTAAAAAAATTTAAAAATAAAGCCTTTAAGAAACTTAAAATAACTAAATTAGAAATTGACAGACATCGATATTGTCAGTTAAGGCGTGAATATGATTTTCTAAATAAATTTTTATACAAACAATATATCATGAACATCCAGTCAAAAGTCGCAATAAATCTGTAATATCAATGGTACTTATGTATTAGTAACAAGAGAGTATGAGTGCATATACATGTACTACCACATTATAGCTTGAATGCATGCATGTATGTCTTAGTTTTAAGATAAGCACATTTTGATGTACTATTATATAAGGCAGTAGCAGCTTGTACTTCGATCAATAAAGATCATTTTATAATAATAAAAAGCCTTTTTATTACATGGTGTCAGATGTGGTCTTACCTACATACATTATAATATAAAGTTGTTATTGAAAGTTCGGAAATTATTAAAATAAAAAGTAAAAAGTAAATCACGGAAATCGAAACACAGTTTAATTATAATAAAACCCGTCTAACTATAATAAAAAAAAAAAAAAAAAAAAAAAGAATGGCGTCAAATAGTCGATTGCCATGTGAATTGGATTGTGCAAATCTGGGAAAAGAATGGCCAGATTGGAAAAGAACATTTTTAATATATATGATGGCCAACAACAAGCTGTCTGAACCTGAGGGGCAGAAAATTGCTACATTTTTGTGGCTTATTGGAACCAAAGGCGTTGATATATTCAACACATTGTTTCCAAACGACGGAACAACGGAAAGCATTGCTGGGATAGGTGATCATCAAGAAGACAATCAAGGTGGTGAAGGTGAAGCAGATGGCGAAGGAGAACAAGGTGAAGCAGAAGGTGATGGACAACAACGGAGAAATGAACATGGTGGCAGAGGGGAGCGCCCAGTGCAAAATGGAAATCAGCGAACATTAGATATAGTGTTGAAAGCTTTTGACGAATATTGTGTACCTAGAAAAAATGTGGCTATGGAATCATTCAAGTTCAACACTATAATACAACGGGAAAAACAGCTGTTTGTCGATTCAGAAAACAGTTGCAATATTGCGAGTTCAATTGTAGTTGTGGCAAGTCATATGAGTCTCGTATGCTTCGAGACCGTATAATTTTGGGTGTGCATGACAAAACACTACAACTAAAGCTGCTTGATGGTAAAGATGAGCCACTTAAAAAGGTCATCGATACATGCAAAATATATGAAGCCGCTAATGCCAACAAGGTAATACTGGATAATCGCTCGCCATTAAATGTTCATGCAGTCGTCGAAGCTGAAACGCACACAAACATATATGCTGTCACACGTAAATGTTACAACTGTGGTGGGACATTCAATACAAACCATCTTCGTGTATGCAAGGCGAATGGAATAAAGTGCTCATCATGCTCGAAGATCGAGCATTTCGCAAAGTTCTGCAAACAAAAAGGGAAGCCAATAGAATACAACAAAGGAAATCAAGGCAATGATGGACATCAATGGAACAGGAGAGAATACAACAAGGGAAATCAAGACAACGAGGGAAATCAATGGAATCGGAGAGCTGAAACAACAAAGGGAAACGATAACAAGAAAGACGTCAACTATGTAAGCTGGGCAAATATGACAGGTACTATTAAGTCAGTAAATTCTTTTAATGTAGATTGTAAGGAAATTAATATTTTTAGAATAAGCACAAATCATAATAATCTTAAATGGATCAAGGAACTATGGATAAAAAACTGCTCAATCAAATTCAAACTGGATACTGGAAGTGATGTTAATTGCATCCCTATCAAGCTTTTTAAAAAAATGAAATTAACAATAAAATTAAATGAAGTAAAAAATACTTTGGTTCTTGATTATAGCTCAAATCAAATTAAAGTTTTTGGTGAAGTTGAATTAACTTGTTTTTGGGATAATTTTGTCAAAAAGGCTAACTTTCTGATTGTTGAGGATAAATATGAACCTTTACTTGGACTTTCTACATGTATTCATTTTGGATTAATTAGCCGAATTGATTCCTTAAAAATTGAAAATAGATTACCAAAAGATACAAATGCATTTGTTGAACTGTACAAACGTGCTTTCAGTGGGTTAGGAAAATTTCCAGGGAAATGTTCAATCGTATTAAAAACTAATGCCATACCATCGTTACATTATAAAAAACGTGTGCCACTTGCGTTATTAGAACGATTAAAAAATAAAACTAAAGCAATGGAAGAAGAAAAGATTATTGAATATGTTGATTATCCGACTGATTGGGTTAGTAATTTGCAGGTAGTAGAAAAACCTAATGGTGATCTAAGGATATGTTTGGATCCCAAACTGTTAAATGCAAATATAAAAAGGGAACACTTTCGCATACCCACACTAGATGATTTTAGTATTCAATTAAAGGATAAAACTATTTTCACGGTAATTGATTTAGCAAACGGGTTTTGGCACAAAGAACTTGACGAGAAGAGTTCAGAGCTAACTACTTTTATGACTCCATTCGGAAGATACAAATTTAATCGTGTTCCATTCGGAATAAGCAGTGCCCCAGAAATGTTTCAAAAGCGTATGGTACAGATATTTGGGGATATAACCGGGGTAATGATATATTTTGATGATTTGGCTATTGCCGGTAAAGATGAGGGAGAACATGATTTGATATTAAAAAAAGTTATGGAGGGAGCATTAGAGAATAATATCATTTTTAATCCAGATAAAATTCAATACAAGAAAAAGACGATAACTTTCATGGGTAACTGTATTTCAGAAGGAAAAATTGAACCTACTCTTAAAAGCATTAAAGCGGTAGAAGAAATGATTAAACCAACTAATAAGCTAGGAGTTATGCGGTTCTTAGGGTTTTGCAAATATTTAGCTCGGTTTTTACCAAATCTAACTAAGCAATCGACAGAATTACGTAAGCTAACATGTAAAAATAGTAAATGGGAATGGAATGAAAATCATGAACGTGAATTTATTAATTTAAAAAAGCTGGTTTCAAGCGAACCAATTTTGTCAGTCTATGATCCTCAGAAGAACGTAGTTGTACAGACGGATGCATCAAATGATGGGTTGGGTTGTACTCTTTTACAGGATGATCATCCTGTAGCATATGCTTCACGCACACTAAGCAAAATTGAGCAAAGGTGGTCACAAATTGAAAAGGAGTTATTAGCTGTAGTTTTTGCCTGTCAGAGATTTCATTACTATCTATACGGTAGAGTTTACAGTCCAAAGTGATCATAAACCATTGGAATCGTTATATAAACGTGACATTGATAATGTAACTATGAGATTACAAAAAATGTTTATGTTTTTATTAAAATACCCGAAATTGGATATCGTGTATACTCCAGGTAAATTGATGTTAGTTGCTGACTGTCTGTCAAGAGCACAACTTCGGGAAGTTGATGAAAACTATGAACTAGCAACCGCCATTCATAGCATCACTCGTCAGGCCTGTTTATCAGAAGAAAATTATAAAAAATATTTGCAAGTCATTGCCAAGGATAGTTCATACGTTAATATTTGTAAAAATGTGGAAACAGGGTGGCCAAAGTATGAGAAACTAGATCAAATTGAAAAAAAAAATTTTCAAGTTTAAAGATGAACTTCATTTCGAAATGGGATTATTGTTCAAAAACCATAAGTTGGTTATTCCAAAAGAATAACAAAACACTATTTGTAAGTGTTTACACATGTCTCATTTGGGAATTGAAAAAACACTAGGAAGAGCTCGAATGAATTATTACTGGCCAGGTATGAGTGTGGACATTAAAAACTTAGTAGCAAATTGTAAGATCTGTGAGAAATTTAAAAGAAATATACAAAAAGAACCTCTTAAACAAGAAGAAAATCCCGATTATCCATTTCATAGAGTAGCCATGGATATTTTTGAATATGCTGGTATAAATTATCTAGCAATAATTGACGCATACTCTGGATATTTAATAGTTAACAGGGTAGTTAAGAAAACTTCGACAGCGTTGATTGAGATATTAATGACAATATTTAATCGTTTGGGATATCCGACTGAAATTAAATGTGACAACAGTCCATTTGGGTCTTCGGAATTTGAAATTTTTGCAAATGACGTAAACATACAGTTTAAATTTTCAAGTCCACGTTACCCACAAAGCAATGGGTTGGCTGAAAAAGGGGTAGCAATAGCTAAAAACATACTTAAACGTTGCTTTGGGGAAGATAAAGTTAAGGAATATCAGTATAGAATTTTGGAATATAATGCAACAACAGTTGCCTCAATGAAATTTTCCCCAGCACAGTTATTCTTCAATAGACAAATTAAAACTAAACTTCCTATATCAAGTGAGCAATTAAAAAGTCAAACAATTGATTGGGAAACAATTCAAGAAAAAATAAATAAAAAAAAGGAAAAACAAAAGTTTTATTACAATCGAACAGCAAAAGTGTTACCACGTTTGAATTTGAATGAGCAAGTTATTTTAAAAAAAAAATCGAATGAATGGCATTATGGTAGAATTGTTAAAATTATAAATGACCGTTCATATATAGTCGAAGATAATTCTGGAAATCATTTCAGACGTAACCGTAGATTCATTTCAAAAACACGGAATAATGACTTTTGTACTAGTGAATTATTATTTAACGATCAAATAAGAACTGATATTGAAAATGTTGATGGTAAATGTAAAACTAGTTTTAAGGAAATTGAAATAATAAGACCAAACATTGGTCAAAATACTAATTTGAATTATAAAGATGTTAGCATTGAGCAGGAATCTGTAGATAATAACATAAATGATGACAATGATTATGAAAATTGCAATGTACATATTCCTGCAAACGATATACCAAATTGTAATCTATTAGAAGACAACCATAATTATGTAACAAGAAGTGGTAGAGTAGTGAAACCACCAGAAAGATATATATCTGTTATTTAAAAAAAAAAAAAAAAAAAAAAGGAGCATGTAATATCAATGGTACTTATGTATAAGTAACAAGAGAGTATGAGTGCATATACATGTACTACCACATTATAACTTGAAAGCATGCATGTATGTCTTAGTTTTAAGATAAGCACATTTTGATGTACTATTATATAAGGCAGTAGCAGCTTGTACTTCGATCAATAAAGATCATTTTAAAATAATAAAAAGCCTTTTTATTACAAAATCCAAAGGCCTTTTGGGCTTTTATAAATTCGAAAAAAAGACATTTTGGAGTATTTACTAATATGCAATACAAGGGTCAGGTCTCTTCTAATTTAGCTTCTACATGCGACTTTTTTGCATAATTTTTTGAGACTTTGTACAAGGATCATTCTTCTGCAGTTATTTCTGACAATTTTTGTGATCGAACTTCGGTTTCAAATATGAATCTGGGACACCTTTCATTGTCTATAGAAGATATAATGGACGGAATTGTAAAACTTAATCCAAGTTTAAATCCTGGTCCAGATGGAATTCCTTCGTTTTTAATTAAAAAATGTTTTTCTTTAGCAAAACCACTTAAAAAATTTTTTAATATATCTCTTTTAAATGGGATTTTTCTGGATGATTGGAAATTGTCATTTATAACTCCTATTTTTAAGGCTGGACAGAAGCATAAAATTGAAAACTATCGCGCTATTTCTAAATTATCAGCGATACCAAAACTCTTTGAGCTAATTGTAAAACAAAAAATTTATTTTCATATAAAAGAATTTGTATCTATGCCAACATGGATTTGTAAGTGGTAGGTCAACTACAACAAATTTAACGTTGTTTGCAAAATATGTTTGCGATGCCTTAGAATCAGGATTTCAAGTGGATGCTATTTTTACAGACTTTGAGAAGGCATTTGATAGCCTTTGTATATTGCAGCTTTTAAAAAAACTAAAACACTTCGGGTTTCATTCAACCCTTCTTGAGTGGGTCTCCAGTTACTTGGTTGATAGAAGACAAATAGTAAAAATTTTGAACTCTACATCAAAAGTGATACATGTTTCATCTGGTGTTCCTCAAGGAAGCCATCTTGGACCATTATTATTTCTTATTTATGTAAATGAATTGCCTTCAATGCTGCAACATACAACTGGTTTATTGTTTGCAGACGATTTTAAATTTTTTACCAGAATAAAATCTATGAATGATTGTCTTAATGTTCAAAGCGATATAAATAAAATAGTTGATTGGTGTAAACAAAATTTTCTATTACTTAACATTAAGAAATGTAATACATTTTCATTTTGTAGGTCAAGAAGAATCATTTTGTATGACTATAACATTTCAAACACTGCTTTAAAAAGACTTTCTGAAGTGAAAGATCTTGGGGTAGTTTTCGATGCAAAGCTAAATTTCTCCTTGCATATTGATTTTGCTTTAGCAAAACCAAACTCAATGCTAGGTTTTCTAAAGAGGAATTGCTCCGAATTTTCTAGTCCTAATGCAATCAAGGCTGTTTATACTTCACTTCCATTTTACGCAGTCTCAAAGAATCGTATTGAAAGGGTTCAAAAATCTTTTACCAGATTTTTGGTTAGACAGTTGAAATGGAATTTGCCTGAAATGCCAACTTACTCAACCAGATGTGCCCTCATTGGTTTAGCTTCTTTGGAAAAACGCCGGCTCGTAAATTGTTTTATGTTCGTTTATGATATATTGTCTTACCATTTAAAATGCCCCGATTTGCTATATCTTCTGAGTATCTATGTTCCAGGCCGAAATATAAGATCCAGAAAATTGTTTTATATTCCCTCACATAGATATAATTACGGTTGTAATGAACCATTCTCAAGATGTATGAGATTATATAATGAACTAAATTTTAATTTAGATTTAAGTCTAGAAAGAAATGTATTTAAAATACAACTAAGTAATAATGTAAATATGAATTAAGTTTATATTAGTTTTAAGCAATCTGTAAGAGGAAACTCGATAGATGGACGAAATAAATAAATAAATAAATAATAAATAAGTTGCTTGTACTCAGAGCTAATTCTGTTTAGGTTTCGGTGAAAGAGTCCCTTCAGTTGCCTTAACCATATGTTTCTTAGCTTAAGTAATTTTTGAGTTAGTTCAGATATATTGTCTTATCTTTAATTTCTCGGTTGGCAAACCTCTAAATGTTTCTCAGTACATAATGTTATTGCGTCATTGATCTGACATATAAAAGAATCTATTTCCGAGTTACATGTTACTCTATCTTCGGGAACTTTCATACGAAAGAGATCATTATGTAGTTCAAGCCTGAAAGCCTCCCAGTTAGTTTTTTGAAAACTAACATACATATGTTTCTGGTGGTTGCAGGAGAGGTGACAGAGTTGTAAACTTGAATTCTAGAGAAATACCAAAATGGTCCGCAAGAGAAGAAAATGTGCTGCATCTTGGAGGATGAGAATAGCCCAGAGAAGATGAGATAAGAAAGTAATCTAAAATTGAAGAAGGCCTAGGAAACGTTGGACTAGGCGGAGAAACGACTTCTAGGTTCATTAAAATCACCACCAATAATTGCTGCATCAAAGGTTTCGATAACGGCACTAAGTCAAGTTCTCGTTATAATGGTTCGCCTACACCAGATGGAATATAAATGCTAGCTATAAGGATTATCTTTGTTAAACCGGAAGTGTGTTGTAGATTTATTGTTCCTTATGCAGTTGAAAGTAAATTTCTTTGAAAATTAATAGTACTGTATATAAAGTGCTTATCCAAAATAATTGCAGTTCCTCTACCAAAATCATTTCGTACTATGATAAAACCATCGAATGACGGCTTATGCCTTGTACCTTGTCTGGTTTCAGAAACGAAGCACATTTGTGGTTTTTTTTCTTTAAGGATTTTATAAAGTGCAAGTTTTCTTTCATGGGAAATAATTGAATTAAAATTAGTTGAGAATATTTTCATGTTAGTTCCTGCCATCATATCACAATAGAAGCGACAAATTCGAGATATGCGAACATTTTCTCTTCTTGTGTTTTAAGCTGTTGGTAACTAGGCCAGAATTGTCTGATTCGAAGTAGTAAATCTTGAAATGAAATATTAAATAATTTGTTTGCTTCATTCAAGAAGTAATTAAGGTCACTGCTTGATGTCGAATTATTAACAGCGCTAATTAATGTTTTCTTAGGTTTGTTTTGATGGGAATGTTTGTATTACAAAAGGAATTTACATTGTCTTGGACATCAATCCTATTGTCTTGTACTTCTCTCCTAGATCTCTGCATGAGAGATTCTTTTTTAGTTTTATATTTAAGGTATGCCGGACAGCCTTTAAAACTAGCTGCATGTCCTGGTTGGTCACAATTAACACACACTGGAGTAGGAACCTCTTTATTAGCTTCCCGCAAATTTTTGACAGAAGCTATAGATGCCTCCGAATCGTGAGATTCCCCACAAAGTACACAGCGGCTTACATATGCACAGCAGTCCCCAGAATTCCCAAACCTCTGAAAACGATAGCATCTTATAACAGATCTGCTATGTTTTTCTTTATGTTTTCTCCCAATACATATGTTGAAAGATAAGATACCTAACGCATGTTAGTTCCTTAGCTGATTCGCCCTGCTCTAACTGCACAGAAAAGATGTTTAGCTTAATATTTTGTTTCTTAGTCCTTGCGGTAGAAAAGGGAGCAACTATAAAGATTTTTACATTTGGAGAAAAGCTCAAAGCTTTTTTAACTTTCTCTATAGGTTTGTCTCCATCGAGACCCTTCAACAAAACAGAAACTCGCTTAGACTCCTTTGGAGAAAAGGAGAAAGCAACAATACCAGTTCCCCGTAGTCTTTCGATACTTACTTTATGAACTTTATTGGAATAAATTTGAATATATTAGATAGATAGATAGATAGATTGATTTTTTATTCAGTGATTAAAAAAAAATTTTGTTTCATAAATTTTTTGTTTTAAGAATAAATTTTGAGGCTTGACAAATAATGTCGTCCGACCGAGTGACAATGTTATTTCATATGTATCCTACATATCTTAACTTTACTTTACATACATTAGTATAAGTACTTGGTACATTTAGTGCAACATAATTTACTTTTAATTCATTCAAACAAATTCAAATCAAGAACAGTGTGACTTTTAGTTTAGTTGTAAAAAAATCAGCTTTTAGTTTGGCAAAAACGAAAAATTAAATGACTTTAAGTTTATGAAAAAGAATAGAAAATAAAAAGGGGGCTTTCAGTTTAGCTAAAACAAAAATAAAAAGTTTAACTCAAAAGTTTTCATCGATGATTCTTCTTCTATAGGAAATCGCTTCGGTAGTATACTTTTGGATCGGCAACCAATCTTTTCAATTAAGGTAACTTATTACTTCAATCTCGTTGAGAAAAGTTTTTCCGAAGAAGGGAGACTCTTCAATATTGGAGATACTCCGATGAAGTGGTTGATGTTTTCATCCACCCCAGTAGCTAAATCGTTTCTGTGCGGCATACAATTTAGGGAAAGAAGTTCACCTCTCAGCTTAAAAATAGCACTAATGTTTTTCCTGATTGAAGTAATTTTGTTCATTTAGACTATAATTAAGCTTTGCACAAATGTTCCTTTCGGTAGATGATCTCGCCTTCTCTATAAATTCGTATCTCTGGTTTTCATCAATGGATTGGATAACTTCGTAGAGTACTTTCCTCGCCTGAATACCGTTAGATGCATCCAACTCCAAAATAATACCACAATTTGCAGCAAGATCTATCCAATCTTTGTAGAGCCCAGTTTTTCGGCATATGGCGCTTCGCAACATTATATTTTGCAACCGGTTTTGGTTCAAGTTAATCACCTGTACCAAATAGTCGGCACTCAGCTTCAGTGTGGATACAAAGAGTGTCGCAAGCCTAGTTTCCAAATGATACATGTACTTGTGTGTGCTAATAGGAAGATTAATATTTTTCTGAGGAAGAATCGCAGCAAATTTTCGTATTTCCGAACACCCCAAATCTGTGCTCCATAAAAAAGAACAGCTTTTGCTGTTGCGTTAAAAACCTCGTATTTTGCATTTATTGAAATGTATTTATTATTGAAAATATTGTTCCAGTTGCAGCAAATAGCTGTTCTAGCAACATCAGCTTTGACTTTGAGGTGTTTGTCCATATTAAAATTAAACGTAAGCGTCATTCCTAGGTAGACATATTCCTTAACTACTTCTAATCCAACTCCATCATATTTCCAGTTGTCTCCTTTTGCGATTCGACCTGCGCCGTTTTGAAAAACCATTATCTTCGACTTCGCTGCATTTACTTCCATTCCCCATTTTTTCCAGTAATCGTACAGCCTATTTATCATCAGTTGGAGGGACGCTGAAGACTCCACCAAAATAACAATGTCATCGGCGTACATTATAACTTTTATTTTGCGATGTTCAAATTCTACTCCACAGGGAATCCAATCAACAATGTCATTAAGAAAAAGTGCAAATAACAATGGACTTAGATTACAGCCTTGACGCAGTCCTCGATTTATCAGAATTTCTTTTGATTTACCACATCCATTCTGAACGCTAGCCGTCGTTTGATTGTAAAGTTTTTCATCATCATCATCGGCTCGACAACCGGGGTCCGGTCCTGGCCTCCTTCAACAAGTCTCTTCACCTATCCCGGTCTCGAGCCGACGCCATCCAGTTGCGCAGCCCAAGGCTCCGGGCGTCCTGGTCTACGCCATCTCTCCAGCGCAAGCATGGTCTACCACGCTGTTGTCTGCCTTAGAATGTAACCCAAAGAACTTAACGAGCAGGTTCTTCTTCACTCATGCGAGCTAGGTGCCCTGCCAACCGGAGTCTACCGAGCTTCAAGGTAGAAAGTTTTTGCAGTGCTTTAATAAACTTCGATGATACACCTAAGTTTAAAGTTTATAGAACATGGTTTTTTTGTCAACTGTATCAAACGCAGCCTCGAAGTCAACAAAGAAGGTGTAAAGTTTTGCATTACGAATTAGTTTACCTCGTATTAGACATCCAAGCATAAAAATGTTATCGGCTGTAGAACAGAAGTGTAAATCTTCAAAGCGGCATTAAGGAATGATATTTCCCTGTAGTTTGTAGGGTCATTTGGATCACCTTTTTTGAATATTGGCCATATAATAGCTTCATCAAAGAAATCGGGAATATATTAACTGTTGGCAACTGAGTTCTTTTTACAATTGAAATACTATGTACTAAAACTAAACTTTCTTTTCATATTACTCTGTAAAAAAATAGTTCCTTGTTAAACTCAATAGAGATTGAATGTGTTTCCTTCTTTTAATTCTAACAAAGGTTATGGGCACAGTCCTATAAACAAAAAAAAAAAGTCTCAATTTAATTTGTATTAAGTATACATTAGTATCTTTTGGCATGAAAGTTTAAATGTATGTATCTGGAGGAACCGTTAAGCCAGATGAGTCTGAAAGCAACGGGGCAGAAGTAGCGGCATGGGTAAGAAAGGATGAGAAGGCACTTTTGACCATTTTGCTTTGTGTCAAATCTTCACAACTCTTTCACATTAAAAAATGTGCATCGTCAAAAGAAGCTTGGAAAAAATTGGAGGAGATCCATCAGCCGAGCGGACCGACTCGGAAGGTAACTCTTTTCAAACAATTTTTATCTTTAAAGATGGCAGAAGGCGATTATATGAGCAGTCATTTGAATAAATTGTTTGATATCTCCGAAAAACTGTTGGAAATTAATATAAAAATGCAGGATGAATCGTTAGTCATCATACTTTTATCAAGTTTGCCTAAGGAGTATGAAAATTTCATTGTAGCCATCGAGTCTAGAGACTCATTTCCAACAATATGTTCCATGAAGACAAAGCTTTTTGAAGAGGGGAAACGCAGAGAAGAAAATAGTGTGGATCGTAATGAATCAGAATTTTTGATACGTCATCAAACTAAAGCTTCACAATCAAAAAACAAACCAAGACCAAAGGGAAAATGTTATAACTGTAAGATGAGAGGCCACTTTGCTTCGGCGTGCCGTTCTTCAAAAAGCTCAACGAGAGCAAATACGACATCATCGTTTGCTATGTTAAACAGCACTTCCAACTGTTCTGCACTTGACAAAAATATGTGGGTGCTTGCGAGCGGGTCAACTTGTCACATGTGCTGTGACAAAAGCTTTTTTCGTTCATGGAACCACATATAGAGAAAATTGAATTAGCTGCAGATCATTTTATCAATTCAACGGGAGTCGGAACTGTCAAAATTTCTTTAAATAGTCACAATGTTCAGCTGTTTAATGTTTTGTACGTTCCAGAATTGAAAACTAATTTTATTTCTTTAAGCAAAGCGGTAGAAAATAAATGTTCTGTTTTATTTTGTGAAAAAGAAGCCAAAGTTTTCGACAGTGAACAAAATTTAGTATTGCATGCGATCAAATATGGTGGTTTGTTTGTGCATAAAAATAAAAGAAAAACTGTTTTGTGTAGCATGATTAATAACCATGAAAATAATGCACTTCTGTGGCACGCACGTTTAGGCCATCTTAATATGAATAGCATGATTCAATTGTTCAGTAAACAAATGGTAAAAGGTGCAAGCCTTAAAAATATTCCTAGTGCGTTGGACTGTGAAATTTGCACAAAGAGAAAAATCTGTAGTTCGTCTTTTCCAACAAACAAGGAAATAATGACAAAAGAATTGCTAGACTTCATCCACTCGGACGATTGTGGGCCGATGAAGACCAAATCGTTGGGCGGTGCAAAATACTTCGTTTTATTTATAGACGATTTCAGTCGTAAGATTTTTGTTTACTTCCTGAATGCAAAAAGCGAAGTATTTAATTCATTTAAAGAATTTAAAGCAGAGGTGGAACGGGAAACTGGACGAAACATAAAGATTTTAAGAAGCGACAACGGTGGAGAATATCTAAATTCGGATTTCTCGAAGTTCCTTTCTGAACATGGCATAAAACGACAGTTGACCGTGGATTACACGCCTCAGCAAAATGGGGTTTCAGAAAGGGCAAATAGGACTTTAGACGAGATTTCAAAATGCTTACTTTTGAGTTCTTACTTACCAGAATGATTATGGGCAGAGGCGTTGAATACTGCGGTTTATATTAGAAACCGATCTCCTACAAAACTATTAAAAAATATAATCCCTTACGAAGTTTGGTTTGGACGAAAAACCTCCATAGAGCACCTAAAAGTTTTTGGGTCCAATGCTATAATGCTTAATAAAAAGCCAAAAAAGTCAAAATTTTATGCCCGGGTATAGATTGCGTTATGGTCGGTTATTCAAAAGAATCTAAGGCATATAGACTATACGAACCTACTAGCAGAAAAATCTTCAAAAGTCGCGACGTGAAGTTTAAAGAAGTTCTAAATGGAAGTAACATCATCGTTGGTTCCTATACTCTGGAAGTGGAAGAGGTTGATGATATTCCTTGTGTTAAAGTGGAGAAATGTTCTCCCAAAAAGGATAATACTGATGAGACATTTTTTGAAACGTTGGCTTTGAGTGATACTGATGAGACATTTTTGAAACGTTGGCTTTGGGTGAGGAGAATGATGGTTATCCTGGCAATCAATTTGCATGCGATGAAGATAACGATGACTACAACTGTACAAGAATATATGTTAATTTTCTCTTCAAACTTGTTTATAGAAATTTTAAATTATGTTAATTATTAATTGTTTTACTATTTGCCAAACTATGTACTAATTACGCTAATATTATTGTCAATTTGGTTTTTACTCAATTCTCTTTAAAAATAATTTGTTATGTTGCACTCAATGTATAACAGTTGAATTAAAGCCCAAAAGAAAACAGTTGAGGTAAGACGCCCTGAAATACGCCAGACGACAACTTCCGTCAATCCCACAATTTCTTACGCCCAAATGGCGTCTGGAAAGGGAAAAACGGTACAGCCTCAAACACAGGTAGCCAAACAGGTCCAAGTACCTAAAGCTTCTGTGCCAGAGGCAGATCTGATGCAGGTGTTGCTGACCATTCATGGTCAGTTAACCGACGTGCAAAAACAGATCAGGGAGCAGGCGGCTAGGGTGGATTATCTCTACTCTATTCTGCCGGCAACGCGAAATGGTTAAAGGCGCGCTGCCTGAGCGACCCTTTAAGATCCTAGCTGTGAATGTAAATTCGCTGATTAGGACCGAACGTAGAGCGAACCTCTTTCATTTGCTGCAAGACCAAAGTCCTGATGTGTTTATGGCTAGCGAAACTAAGATAAACCAGAAACACAAACTGACTAATAAAAATTACAATATCGTAAGAAGGGATCGGCCTAACTCCTCTCAAGGGGGTGGGGTCGCAATCTTCATACGAAAGGGCATTAAACATAAAGTTATATATAATAGTGAAGTGCGAAGATTTGGGCTGTTAGAAGCCTGCATCATTTGCATTCCGCTCCTTCAGGGGAAACGAATGTACGTGATCGCGGCGTACGCACCCGAAGCACCTCAGCCTGCTAATTTTATCGCAGAACTCGAAAAACTTTTCGAACTCTTAAGACTGCACTTGGATGAAAATTATTATCTCATGGCAGGAGATTTGAACGCCAAACATGAAGATTGGGGAAATCAAATTCAAAATCCGAGAGGGTATCATTTATTTAATTGGATGGGTCGTCACAGTGTTGAATGTAGGATCGATCTTTTTGCGACAGATAGACCTTCGTTTCCTAGGAGCGGTGGCTTTCTTGATCTTTTACTGCTTGACTTACGAATTGTTATAACTGACGCAACAAATCAACAGACAAGAAACTGTTTACGAACAATTGAATACGACAGCGATCACTGCGGACTTGCCACCGTAATACAGCTTCCGAGCGAACTTGTGGAGTTGGATGAGTATGTGCCTGCGCACTCTTACAATTTCAGTAAGACGCGTTGGCCACGCTTCTACAACTCCTTGGCAAGAGAAATACGTTCCGATGACATTTCTCCACCAAATGACAGAAACTTGACGAACGTCGAGATCGACGGGTTCCTGACTCAAATGGATACGACTATAAAACGAACAATGGACAAAACAATCCCAAAATATAAAGAACAAGACTCTACTGGTTTATACAAGAACGCGACAATCGACGCACTACACCGACAAAAAAGTGGACTGCTGACTAGATTGAAACTTCTGTACAGACGTTTCATGGACACACGTGATCTGGAGATTAGGACATTGAAGTCGTTGATCAAAAACATTAACGTTCTGATTAGACAAAACTTTAGATTATCTATTAATTTATATTGGGATAACAGAATTCGGGCTGTTAATTCTAGCGACCCTAGTATGTTTCCCCAAATAAATAAGATATTTAGAAGAAATGATCAAAACGATCTTCCATGTCTTAAACTCCAGAGGACAACAGATAACGAAGACGTACTAACGATTGCGGGAATTGATCCGGAAGGTGCCGTTTTCGATGATAATTTTTATATGATAGAAGATCCTCAGGAAAAGGTAGAAACTATATGGGCTGCTTTCCAGCAAGTGTATAAGGTGAATGCTAGCATTCGTCCGAATCATGACCTGAAACTTGGCAAACGCCACCATCGCCGAGCGAAATGGACTCAGTTCATTGTTAATTTCGAAGGTAGAACTTCAGTTAATTTTTCAAACATTAAAGAAAAAGAAATTTGCGGGGGTCGATGGTATACCCAACATTGTGTTACGACATCTCCCTGAGGAGCCATAGACATTTATACCATACTGTTCAACAACGCATTGAATAATGCATATTATCCAGTGAGTTGGAAGACAGCTGTGGTCCATCCTCTCCCCAAAAAGGGAAAGGATAGCTCCAATCCGGCAAATCTTCGGTCGATAAGACTTCTTCCAAGTATCAGTAAGGTATTCGAGAAGATTCTCAATAGAGCTCTGTTCAAGTGGGCTGAGGACAAACATATTATTCCAGATAATCAGTTTGGCTTTAAGGCGGGGCATGACACTATTCATGCCGCGTCTAAGTTAGTTTCTGATGTTCAATGGAACAAAACGAAAAATCAATGCACGGGTGCCGTTCTTGTTGATTTAGAGAAGGCTTTCGACACCGTATGGTTAGAGGGTCTTTATCTGAAATTAACTAGATTTGGCATCATGACATGCTCAATGGTAGAAAGTTTGTTGTCAAAAGTGGCAATGTAACTTCTACCACTACTTTTGATATTAAAAACGGTCTTCAGCAAGGAGCTGTTAACTCGTCGATTCTTTTTAGTATTTACACCAGCGATCTGATAGGTAGTCTCACTCATGCGATTGCGTATGCCGATGACCTTGTAGCGTACAGGACGGGTCCAAAAGTTGAAGTCATCAGAATTCTCTTGCAGCGTGACTTCGACAAGATTCAGCGATATTGTGATGACTGGAAGTTAAAAATTAATTTTCAGAAATCAGAAACTATCCTGTTTAGAACCCCGTTGTCTAAGGCTTCTAGGGATACAAGAAAGAACTTTTTTTTTTTTTTTTTTATAATGAGCGCACACTCAAAGGGATGATACTACCCTTATTATGTAGACACAGTGTGAGCACTAGGAAAGGGAGAGAGGGGTTGAAAGGAGGTGTCGGTGCACATTAGTTTTGAATTCCTGAATATTGCAATGGCTGGGAAAGACAGAGTGTGGCAAGGCATTCCACATTCGCATAGTACGGCTAATAAACGTCTGTACTTGACAGTACGACCGAAGTTGGGCTCGAGGGTATATTGATGAGCATTCTTAGAAGCGCGAGTATTACGGTTGAACTGTTTAAGGGGAGGAATGCAACTGGCTATTTCTCTAGAGCAAAAACCATTAAAATAACGGTAAAAGAGGGTGAGACAAGAAACATTTCGACGATGTTCAAGCGACGTAAATGATCTTATGATGGTTATATCACCAATCAATCTAAATGCTCTACGTTCAATACTGTCCAAGAGGCTTAAGTAAGTTACAGGAGCACCAGCCCAGATATGGGAGTTATACTCAAGCTTTGGACGTATATAAGTCTTGTAGATAATAGCCAGGTCAGAGGGGGAGAAAAACTTCTTGCATCGCCTTAGAAAACCCAAACATCTTGCGGCATTTTTGGCGACATCGCGTATGTGATCGTTCCACAAAAGGTGGTTGGTGATACACATACCGAGAATATCGAGATGTTCAGTCTCCTCGATGCAAGTGCCATCTATGGATAATGGCAAGGGGGGTATATCTCGCTTTAACGATACAAGACAGCATTGGGTTTTCGAAGTATTAAATTCCACGCGGTTTTTTAATCCCCATTGAACAATGCTGTTTAGGTCGGAATTTAATGAACTTATCATATTTTCTCGTTGCAGTTCCACATCCGAAGAAGAGGGATGTGAATCTGAAAACGAATATGAGAAGCTAAGAGTACTATCGTCAGCAAAACAATGTATTGGATTAGAAGTTGCAGACAGGAGATCATTAATAAAAATGAGAAAGAGTGTTGGAGATAGAACAGAGCCCTGGGGCACACCAGCATTTATTTTGTGGTTTTCAGACTTGAATCCATCCAATACAACTTGTATTGAACGATTCGAAAGGTAATTTCTAATCCAATGAAGGAGGGATTCATGAAACCCGAAAGCACGCATTTTCGATAAGAGAGCCTGATGCCAAACCCTATCAAATGCTTTTGAAATATCAAGTGCAATAATCTTACTTTCTCCAAAACGATGTAAAGATTTGTTCCACTGTTCGATGAGATGAACCATGAGATCACCAGTGGACCTATTGCTACGAAAGCCGTATTGTCGGTCATTAAGGGTGGGTCTTCCTCGTAAATGTAGGGTACTACGTGCACAAAACTTAATATATCTCCTACATTTGAAAAGATATTTTGATGAAATAAAATTTATTATTTAGTCCATGAACATATCTTAAAACATATGTCCTCAATTGTATGTTTTACAAAAGTTTGTGCTTTTTAGGGAAGGAATTACACATTTTTTCCCCTTTATTTTGGCTGATTTATGCATCCCCTCAAGGGGCTCTCGTGTGATTTGTTTTTTTGTTTTGTTGTTAATGTTTTTCAACTGTCAATGAATGTATGCTTTATGTAGGATAAAAAAAAAAAAAAATTATTTGAGCTACATAGTGGACGTAAGTTCACACTAATTTAAAGCTCGTTTATTGGCGCAGTTTCTTAAATTTTCAACGGAGCCAAACAATATTTTTTTTTATAACAGAAAGTAGATACTTTATTTGAAACAAAACAAAAAATTATTTTTTTCCACTTTAAACGTCTGAAAAACTTATATATACACAAACAATACTACTTTTTTCTTTCCCCCGTTGGGGCTGGCATGTTTTATTCTTAATATTTTTTGTTTTTAATTTATTCGAATCTCTTGTTATTTTTGTAAAATGTGCTGTAAATTTTTTTGCAATTTTATATTGTTTAGACGTAAAAATTTACAATTCAAAGTATCTATACACATGGTAGTTTTCCCAGGTTGAAATGCCGTGTACAACTTTATTATTATTTTTGTATTTTATTTCAATATTTTTTGCTAAAGTTCCAAGTGAAGAAAACAATATCACACGCATAAACAATTTTTTATTTAATTTTGAAAAAGCATCTTTTTAACGATTTTGTTAATCAAAATACGCACACAACGATATTTAGTTCACGAAACTTCCGTCGAAAGAGAATATTATATTTTCGCTGTTCGCACTCTCTTTAGAATCAACTTTTTTTTTTGTGGTGATACACAAAACACAAATGGTATGGTGAATGGTGTACATCAGCGTTGCCGCCGAGAAAAGAAAATGCCGTGTCACATTTTAAAAACTGCTTGCCATGAAAAAACTATAAATCTTCTGTTAAAAAAATAAAACTTTATTTCTGTAATTTATTATATAATTTTCCATCAATATTAAAGTAAGATATAGGCAATGAAAAAGTGTGCGATATTGAAATGTTTCGTGCCACTGTGCCACAAGAAAAAATTGTCGTGTCAAAAAAGCACGATTGGTTAACTTCGGCAACGCTGGTGTACGTACGATTCGTAGGTATCGTCGTCGTCGCTGTCGTCCAAGTAGGTATATGATATTTTTGTTTTTTTTTCTACTTGGTTTTGGAAGGAAACTTATGGATGTGGAAATAATGCTGAAAAAGATTTTATTCGTTAATTATATAGAAATAGAGTCTCAGGGAATCGTCTATAAAATGAGTTAATCTTATCGAATCTTCAAGGTTGAGGTGTCAAAAGGAAGAAGAAATTGAGATCTATGTTTCTGTATCAGAATAATTGACGTAGGCACTTGGGCTTGGGCACTTCAATTTTTGTTTGCGATTAAACCTAAATTGGAGATACCTCCTCTTCTGTTATCCTACAACGGAAAGAAACAAAAATATTGAAGATGACCTCCTTTTTGGTGGTGTGGTTGGACACGATTAGTAAATTGTGAGATAGTGGGAAGAGGGAATGTGTATATTGCAATTGTATATCTATGTTCCTATTTTTATTTAGAAGCGATTTTTTTTTTTCATTTCGCGTGTTGACGGACATGGAGTGGTAGGTAATTGCAAATAAGAATGTGTGTGACTGAAATGTCTTTGCGTGGCCTTTGGCATGTGCCGAGGGAAAGGGTATTATGATGACGATCTACGTAGGTACCTAGCCTGCAATGAAAATACTCATTTTTCTTCACTGGCACCTAAATAAAAGCATTAGGTAAAAATAAATCAGAAATGAAAATTATCAGATTTTACCCATTATTTTCCAAATTATTTGGGGTTGATTTTGTTGAAAAAATAAATGGAAAATAATTAAAAAAAATGCAATTTGAATGATTGAATTGTTGTTTGCCAAATAACTAATATATTTCAATCAAAATCTGTGAATGTTAAAAAGTTACTTGTTCACAAAGAGCCTCAGAAAAAAAATTTACAGGAAAATAACTGTGACCGCCGGCGGGTCAGATGCCATGTAACGGTTTTGTCAGGTGCTATGTGACCCATATGACATATTTTTTTTCGAAATAAAACTTTGGAACAATTTAGAAGAGTCCTAGCACAATCTAGCACTGGTTTTTAAATTTGAAAATTCGAAAAAGGGAGCTCCCAGGAAGGCAAAATTGCTAAATTAGTGCAAAAGTTTTCGCTGTCTAAAACCTACAGTTTTTAAGTAAAAAAAAAAAAGATCAACACAAACCAGCACAAATGTAGCACAAAATGGTTCATTTGTCAAAAATTCAAATTTGAAAAAAGGGAGGCTAACTTCACACTTTCGGGAACATGTTTTTTGAGCTTTTTATCCACAGTTTCGATTTTTTTTTCAAAATAAAAAGAGAAAAAACTTCGTATTAGGGTACCACAACCTTGTAAAGTTTTTAAAAAATTTAAATTTGGAAAAATGGGGGGAAGCACCTAATTTCTGAAAATCACATTTTTGGATCTAGTTTTCGCAATTTTGAAAGTTTTAAAAATTCACCCCTTTGCAATAAACCCTAAAGTAATTTTCAAACAGGTCAAATAGTTATATTGACCTACTTTACACTTATCTTACATAAAGCTTCCTAAAAAAAACTATTTCAATGTACCTACCTACCTACATGTGTAACGTAAAAATAAAAATAAATGTTTTTCTTAGAAAAAGGTGGTTTTGGTTTTTTTTAATTTCTTGAGAACGACATAAAATTTTTGCATCCGGTTTTCTTATTTAGACTTAAAATTAATAACAGCATTGAATTTTGAAATTAAAATTAGCACTTAAATACGTAAAATTTTGAAAAAAATGAATTTGAAATTTTTTTTTCAATTTTTTTTTTTCAAAATTTTGACTTTGAAAATTAATATTTCAAAAACTATTTCTTAGAATAGATTTATTTAAACACAGAATGAAATAAAAAGTTATTGGCTTTTCAAAAACGTATCGCACAGCATTGTGAATGAAGCCGTTGATTTTATTATTTAATTTTTTTCCCATTTTAAGTCAGTTTTTTCGAAAATTGCCCCTCCCGGCTAAACGGAGGGGAATAGACCCCCCCTCCTATACGATTTTTTTCTTGTCTCAACGCAACCTACACGCCCAAGCATTTTGTCGCATTGCTCATGACTCACCCTGTATATAAAACTAGCTGTTTTGGTGAACTTCTTTCCGCAATTTTGGGTTTTTAAGATTTTTTCAATTTTCCAAAATTTAAAACTTTCGGCTCCATTGTGTGTTAACCTGGTTCAATAAAAATCCAACAAAGAACTCCCAAGCAAGTCGGATAATTATTCAGCCGAGTTATCCGCGTACAAACAGACACCAATTAATTTGTATTTATATAGGTACCTATCTACATAGGTATATAGATTAGGTTATATTACACCTAGAGGTAGGTACCTACATCCGATACAAGTTCTTAAAACTCAGAGTTGGGCGATTTCGCATGTTTATTAACATACCTATGCCTCCCTGATTCCAAACATCAAAAAATGATCATAGGGCATACCTATATACATAGCTAGGAATGTAAATGCTGCACGACTTTTCTGTTTGGTCATTTTTATTTTTATTCTGAAAACAAACTGTACATAGGTAGGTAGGTTTTCCCACGTGACAATGAAGTGACAATGTTTCAATTGCAAAACAAAAATATACAGTGTTGTGCTGTTGTTTGAAATCTGACAACAACAAAAATCGAAAGGAAATCTCAAATTTCGCACATTACAAATGAACAAGTTACCTTATTCTTCCAACATCCTTACTTGTAAACTCCAAAATTCACCCCTTTGCAATAAACCCTAAAGTAATTTTCAAACAGGTCAAATAGTTATATTGACCTACCTCACACTTATCTTACATAAAGCTTCCTAAAAAAAAACTATTTCAATGTACCTACCTACCTACATGTGTAACGTATATTTATGCATGTTCATTTGATGTGTCCTGACCTTCATCAAGATCTCGATCGAATTACAAACGAGTTCACATTTTTTTGTTACTGTTTTTCCAGTTCCAGCAACAGCAAGTGAAAGTGAAGAAAAAACAACTAAACGAAAAGAGAAAAAAAATGACTCACATTTTAGCTATACCTACTCATGTGTTTTGAAAACAAAATTGAAAAATATCCCTTCACCCTTCCATAAACAGAAAGCATAGAACTCATCATTCCCATTCAAATCGAAAGGATGACAAAACAACAAACCCATTTTGAAAAGAGAACAAGAGTAGTTGAGCGTATCAAAAACAATAATGAAGAGAAAAGAATATCGCACTACCACATTGAAATACGTTTACATGAATTTTAAATTCTATTGTCATGAAGACCCACCCTTAAGAAGCTTTCGATCTTCGAGATATTTCTTGAGCTGATAATTAATCAGCGTTTCCATGACCTTGGAAAGAAGGGACGTAAGTGCAATCGGTCGGTAATTAGACGGTGAGGAAGATTCGCCTTTTTTGGGAATAGACTGGACAAATGCAGTTTTCCATCCGCTCGGAACGAGACCTGAGGAGTAGGACAGATGAAAAAGCTTACGCAGTGGTTTTGCCAGCGTTGAAGAACACCTCTTTAGAACAATAGCGGGGATACTATCCGGACCAGCGGATTTATGTGTGTTAAGATCTTTTAGGACTCTCGCTACAGTACGAGTGCGAAAAAAGATTTGCCCCATAGAATCACTAACTCGCTCAAGTACAGGCGGAGTCATAACACTCACTGGCAGCGTTGAATTGGCGGCGAACTGCCTAGCAAAGAGATTAGCTTTCTCTAGAGAGCTTACAAATGGAGTGTCATTCACAACGAGCGTAGGAACCGAGGAAGAGGAAGAATTCCTCATATTTTTTACAAATGACCAAACATTTTTACTGCCTTTGGGACATTGCAGTATTTTTTGCCGTAATTTTTGGTCATGTAAAAATTTGGTCCGTCGAATATGGGCGTTGCAGGCCTTCCTGGCTTGCTTGAACTTATTCCGGTTTTCCTCAGTAGGATTGGCTTTAAGAAAACGGAAATTTACCTTTTTGACCCTAATAACCTCTTTACAGCTCGCATCGAACCATGCGTTCTCTTTAGGTCTGATGCTTTTAACCCTGTTCGGGATAAAAGTTCTCATTCCCAGGAGAATCAAACTTGTGATCATATCAGCGCTGGCGTCAACGTCACTATCGAGGAAGCATAGTGACCAGTTAAAGATCCTAAAATAATTATTGAGACCGTCCCAGTTGGCTTTCTCATATTGCCAAACGGTTCTCTTAGGAGCTCTTTCTTTAACTGGAGAGTTTTTACACGAGAAATTTGCTGATATGACACAATGGTCAGATGTGCCTAGAGGAGATAGAACACTAATAGTGTACTTACCAGGGTCAGAGGTAAGAAACAAGTCAAGAGTGTTTTCTGCTCGACCTACCACGTCCGATATTCGAGTGGGCTCGTTGACCAACTGAGTTAGGTGGTTAAACTCAGCAAAGATCTCAGCACACACTCCTTCTGGTGTTGCCTGGCCCGAATGTTGAAGCCATGAAGAATTGTGTACATTGAAATCGCCCGTAACAACGATTTCAGTGCGAGTATAGGACGAAACAATTCTTTGGATGGAATCAGACAAAGCATCAAATTCACGAGAAGTTGACACTCTGTCTAGATTGGGGCTTCGATAAATTAAGCAATAGTGAATGATTTGCTTATTCACGGAAAATTTAAACCACATAAAATTGAAAAAAGAATTGGCGCAGAGACCATATTGTGGCAAAAACTAATAAGCAACATCATTCCTAATGTATATGGCGAGACCATGGTGGGAAAAGAATAATGGCACCAAGTTATACCCATGAATAAAGAATTCAGTAGGATCGGAATCCTCACCTACTTGGGTTTCACTTAGTGCCAATACAGCTGGCCTGTTTAAAGCAGTATGGGAGTACACAGAAAGAAAATTCGCTCTAAGCCCACGAATATTACAATAATCTACCCTGAAATTTCCAGCCATTGCAAATAAAAGAATAACAAAAACCAAAACAGAAAAAGACTATAAGAAAAATATCACTGAGTTGAACCACAGAATGCTATTCAATACAACTGGAGAAATCTAGTGATCGTTGGACCAAGTGGACATCCACTGGCAAGTAAATATGTGGTTAGGTACCTTGGCATCTGGCTAGATCAGTATCTATATTTCAATCGACATGTAGATGCTGCTCTGACCAGAGCTAGGGGAGCGTTTGCTCTGACAAGACGGTTGTTTTATAGCAGCCGCCTTGAAAACAGGGTAGAGGTGATTTGCTACATGGCCCTTATCCGGCTGATGATTGCCTATGGGTGCCCTGTGTGGTTTAACGTTGCCCCATCTCAAATGGAAAAGATTCGGGTGTTTGAGAGGCAGTGTCTTAGGACCTGTCTTGGATTACACAGAACACCAGAGTCGGAGTACAAACATTATTATGCCAACGAGGTCTTTTACAACGGGGCCAATATAAACAGGATAGATAGCTTTTTAATTTAGCTGATTCGGGGTCACATTGCAAGAGCGATGACCTCAGCCGCCAATGGACTTATTTTCGGGGCTTATTACCCCAAATGAAGAATATAGTGAGAGCGTTTGTCTTAACGGTTTCATCCCGCCCGAGACATTCCTTTATTTAGACAGTCGGGGGCTGATACAGGATAGATTGGCGGTTCCGTTAATCTACAACGTCGGCCGTAGAACTGTGGATCGGCGAATCCTGTATGGTCGAACCGTCGGCTCTGGGAACGGAGCAGAGCGTCTGCGGTTCAGTAGAGCTGTGCCCCTTCGATATAAAAAGGACTTGGATAAGCAAGTTAAAAAATACTGGTGGGTGGGTGACCACCTTGCTATTGACGGTTAGTCAAAGTTGTTGCCTTGGCCGACCTACGTATTTCTAAGGTAGATTAAGTAGGACAATGACGGTGGCACCAAAAAAAAGATAAAAAATCCAAAAAGTTGTTTGTTTGTGGATATGTGCGTGAGCGCATACCTATGCATATGTCTAAATATATGCATATGTATGCGCGTGTGTGCATGTGCATAGGCTGATGGCAAGAAAAAAAAAATCTGCTGGTGGTTGTTCTAGTTTTAAGTTATTTTAAGTATTTTAAGTAGTTTTAAGTTATTTACGTATATTTACGTATATTTTAATTTTATTTAGGTTAATTTAGTTTTTATTAAGGTAAAGGGTAGTTTTAAGTTTTATATAAAACAAATGTCATGGGAAAACGAGTTTTAAGAATTTTCTCGTTTAGTTTTAAGTAATATTGAATTTTAATTTAAGTTAGTTTTTACGCTGAAGGGCATTTTTTTAAATATAGTTATAGTATAATTTAGAGCGCCCGTATGGAGCCAGTAAGTTAGTTAAGTTAATATGTTAGCTAGTTGTTTAAGATTTGTTGTCTAGCATTAAGATAGATATAAGAAAATGGAAAAATAAAAAATTAATTAAAATACATTGTATAACAGTTGAGACATGAACGTCTTTCATGCTCAATTACTCGGTCACTTGGATTTCGACCTGCAAGCAGCTTAGTACCTTCTTTTGCCATTAGACATACATACATTACAATTTATAGGCTGTGTTTTCATTTATTGGGTTTTTGTTTATTCGTTTGCGCTTTTGAATTTCATGTGCTGGTCCTTCTATTTTTAATAAAAAAAATTGCTAAACATTTTCTGGTCCGATTCGAAACGGATTGAATTAAGTGCCTTAAAAACTATCTTTGTATTGAAGAAAATATAATAATTATACATATATTTTTAAGAGTGGATATCGCATTCTTGTTAATAAAAGTACATATTATTATCTATTTGGATTAACGGACATCGCGTTTCCATCCTGTGTTATTTAACGTTACATTTTACTAACGGAGATCGCGTTAATTGGAAAAAACTGTATGTACGTCGTGGACAGTTATTAACATACAGAATACGGAACTTTTGTGAAAATTCTCAGCCGATCTGAAATCAAATAATACAAAATTATTTAGTTTGATTAGCTTATGACAGATAATTGCAAACGAGATAAATTTGTTTAATTCGTCATAACTTTGTAAAGTGTGTTCACTATACATAAATTCACATACATATATTTCGATACATTTAGTGCACATAAACTTTACACGTGTTTAATATCAATGAGCAAAGTAAAATTATGGCTTCTAAAGTTAAATTAACCAAGCTACGAGCAATTCGGGATAATTTAAAGAGTTCGCTTGTTAAAGTTGCAAATTTTACGGAAAATATTTCGGAGGTCGCGTCATCAGAAGCCATTGAGACTCGGATAGCTAAATTGGATCAATTGTGGGATAGATTTTATGCCTCGCAAGAAGAGCTGTACGAATTAGTTGAAGAAAAAGGTTATGTTGACCTTGAATCTGAGTTCGAGGAGTTTGAATCAAGGCATTTGCTATTAAGATCGGTTTTACTTTCGGCCAAACGGGAACGAAAATGTCATGAGGCTGAAATCGCTAAACAAAAGCTTCCTTTAAGAACAGTTAATGCATCAGAAAACGCCAGTGGTTCTAATGAACATGTAGCATCAACAGTTGACTCAGTATTTAGGCGGGTAGAATCTGTAGAATCGCATGAGATTCCTAAATCTAAAGAAGTTCCTCAATATAATGATTTTCTTCCCAATCTTCACATCGAACCCTTCTCGGGTGATTACCAAAAATGGCCAGCCTTCCGTGATATGTATAACAACACAGTTCTTAGTGAAACAAATATTTCCCAAACTCGAAAATTTCATCTTCTTTGCTCATTTTTGCGTGATAAACCTTTGGATATTCTAAATCATATTCGAATTTGCGATGCAACCTACTCGCAAGCGTGGGAGCGGTTGGTAAAGCGGTATGATAGGCCACGTTTCATTGTGAATAATCTTTTAGATTCGTTTATGCAACTCCCGCCTATTCCAGGCACAAACGCTAAAGTCTTGCGCAAAATATCCGTTTGCGCGGATGAGGTTTTAAGAGGTCTAGATTTGTTTATTTGTCTCAAAAGAAATCCCTGGATGATCTATGTTCTACTTGGTAAAGTAGATCCAGAAACCAGAAAGGCTTGGTCAACTGAAAGTGTGAATTCAGAGGATCCTACTATTAGTGAGTTTTAACAGTTTTTGGAACGTCGATGTGAAGCCTTTGAATCATGTAGAGGTTATAATCGCGAACCTATTAAAGGAAAGTCTGCTTCTATGAAGAGCATGCATGTTTGGACTTCTAACAGCCAGTGTCCTAAATGTGACGCTCCGCATGTACTCTCTCAATGTTCGGATTTCTTGGCCATGGATATAGAGTCAAGAAGAGAATTTGTAAAATCTAAAAAAAATAGTTTGAAAGAAAGATTTGCCAACACATATAATGTGTCCCACTGGCTCATCACTTAGTGCAGGTGTTAGTTGTTAGTAAACAAAATGGTACAAAAACAAAAACACATGCACATAAATACAACATAAATACAATATTACAATACAACACAAAAACAATAATGATCGTGCTGCACTGGTTCTAAAGAGAGATTTAAAATTATTTCTATTTAAATTAAAGTCTATCAGGCTCTCATTCAAGTTATATAACTTAATCATCCGTGTGAGAGGCTCATGCATGCCATAATTAGTTCTGTTGAGTTCAACATTCAAAAGTTCAGATCTTCGCAGGTGGTAACACCCTCCGCGGTAGTTTAAGCAAATAGAAGCTAGCAGGTCCGAAGCATCAATTTGTCCGCTGACAAGTTGATGAAGAAAAATTAAATCATTATTTACCCTTCGTTGGTATAAAGATTGAATCTGCAAAAGCTGTATCCGATGTTCAAAAGGTGGCAGATTATTAGGATCGGCCCAAGGAAGGCCTTTAAGAGCAAAACGAATAAACTTATGCTGCACTGATTCAATACGGTTCTTATGGATTTCATGAAAAGAGTCCATACTTGTGAGGCATATTCAAGATGAGACCTAACGTAGCAGTTGTACAATGAGAGAGTGACGTACGGATCGTTAAATTCTTTTGCCCACCGTTTTATGAATCCAAGCATAGAGTTCGCTTTATTTACCATAAAATTAATATGTTCAGAAAATTCTAGTTTAGCACTAAAATTTACACCTAAGTCTTTGAAACTAACCACGCGACAGATTTTATTTTGAGATATACAATATTCAAAGAAACTTGGGGATCTTTTCTTTGAGAAGGTCATTGTTTGGCATTTTTTAGGGTTAAGAGTTAACCCGTTCTTATAACACCATACACTGACATCAGCCTGCGGAAGATTATGGTCATTAGGAGATTTGATTGTTTTAAAAATTTTCATATCATCTGCTAATATGAGAGTCTCACTAAAGCGTATACAAGATGAAACGTCAGTTATAGCAAGAATGAAAAAGAATGGGCAAAAATGACTTCCCTGGGGTGCGCCTAAATTGGCAAAGAAAGTATTTGAAAGGGAGTTTCTTAATTTGACCTGGTAAGATCTATTTTCAAGGTACGATTTGAGCCACTAAATAAAAAGAGTAGGGAAACCGTACGCTTGGATTTTAAAAACAATAATATCATGGCTGAGTTGGTCAACGTAATTGGTGTACAACAATTTTGAAAGAGTTTTAAATTCTTCTTTATTTCTCTTGTTTCGAAGAGATCTTAGCTCTTGTGTGTACCAAGGGTGACAAGAATTATTGTTCGAAAATTGTTGGAGAGAGGGTTTTTATATAAGCTTTCCATACTTTATTTCTCTTGTTTCGAAGAGATTTTAGCTCTTGTGTGTACCAAAGGTGACAAAAATTAGTGTTTTTAGATATTTTTGTAGGTACACAATTATTTATACAGCTACTGATTATATTATAGAACTCAGTTACTGCATCGTCAATATTTGTAGAATCGTGTATATTTCTAATATTTGATCTACTTATAACATCGGAAAGCAACTGAAAATTTGACTTTTGAAAGTCAAAAACAAATGAACAATCTTGAGAATTACAATTTTCGAGAGGATGGTTGCTCAAATCAAAAAATATATCCAAGTGTGGATGGTTATTGTCTATATTAGTAATTCCAGAACTAGATTCCTGAACAACAGTACTAATTGCGTCAGAAGAAAATACCAAATCGAGTACTCGATTCTTAGAGTTTTTAATACAGTTAACTTGCTCTAAGTCAGTAGAAGCTCTGTCAGAGAGAAGCTCTGTTTGTGAAGATGTTAATGAGGCTTCTTGAAGTGATCCATCATCCGAAGGAACCCATTCTATATGGGGTAAATTGCAATTCCCGAGAAGTAGAATATTGCTGTTGGAGCAAGAAAAGTCAATGATAAAGTCTAAGGCCAAAACAAGTTCATTATAAAACAAACTTGAACTTCTTGGAGGAATATATACATTTATAATACATAAATACTTAGACTCTATGTTTAATTTGATACAAACCAAGTCAATAGAAAGATCGAAGGGGAAAAAAATACGCGTAGATACAAAATTATTACGAACAGCAATCAAAACACCACCGCCTAATTCTTTTGGTTTATCAACATGACGATCTTTTCTAAAAACTAAGAACTATTGATTTAAAAGTTCTGTGTCTAAATAGCTTGCGTTCAGCCAAGTGTGGAGCATAACTGCTCACAAGACTTCTTGCTGCTGTTCATAACTCTTTAAAAATGACATTTGCGAATATTTATGCGTGGTGTGACTCACAGGTAGTGCTTTCTTGGTTATCATCTCTGTCACGGATTGGAACATTTTTGTTGGAAATCGGACTTCCGAAATATTAAATACTATTCCGCGAAACAGGTGGTTTCACGTTAAGTCAGGCCAAAACCCTACTGACTGTGCTTCGCGCGGTAAAGCACCTTCGAATCTTGTGATTCACCCTATCTGGTGGAATGGCCCACATTGGCTTTAGAAAAGTGAAGTAAATTCGCCAATAATTAACAATTTGCAGGAACATTTTGATTGTAAGGAGGAGGAGAGAAAGCGGATTCAACACATTTAGTTGTGCAAAATATAGAACACCCTTTTGAGTTTCTATCGTGTCGCGTGTCGTCGTGGTTTACTCTTATTCGCGTAGTTGCCTTCATGAATTGGTTTATTTCCAAGTTATCGAAACGATCAAGGTCAGGATCTTCTTATCTTGCTGCAGCTGAATTCTTCGACGCCAAGGATTGCATAATACGTTGGCTGCAAAATATGTATTTTGGTGAAGACATTGACTATTTTAAAAAACATGGACACTTTGGTAAGAACTGCAAGATCGCTAACCTAAATCGCTTTCTAGACAACAAGGATATATTACGTGTTGGTGGAAGAATAAAAGAAGCTAATATCGCTTATAATGCAAAACATCCAACCATAATTCCACAAGGAAATATTATTACCCAATTGATTGTGGTAGATGCACACAAATATCTTCTTCATCCCGGAGTTTCAACACTATTCGCAATACCCCATCAAGAGTACTGGATTATTGCATGCAGAAACTTATTACGAAAAATTACTCATGAGTGCATGAAATGTTTTAGGCAAAGAAAACTGACAGGAACGCAAATCATCTTCCACCGCAAAGGATCCAAACCTATAGACCTTTCACCCACTGTGGCTGTGACTACGCAAGTCCTTTCTCCATTAAGACCAAAATTGGTCGAAAGGTGTATGTTACTTAAGGATACATATCGCTATTTGTGTGTCTAGCAACAAAAGCCATCCATTTGGAGCTGGTCAGTGATCTGACCACGGAAGCCTTTATTGCAGCACTTCGCCGTTTTGTTTCGCGTCGCGGTAAACCATTGCATATGTACTCAGATAATTGTACAAGTTTTTGCGGATCAGCCAGACTACTCTTAGAAATGAATCAACTTGTACTATCTGACCACCACAAATCAATAGTTGGAGAAACCCTTGCTCTTGATGCTATTATATGGCATTTTATTCACCCTTCTGCACCACATTTAGGCGGTTTATGGGAAGCGGGAGTTAAGTCTGTTAAGCAACGCCTTCGTCGTGTGATAGGTTCTGATATGCTTACCTTTAAACAATTTTATACTCTTCTTACCCAAATAGAATCACTTTTAAATTCACGTCCACTTACACCAGCTCATTTCATTTTAGGTGAATCATATTCAGCTATTCCTGATCCATCATTAGAAGTACCTCAGAATCGACTATCGTCATGGCAAGCTCTACAGTGCAAAGTCCAGGGCTATTGGAAACGTTGGAGTATGGAATACCTTACATCGCTGCAACAACGCCCTCGTTGGTCGCAACCTCAACGAAATCTTCAGTTAAACGACCAAGTTGTCATCAAGGATTCAAATTTGCCACCAGGCATATGGGCTATGGGCCGGGTTATTGCTATTCATCCTGGCAAAGATGGTCATGTTCGAGTAGTCACCCTCAGATCATCGACAGGAAATTTTGTTCGACCAGTTCATAAATTGGCAGTACTTCCAGTAAGCTGAAACTATGTTCCAGGGGGGGCGGAATGTTTAAGAATGTTAATTTTCTCTTCAAACTTGTTTATAGAAATTTTAAATTATGTTAATTATTAATTGTGTTACTATTTGCCAAACTATGTACTAATTACGCTAATATTATTGTCAATTTGTTTTTTACTCAATTCTCTTTAAAAATAATTTGTTATGTTGCACTCAATGTAAATTATTCTATTTTAGATTTATTTTTATTAGAAAAAAATATTTTTATTTCTTTATTAACTGGCAGCGATTCTGCCTACAATTTATGACTGACAATATTATTAGCTTAAAACTACACCTTAAATACCTAGCCAAGCACTCTTCTTGTCTTCATGTTCCCACACTAGTGATCCTATTGCAATTTGTTGTCGATGCACTGGATACCTCTGGAATGCCACGAGCCGCAGCGTCAGCGTCTTGCTGCAGTTTATTGTTTGTATTTTTATGGTGTTAACTGCAGTTTATTGTTTGTATTTTTATGGTGTTAACTCATCCGCCTTTAAAAATCGAACGTCCACGTTCGATACTGATGGTTTGAGTGTTTGTAGGACTTCTTCTACCCCGATTGTTCTGGAGACTGGAACAGGGTGTTCCATGGATATGTTTGTTGGCGTGGAAACGAGTTCGACCGTATTAACTTCTTCTCGTACTGTTTTCCTTCTCCAAGTCTTACAAGGCTTCAGGGTTGTTTTAAATATCTTCCAAAGGGTAAAAAATATTGCCAAAAGTGTTAATGCTGACAATACCAACATGAATATAGTTTTTCTCTGATTTGTTCTTTCTAGGTTTTGGATGTGTTTTGTGTTATTGGCTTCTATTTCCTTGATCATTTCTAATGGAAGTAACTCCTCGAATCGAGGCTTAACAACGGATGGTTGTAACAAGGCCGGTAGGGGGTTGTGCTTTGTGACTTCTGATGCTGTGAACGTATATTGTTCGGCTTGGTTAAGCCGTACATATTTTTCTTGCATTGCAATATTTCTTTGTAGTCTAATTTTATTACACTTTTTTTTCTTTTTACTGGTTTAATTAACAGTCTGTTACATGATTCTAGACTAGTAATAGGCAAACTTAAGATATATAGCAATAATGAATCGTTTGAGGCTATTTTTACCTCTGAAAACAACGAGCATTCCTTTCTGCATTCTACAAGAACAAAGGTCTTACTCTTGCTGAACTTGAGAGATCTTCTCATGATGATGATGATGAGTCAAAAAGCTCCCATAAAATTAACATAAATGAAAGCCTAACATCTGTGAATAGTTCTCTGCTGCGTTACGCTAATCAACTGCGTAAAGAAGGCTTATTGTCATCAGTCAGAACGAGGAATGGTTTCGTCTATGTGAAAAAAAATGATGTAGATTCTGAAATTAAAATTACAACAACTACAACACTTCCATAAAAGCTTAATGCCGGTGTCTACCGCTGTTTTTTCTTTGATGTCATCTGGAGCAGCTATATGAATCCTTATTATTATTATTTTTTATTGCATTACAATTATTTTTTTCTTATTTAGTATATTTATCACTGACTTTTTGAATTCTAATACCTAATTCATTTTTATTATTCAATATCTATTTATATATTTCTTACTACTACTAACTTTTACTTTCTTCTATTCTATTTTATCTTTTCTATTTGTGTTAAAATTGTTGTTGAAATTAAGATTCCTCAATCATATTTTTGCGAACAGTGCTTTAATTTAATTGTTTGTTTCTACGTTGAATAATGGTAACTGCGTCGAGGTCTGGTTTTGCTGATGAAATTGCAGTGCGGTCTGTTATTAAAATATTGTCCAATGCACAAGAAGGTTTGAAAATTTGCTACCTTAATGCTCGTAGTTTAAATTTAACCAAATTGGATTACATAAGTAATATCTTTAAGGACTCTGGGGTTGACATTGTTTGCATCTGTGAGACTTGGCTGTGTTCTGAAAATTCAGTCAATCACTTATACGATATTCCAGGGTTTAAGCTCATTCGCAATGATAGGGTCACTGATACGACTGGTGGAGGAGTAGCAGTGTATTGTAGCACATCATTCACACACAAAGTATTGAGGCAATCCGAAGGGAGTGTAGTAGAGTATCTTCTGTTAGAAGTCACTTACAACCCGAACCGCTGCCACTCTCCAGAACCATTATTTTCTGCATTGCAAGAGTTCACTGCACTCTATGAGCACATCATAATCTGTGGAGATCTCAATGCTGACCTTTTAAAATGTGATAGTAAAGCCCATCAATTACTTGATTTTGCTGCTGCTGCGGGGCTATCAATAGTAAATTCGTATGCTACCCATTTTTCTCCAAATGCCCCTCCTAGTCTTTTAGATGTCGTGATGGTCTCTAATCGGTCATATATAATGCTTCAAGACCAGTTGTCTCTGGCGGGAATTTCTGACCACGACTTACTTTTCTGTACATATGGAGTCGATATGTCTCGCTCTCCTTCTCCTTCATCATTTGAATTCAGAGATTATGCTTCAATTGATTACAGTGCCTTACAATTCGATGCTAGTTGTCTTCCATGGCGTAATTGCTATCAAGCTTCCAACGTAGACGAAAAAGTTAATCATATTCAAACTTTAGTATTGGAACTGTTTTATAGACATGTTCCTCTAAAAAGAGTTGCAATACGAAATAAAAAATGCCCCTGGTTTACTAGTGAGGTCAGTAACTCCATGAAAGTTCGTAATAAGCTCTTCGCAAAGTGGAAACAACGACCATTAAGCCAAAACTGGGAAGATTTTTGTCATGCTCGTAATTACTGTACCTTTGTAACTCGCAGGGCAAAAAAAAAGATATTTTCTTTCAAAACTTAACATTGACTTGCCTTCAAAAAAATTATGGAGCCACTTACGTTCAATCGGTGTTGGTAAAAGGATAGCTGCCCATAGCATCCCTAATGTAACCGAACTTTATAATGTTTTTTTAAATAATACTAATAGTAACACAAGTTTTACTGTTGAAGATCGACTGATATATGACGCTGATTTTGACTTTGACGTTGCTACGGAGGTTGACATTATTAATATTATTCGTTCTTTAAAATCGAATGCTATAGGTGAAGATGGTGTACCTCTTCGATTTATCAAGATGATTCTACCGCACATTATAAGCTGTATTACACACATTGTAAATTTTTGTATAACGTCTTCAAAATTTCCTGATAGTTGGAAACTAGCTAAAATCATCCCTGTGCCTAAGAAACCTCAGCCATCTATAGCAACAGATTACCGCCCCATCAGTATCCTGCCATGTCTGTCGAAGGTCTTGGAGAAGATCCTTGCTCAACAAATGTCGGGTTATTTAGATCAACATAATTTGCTATCTCCCGTCCAGTCTGGTTTTCGAGCACGTCACAGTTGCTCTACCGCTATGGTTTAAATTCTCGACGATATAAGAATAAACTATGATTTGGATCACTTAACTGTACTCTGTTTGCTTGACTTCTCCAAGGCCTTTGATAGGGTGGATCATGAAGTATTATGCCAGAAGCTGAGGTTATACTTTGGCTTTAGCGAGAGATCTGTCCGTCTACTATGCAGTTACCTGTTAAATCGTTTCCAAAGAGTTGTTTATGATGGAAAAACCTCTGATTTTAAAGTTGTGTTAGCTGGGGTACCTCAGGGATCAATTTTAGGACCGATTTTATTTTGTCTGTTCATAAACGATCTTCCTAGTGTTTGTTCAAATGTTTCTTTCCACCTTTACGCGGACGATGCCCAGGTTTACTTGTCACGCCCAGTTGGACTGATTGAGGATCTCATTGCCAGAATAAATGAGGATCTGTTGAAAATTTATAACTGGTCAATTTCCAATGGGCTGAGTCTTAATTCTGAAAAATCTCAAATGATTCTTATATCCAAGAAGCAATATGATACCAATGATTTACCAACCGTACTATTAAATAATAGAAAAATAATGTTTTATGACGTAGTTACGAACCTTGGTTTCAAGATAAATCGATCGCTCTCCGCAGTAGACCATACAAATTACGTGATAAGCCGAATTTATGCTGGCCTGCGAAAGCTTTGGTTATCTTCTAACTCTACCCCAGTGAACACAAAGCTAAGGCTTGTCAAAACCCTTTTTGTTCCCATTTTCGACAACTTAACTACGGTGTACTGCAAACTTGACTCCCACTCTCAACACAAACTACTTGTTGCGTTTAACGATGCAATAAGGTACGTTTATGGACTGCGTAGACACGATCATATATCGCATTACCACACGTTAGTACTCAGGTGCACTTTTCAACAGTTTCTTAACGTCAGATGTTGTCAATTTATGCACAGCCTTGTTAATAATAGATCTCCTGGATACCTCTTCGACAAAATTCAATTTGCCCAATCCGTAAGAACACAAAATATTATAATACCCTGTTTTACTTACTTAAACTCTTCCCGCCTCTTCTTCATTCATGCTACCAGACTTTGGAACTCGCTTCTCACTACAGTTAAACAGATAATCTATATTAACAATTTCTGCTCTTAACATGTCTAATTTAAATTTTAAATTTAGTAAAAGGTCATTTCTTATTTCTGCTTTAGAGCTTTTAATAATTTCATTAGTAACATTACTTTACTCATTTATTTTGCCTAAGAACAAATTATTGACAATTCTTTGTTGGTTGTTGTTCGTAAGGACATTATTAATTTTTTCCTCTATTATTTGGAAATCGTGCCTATCGGGTGTTCCATTTCCATGCCGACCCAAGAAGGTCTATGGATCGCTTTTTTCTTAATTTTGGGAGAAGACGATTGAGATGAATTTGGATTTGCTGGATTTCGTGGGATAGAAAGGGGAACATAGGTTGTGGTATATTACTGAAATGTTTTATGTTTTGCTCAATTTCCTTCAAACTCTTTTGGTATAGGTCAATGTCTATGACATGTATTAGTTTGTATGTTCCAATTTGTACCTTAGCAGTGACAGAATTAATTGTGATAAGTTGGGCGTTTGAATAATCCAGCATCCTGACGTCCGCGATGCCAGGTGTAATGCAGAGCCTAAAAAGATTTAATTTTTTATTAAGGACTTGTGGACTACTCTACCGGATGTTGTAAGAATAGTCGTAGACCTGTTTTGCGACACTATTTCTTTTTTAAATTTTGGGGATAGTTTTTTGCCTATTGGTTTTTACATAAATTACATCTCCCACAGAATAGTTTTTAGGGGGGGCTCTTTTTTTTATTGTGATAAGTTAAATCTGCAACCTGTTTACTTTTGATTCGTTCGGCGTTTTCCTGTCTTTCCAATTCAAGTTGTTCTGCATTGTTAAGTGTTTCTTTGCCAAAGAAAACATCTATTGGTCTTTTCCTTGTTGTGGAGTGTATGGACCTATTGTATTCATAAATTGTCATGTCTAGCAGCTCTGCAAATGTGTTGTGGAGTTTTTTCTGTTTGATGCAACGCATCGTTTTAGAGAGCGTGGAATGAAATCTTTCCACTTGCCCGTTGGCTGAGCTAGTGTAGGGAGGAACTTTGAACACTTTAATTTTGAACAGATTTTCTGACATGAAAGGCACGGAGATTGCACTCAAAGACCTTTCATTGTCTAAAACAATTATTTCAGGGACACCAAAGGCCAATACAATTTCCCTTAGTGGTTGTTTCGCGTCTTCGGTTTCTCTGGATTTTAAAATTTGTGTTAATGCGTACTTTGAAAATTTGTCAACAGCTGTTAAAATTACCTTTCCATCAGTAAAATAAATATCTATGTGCAAAATTTGACCGGGGAATTTAGGTATGGGAGTTGGTTGAATTTCAGGTTTGTTGGGATAACGATCGTATTTGTTCTCTAAGCAGATAGTGCATGTTTTGGTAACTCTTCTAATTTTTCCAATCATGCTTGGAAAATAATATTTTTTCAAAATTTGGATTTTGTTCTCTCTTGAATCTCTATGAGCGCGTTGGTTTGTATAAATTACGATGTTTTCTGGGTCTGACTCGTCTGTAACATCTTGAACTTGTAATTGCGTGAATCTAATTTTAAAGTTACTGAAATCAATAGTTGGAGAAACCCTTGCTCGTGATGCTATTATATGGCATTTTATTCACCCTTCTGCACCACATTTAGGCGGTTTATGGGAAGCGGGAGTTAAGTCTGTTAAGCAACGCCTTCGTCGTGTGATAGGTTCTGATATGCTTACCTTTGAACAATTTTATACTCTTCTTACCCAAATAGAATCACCTTTAAATTCACGTCCTTTATGTCGAACATCTGATAATGATTTAGATCCACTTACACCAGCTCATTTAATTTTAGGTGAATCATATTCAGCTATTCCTAATCCATCATTAGAAGTACCTCAGAATCGACTACCGTCATGGCAAGCTCTACAGTGCAAAGTCCAGGGCTATTGGAAACGTTGGAGTATGGAATACCTTACATCGCTGCAACAACGCCCTCGTTGGTCGCAACCTCAACGAAATCTTCAGTTAAACGACCTAGTTGTCATCAAGGATTCAAATTTGCCACCAGGCAAATGAGCTATGGGCCGGGTTTTTGCTATTCATCCTGGCAAAGATGGTCATGTTCGAGTAGTCTTCCTCAGAACATCGACAGGAAATTTTGTTCGACCAGTTCATAAATTGGCAGTACTTCCAGTAAGCTGAAACTATGTTCCAGGGGGGGCGGAATGTTTAAGAATGTTAATTTTCTCTTCAAACTTGTTTATAGAAATTTTAAATTATTTTAATTATTAATTGTGTTACTATTTGCCAAACTATGTACTAATTACGCTAATATTATTGTCAATTTGTTTTTTACTCAATTCTCTTTAAAAATAATTTGTTATGTTGCACTCAATGTAAATTAATCTATTTTAGATTTATTTTTATTAGAAAAAAATATTTTTATTTCTTTATTAACTGGCAGCGATTCTGCCTACAATTTATGACTGACAATATTATTAGCTTAAAACTACACCTTAAATACCTAGCCAAGCACTCTTCTTGTCTTCATGTTCCCACACTGGTGATCCTATTGCAATTTGTTGTCGATGCACTGGATACCTCTGGAATGCCACGAGCCGCAGCGTCAGCGTCTTGCTGCAGTTTATTGTTTGTATTTTTATGGTGTTAACTGCAGTTTATTGTTTGTATTTTTATGGTGTTAACTCATCCGCCTTTAAAAATCGAACGTCCACGTTCGATACTGATGGTTTGAGTGTTTGTAGGACTTCTTCTACCCCGATTGTTCTGGAGACTGGAACAGGGTGTTCCATGGATATGTTTGTTGGCGTGGAAACGAGTTCGACCGTATTAACTTCTTCTCGTACTGTTTTCCTTCTCCAAGTCTTACAAGGCTTCAGGGTTGTTTTAAATATCTTCCAAAGGGTAAAAAATATTGCCAAAAGTGTTAATGCTGACAATACCAACATGAATATAGTTTTTCTCTGATTTGTTCTTTCTAGGTTTTGGATGTGTTTTGTGTTATTGGCTTCTATTTCCTTGATCATTTCTAATGGAAGTAACTCCTCGAATCGAGGCTTAACAACGGATGGTTGTAACAAGGCCGGTAGGGGGTTGTGCTTTGTGACTTCTGATGCTGTGAACGTATATTGTTCGGCTTGGTTAAGCCGTACATATTTTTCTTGCATTGCAATATTTCTTTGTAGTCTAATTTTATTACACTTTTTTTTCTTTTTACTGGTTTAATTAACAGTCTGTTACATGTTTCTAGACTAGTAATAGGCAAACTTAAGATATATAGCAATAATGAATCGTTTGAGGCTATTTTTACCTCTGAAAACAACGAGCATTCCTTTCTGCATTCTACAAGAACAAAGGTCTTACTCTTGCTGAACTTGAGAGATCTTCTCATGATGATGATGATGATGAGTCAAAAAACTCCCATAAAATTTACATAAATGAAAGCCTAACATCTGTGAATAGTTCTCTGCTGCGTTACGCTAATCAACTGCGTAAAGAAGGCTTATTGTCATCAGTCAGAACGAGGAATGGTTTCGTCTATGTGAAAAAAAATGATGTAGATTCTGAAATTAAAATTACAACAACTACAACACTTCCATAAAAGCTTAATGCCGGTGTCTACCGCTGTTTTTTCTTTGATGTCATCTGGAGCAGCTATATGAATCCTTATTATTATTATTTTTTATTGCATTACAATTATTTTTTTCTTATTTAGTATATTTATCACTGACTTTTTGAATTCTAATACCTAATTCATTTTTATTATTCAATATCTATTTATATATTTCTTACTAATACTAACTTTTACTTTCTTCTATTCTATTTTATCTTTTCTATTTGTGTTAAAATTGTTGTTGAAATTAAGATTCCTCAATCATATTTTTGCGAACAGTGCTTTAATTTAATTGTTTGTTTCTACGTTGAATAATGGTAACTGCGTCGAGGTCTGGTTTTGCTGATGAAATTGCAGTGCGGTCTGTTATTAAAATATTGTCCAATGCACAAGAAGGTTTAAAAATTTGCTACCTTAATGCTCGTAGTTTAAATTTAACCAAATTGGATTACATAAGTAATATCTTTAAGGACTCTGGGGTTGACATTGTTTGCATCTGTGAGACTCGAACATCGACATCCTGGGCCAAGGTATCTCAGCGTTATGGAAACCATGGACGAGAACTTTTTTACGGACAACGACAACGAGAACGCAATCTCGTTCTACGCTGACACAAGGTCGGTGCACTACCGCGGCTAAGCACCGTACCCCCCCCCCCCCCCAACACCTAAATCAAAATGACAACCGGGAAGGAACACCCTGAGGACGATTAAGTCAACCGACTTCTTAAATCAAATTTATTTATCACTAGTATATGTATTATGTATTTTGTTAAACTTAAGTCAGTGTTTAAGGTTAGGCCCCTTATGTGCCAACAATAATGTAAAAAAAAAACATCATAGTATCGTAAGTAGATGTAAGCCAAATTGTATATATCATCATCATCATCATCGGCTCGACAACCGGGGTCCGGTCCTGGCCTCCTTCAACAAGTATCTCCACCTATCCCGGTCTCGAGCCGACGCCATCCAGTTGCGCACCCCAAGGCTCCGGGCGTCCTGGTCTACGCCATCTCTCCAGCGCAAGCATGGTCTACCACGCTGTCGTCTGCCATAGAATGTACCACAAAGAACTTTCCGAGCAGCTTCCTCTTCGCTCATGCGAGCTAGGTGCCCTGCCCACCGAAGTCTACCGAGCCTAATTTTTGTCACTATATCTGCTTCAAGGTAGATTGCGTACAATTCATGATTGTACCGTCTCCGGAATCGTCCTTCCTCACATATGGGGCCAACAATTCTCCTTAAGACTTTTCTGTCGAACGCGGCTAAGAGGTCAGAGTGCCTTTTGCTAAGCACCCAAGTCTCGGATCCATATGTGAGTACTGGCAGAACCATGGTCCTGTACAGCAGTAGTTTTGAAGTTATGGTGAGATTTCTGGATTTGAAGAGCTTTGACAGACTGTAGTAGGCTCTGTTGGATTTGAGAAGCCGCCCGCGTATTTCTTCTTCTATATTGTTATCGGCTGCTACTATTGACCCAAGGTATTTAAAGGATTGCACCACTTCAAATTCGTGCTCCGCTACCTTGATTGTTTGACCAACGGTTCCTCTCGCATTCGACGCCACCATGTACTTTGTTTTACCTTCACTAATGTGCAGCCCCAGATTTTGTGCCGCCTGCTCGATCTGGATGAAGGAATCGTGTACAGCTTGCTCGGTTCTTCCGATGATGTCGATGTCGTCTGCGTAAGCCAGTATCTGGCTGGACCTGTTGACGATGGTCCCTCTTGTTGCCGTGCCAGAGTCACGGATTGCTTTCTCCAACGCCAGGTTGAAGAGGAGGCAGGCCAAACCATCCCCTTGTCGGAGTCCATTAAAGATGTTGATTGGTCTGGATAGCAATGCGGCTATTTTTACTTCTCTTGTTACGTTGGTCATGGTCAACCTACATAGTCTTGTCAATTTATTTGGGATGCCGAATTCTCTCATGGCTTTGTAAAGTTCTACCCTGGCTATGCTATCATAGGCGGCCTTAAAGTCTATAAACAGGTGGTATGTTGGGATGTTAAATTCTAGACATTTTTCCATCGCCTGCCTAAGGGTAAAGATCTGATCAGTTGTTGATTTGCCTGGAATGAAACCACACTGATATTGTCCGATGATGGTTTTAGCGTATGGGGTTATCCGGTCTTGTAGGATAGAGGAGAGTATCTTATAGGCGGTACTCAACTACGTGATACCTCTATAGTTGCTGCACGTTGTGACATCTCCTTTCTTATGTATGGGGCATATTATACCTTTTCGCCAGTCTTCTGGCATTTCTTCACGCTCCCACACGTGCACTATAATATCATGAATTGCCTGACGTAGAGCTGGCCCACCGTGTTGAAATAATTCGGCTGGTATACCATCAGCTCCCGGGGCTTTGTTTTTCTTTAGCCGGTCTATAGCCTTCTCAACCTCTTCTATGCTTGGTGACGGCAACATAGGGTATTCGTCTTGAAGCAGTGGAGCCTCCACTTCTGCAGTGAGTTGACCATTTAGCAATTCATTAAAGTACACTTCCCATCGCTCCAGTATGCTTTGTGGATCGGTGATCAGATTTCCCCCTCCGTCCTTGCAGTATGTGCAGCGTGGTGTGTACTGCGTCATGTTTCGGATGGATTGGTAGAACTTCCGCGCCTGGTGCGGACCTCGCTCTCGGCTTTTTTCTATTTCACAGATTAAGTTCTTCTCCCAGGCTGATTTTTTCTGTCTGTGAAGCCGTTTTTCTATTCTTCTGAGCTCTTTATATTCTTCTTCGCGTGCCCGCGTTCTATGAGATTGCTGCATTGCTCGGTACGCAACATTCTTACGTTCAGTCGCTAGCTTGCATTCATCATCAAACCAGTCGTTCCGATTTCTACGACTGCTGCCTAAGATGGAGTTGGCAGTACTAATGACAGTATTCTTAAGGCGTGTCCACTTCTCATCTACGCCCAGCATACTGGCCCCAGGACTTACTCTCCCTAAATCAAGCGATTCTAGGGCGAGTCCTAACGCATTACCAAAGGTGTTACTGGCATTTTCATTGCGCAGGGCAGCCGTGTTGATTCGAACTTGATCGGCGGATGCAATACGTCTTCGCAAGGCAATCCGCCCTCGGAAGACCATACCAACAAGATAGTGATCCGAGTCGATATTGGCGCCTCGGTACGTTCGTACCGTCATCAAGTTCGAGTAGTGGCGACGGTCTATCAACACGTGGTCTATTTGGTTACGAGTGACTCCATCAGGTGATACCCAGGTGGCTTTGTAGATATCTTTTCGCGGGAACCTGGTACTCGCAACGACCATGTTTTTCGATGCTGCCAATTCTAAGACTCGAAGTCCATTGTCATTAGTGTTCTCATGCAAACTATGGGTGCCTGCGTAATGCCTGAATACCGGCTCCCGACCTATTTTTGCGTTCAAATCCCCAAGGATGATTTTTACGTCATACCTTGGACAGGCATTGAGGGTCCTCTCGACTTGTTCGTAGTAAGTCTCTTTTTCTTCGTCTGAGGACTCCTCCGTAGGTCCGTGAACGTTAATGAGGCTAATGTTCGTAAATTTGCCTCGCACGCGAAGGGTGCATAGCCTTTCGCTTATAGCGTTAAAGCCGATGATGGTAGACTTCATTTTTTCGCTGACTAGGAAGCCTACCCCGAGCACATGGTGTTTTGTATGACAGCTGTAGTATACGTCATATTCTTTCTTCTGTAAAACACCATTCCCTGTCCATCTGATTTTTTGTAGTGCTGTTATGTCAGCTCTATATTTTGACAGGGCATCGGCTAGCTGCTGAGCAGCTCGAGCTCTATAGAGCGATCGTACGTTCCATAAGAAAATTCGTAAATCGTTTTGCCGTTTTCGTTGCGTTGGTTGTCGTCGTGAGATCAGTCCGTTTCCGAGGCTTGTTGTCGGGTTCGTAATTCTAAAATTTTACGGAACAGGGAATTAACCTGTTGCCAACCTGAGGAATTGTATATATAATGTTCAATAAAAATTAAATTGAATTGAAATTGAATTGTTTTTTTCTATTCGCTTTTCGTTTTTTTTTTTTTTTATTAATAATCACTTTCGCATTATAAGTTTTTTTTTTAAATTAAATTTAGTTTGAAAATAATATCTTTACTTAATGACTATATCTTACTATCTAACATTAAGCACCAAAGTGCGACGCCGGCCATGGGGATTGCTCCTTTTTATCCTTAGGTTTAGATTACTCGGGATCCCTCGCTGACTCCTTGCTGCTGCTTTCACCGCTGCTGCGTGCACTTGTTGAATGTTTTTTGATTTTTTTTTTGAAGCGAACGCGGAACTTAATAAAGGTCACTATCACTCTTCGATTGGTTCTTTTATTTTATTACACCGGATCTTTACGATTTATAAGTGAACTCGGAACTACTTAAAGTCACTATCACTTTTTTGATTGGTTCTTTAATTTTAGAACACCGGATATTTACGATTTATAAGTGAACTCGGAACTACTTAAGGTCACTATCACTCTTTGATTGGTTCTCTTATTTTCGAACACTGATTTTTTTTAATTTCTAAGTGAACACGGAACTACTTGAGGTCACTATCACTATTTGGATGGTTCTTTTATGGAACACCGATTTTCGCAATTTTTCTAACGAAGCGCGGGAGCTACTTAAGATCACTGGCTGTTACTTTTTACGAATACCGGGTCCCTGCTGCTCGGGCGCCAATTAATCTATTTTAGATTTATTTTTATTAAAAAAAAAATTTTATTTCTTTAATAACTGGCAGCAATTCTGCCTACAATTTATGACTGACAATTATTAGCTTAAAACTACACCTTAAATACCTAGCCAAGCACTCTCCTTGTCTTTATGTTCCCACACTGGTGATCCTATTGCAATTTGTTGTCGATGCACTGGATACCTCTGGAATGCCACGAGCCGCAGCGTCAGCGTCTTGCTGCAGTTTATTGTTTGTATTTTTATGGTGTTAACTGCAGTTTATTGTTTGTATTTTTATGGTGTTAACTTGCATAACAGTTGAGACATGAACGTCTTTCATGCTCAATTACTCGGTCACTTGGATTTCGACCTGCAAGCAGCTAAATACCTTCTTTTGCCATTAAACATACCTACATTACAATTTATAGGCTGTGTTTTCATTTATTGGGTTTTTGTCTATTCGTTTGCCCTTTCAACTTCCATGTGCTGGTCCTTCTATTTTTTATAAAAATAATTAATTGCTAAACAACAACAATGTTAACGAGTACAGCGACAAGGACCCAGACGAGGATGATAACCACAGTCATGTAAGCATGGAAAAGACTGTAATGGAGTTGAGGTCAGGAAGAAAAAAAGTCAAAGCAACATATTTCATGGATAATAACGCACAGTTATTAAAAACTAATCCACTTTCAGTTTGTGAGGCTTTAGGTAGAGCTGATGCAAATCTTTTGTTAGAATCCATTTAAAGTGAGTATAACTCTTTAAAAAGTAATGAAACCTGGGAATTAGTTGACCTTCCCCCTAATCGTCATGCAATAAAGTCAAAATGGGTTTTTAACATCAAACATGACATGTTTGTCGATGTTCGATATAAGTCGAGACTTGTGGCAAAAGGTTGTAGCCAAAAGCCAGGGATTGACTACAAAGAGACATTTTCGCCTGTTGTGAAGCACTCAACTATAATATTGGTTCCGGCTTTAGCAGTGGAGTTCGACCTCTTTGTTCACCAAGTAGATATCTCATGCGCTTACCTGAATGGTGACACACAAGAAGACATTTACATGCGCCAACCTGAGCATTTCGTGGATTTCAAAAATAGAGAAAAAGTGTGCAAACTAAAAAAGTCGCTGTACGGTTTGAAGAAAGCTGAGAGAGAGTGGAACAGTATGCTTGATTCAACTCTAAAGAAAATTTCGTTTTCACGCTGCGATGCTGATACATGTGTCTATACGATGAACAAGAAAGCTGATTTCAACATCATAGCTGTTTACGTCGATGATATTGTCATCGTTTGCAAAAATAAAGATTCTGTCTTTCGTATAAGAGAAGCACTCGCTGATGCATTTGATTTGGTGGATAAGGGACCAATTGATTTCTTCTTAGGCATTGAGATTGGCCGCGACAAAGATACTGGAACGATAACTCTTTCGCACGAGCAGTACATAAGGAATCTCTTGTCAAGGTATGCCATGGTTTCTACCAGGAAATGCAACACTCCTCTTGATCCAGGAGAAAAACTGATGAGATGCTCTAAGACTACGTGTCCTAAAATAGATGTTAAGGAATACCAATCGTTGGTTGGATCCATGATGTATCTGGCTATTACGTCTGGACCGGACATTATGCATGCTGTTAGCAAATTGTCTCAGTTCAATATAGAGCCGCACAAAGAATACATCACTGCTGCCAACACTTATTAAGGTATTTGAATTTTACGTGCAATTTTAAACTTTCTTTTAAGAAAAATGGCCGCTTACTCAGAGGGTATGCAGATGCTGATAGGGCTGAAAGTTGCGATGACCAAAAATCCTACACCGGTTACCTTTTTGTTCTGGCTGGTGGTCCTGTAACTTGGGAATCGCGTAAGCAGTCTACAGTGGCATTGAGTAGTAATGAAGCGGAATATATGGCATTGGTGGCAGCAACAAAAGAAGTGGTTTATCTTCGGAGACTACTAACTGAAATTGGATTTGGTTCTATCGTAAATGGACAAACTGAGTTATGCGGTGACAATCTGAGTGCACAACATTAAGTTAAAAGTCCTGTGTTTCATTGTAACGAAGCGTTACAATTTTCCCTTATTAAATATCATTTCGTCCGCCCCCGGTACATATTATAATAGACAGAAAACAGCATTTCTGATACGATTTTCTGCATTCGTATCAAAGTACCTTTTTGCAGACCGTCCGACCGCCGAATAGTACTAATTAATACTATATTCACTTCTTTTGTAGCAAAAGGTACTTTTTGTTTGTTTCTCATACAATTCACACTCTCTTACTCCAGGAAATATTACAAGTAGAGGTGGAAGTTGTATGAGAAATTTGTCTTCTGCATCCCGTGTTGAGATACCAATCCAGTGTATTTGGAGCAGTAAAAGATCGGGCTGATTGGGAACTTAGTAGTACCCTAACAGTGAACAGGTTGGTGCAGCTTCGGGCTTTTCAAGCTATAGCGGCCTTCCTCTTTTTTCTCAAATTATTTTTAGGTATTATTAGCTTCCGTCTTATTTCCTCGGTAAATCCTTCAAGTTTGCCTTGGACAAGGTTCCAACGGTGGTTCCACTTGCTTCCGTCTAAACTTCCTCGGTAGATCCATAAGAACTACCTTGGACTGGGTTCCAGCGGTGGTTCCAAAAGTGCTTCCGTCCTATTTCCTCGGTAAATCCTTCAGGTTTGCCTTGGACAAGGTTCCAACGGTGGTTCCACTTGCTTCCGTCTAAACTTCCTCGGTAGATCCATAAGAACTACCTTGGACTGGGTTCCAGCGGTGGTTCCAAAAGTGCTTCCGTCCTATTTCCTCGGTAAATCCTTCAGGTTTGCCTTGGACAAGGTTCCAACGGTGGTTCCACTTGCTTCCGTCTAAATTTCCTCGGTAGATCCATAAAAACTACCTTGGACTGGGTTCCAGCGGTGGTTCCAAAAGTGCTTCCGTCCTATTTCCTCGGTAAATCCTTCAGGTTTGCCTTGGACAAGGTTCCAACGGTGGTTCCATTTGCTTCCGTGATTCGTCCTCCGTCCGTCTGAACTAGCTTGGACAGGGTTCCATCGAACGGTCCCCTATTTATGTTAGGCCGATACCCTAAAGTTGTAAAGGGTTAGTATAAGAAGTATGAATTATTGTTAGGTTAAGTTATATGAAATACCGTGTTTAGAGTAAGACAGAAAAAGAGTTATATGAAATACCGTGTTAGATTTTTATATGACTTAATAAAAGGTATATTTATTTATAAACTTAAGACATCGGAGTTTTTGATCCCAAAATACCGAAGTTTTACTGTGCTTTCTTCGGACAGACCCTGGACCCGACGAGCTACCTCAGCCTCGACCAAAAAGCACATCACAAATTGGCGCCCGAGCAGGGACCTTTTGAGGGTTCAACCTTGACCCGATCACCGACCGAACTGGCATCTTCTACAGGCACCACCGACCGCACCGACCGTACCGACCGTACCGACCTGATTGACCGTTTATCCCCGGCAGGTCCTGTAGACAATTCCACCAGCACTTCGACGATCCTCCACGAACCTTTAGAAGGCACCACCAGATTCCGTTCTCCAGAAGAAACACCGCCGTCCAGATCTAACTCCGCAACGTCCAGCTCAACTGCAGACAGCGAAGAACTCAGCGACATGGAAGGGATTAACCCCTATAAAAACCTAGGGTTCATCTATTTTTTGAAAAAGCCGGAGCTGACCGAAATATTACTCAGCCGAAACTTGGACACCAGCGGAAACGTCCAAGCCTTAAGGAAGCGCCTAAGCCTGCACTTAAAGGAGCTGCGGATGCATAAATCTACGCAAAATCTCTGCGCCGAGCTGGAAGACATGGTGGACGAAAGAGAAACGGCTGACGATGAGAGTGGCGACACCTGAGGTTTAACCGTTCCTGCACCAATTGCATTTGGGAAGGAAACCAAGTTGGCTTTACCTCAGTCCTTTACCATTCCAGTCACTACGCAACCAGCAACTACCGTGACATCAGTAACTCTACCAGTTCCTGCTTCAACTCCAGTACCGATTCCAGTACCAGCAACCTCCGTCACACCTGTTTACCACAACCACGTTGGTCCATCGGAACGCCCATGTTATCCACCCCCGCCTCCTAACCGATTAACGCTCAGTTACCAAGCCGACGTAATGAACACTGTTAGGAAATGGGGCCTTCGATTTGATTCGTCTGGCAATGCATTGGAATTTATGGAGCGCATTGAGGAATTAACTCAATATTACGACATCCCTTTAAGCGACGTCTTGCGAACCATACCGGAGATCTTTCGCGGAACAGCGCTGGAACGGTGGCGAATCAAGAAAGACGACATATCGAACTGGGAAGATTTTCGTCGAGCATTCCTGCAGCAGTTCTTACCTGCCCGATATCGCCATCGCCTAGAAGACGAAATTATGCGAAAGAGGTAAGGACCACGTGAAAAGGCAAAGGATTTTATCAGGTCAATGCAATACATGATTCGCCAGCACCCCCAACTATCCAGAGATGACAATACTGATCGCTTGTACGATAAGTTACGACCAGAATACAAGCTTTACATCAAGCGGAGGGAGTTTTCCAACATCGATGAGTTGCTAGAATTAGCAGAGAAATATGAAAACATTAGGCAGGAAGAACTTCCTATCCGCCCGTTGCCCAACGCCACCCCTGTACCGCGAGCCTCGCCTGTCCAGACACACGACCGACCGAACGCCCAACAATGTAGTGTTCCATACGACCGACAGACACATTGTTGGAATTGTAAACAGCGGGGCCACCGAAAGGAAAATTGCAGAAGGCCATTTACCCTCTTTTGCTCATTCTGCGGAGAAGATGGCAGATTAACCAGGGATTGTCCTTGCCGAAGAAACCCAGTTGCTGTGGTCAGCGCGCCCCCAGGAGGCGACCCGAGGTTTTTCATCCCTATTCAAGTTGGAGAAAAAACCTTCGATGCCTTGCTCGATACGGGCTCTACGAAAACCTTCGCCGGGCTAGCTTTGCGCAATGAACTCAGGCAATTGGAAATCCCTATGACAGAATATTCCAAGGCTATTCACCTAGCAAATGGCAATCCTGTAACGACAACGGAACATTTCAACCTGACGTTGCATTTGGGGAGCAAACCTCTATCTGCTGAAATAACTTACCTGCCAGGCCTAGATGAAGAGGCCATCATAGGGATGGATGTGCTAAATAAGGCGCACTTTAAATCGTTTGTGGGAGGATGCCTAGTAACGGGGAGGAAAACGCACCAAACGGCAAAGCCTGATTCGTCGTGTGTCGTTTTAGAAGCCCCACGTGAATCCCAAAAACAACACCTGGACGAGTTTTTGGCTACTGAGTTACCGTTGTTCGATGAGATTCGAGGGGTAGCGCATGTCTCCCCGCATAAAATCCGACTCAAGACCGATCAGCCGTTTAAACAACGGTATTACCCCCGAAACCCCGCAAGGCAGCACTCGTCTCCGTCTTCACCACAAAATTGCATAAGAGCATCGACTGCACCAGGGCACTTCATCAGTCAACAGTTGTCCTCCGAGCCGAGTAGTAAAATATTTGTAAACAAAAGATTAACCCAGCCCTCAGCTACAAAAATGGATAACAGGAAAAAGAGTAGTGTCGAGGAAGAACAGAAACCGACGTCTAGCCGTCGACGACCAAGTCGGTCCCGCTCGCCGATTCGTATTGCACCAAATCGACTGCAGCTATCTCCGACGCAGCGTGCACTACCGAAGTCAAAACCCCACCAGCTACCAGCGAAAGAGGAGAAGCAGTTCTTGAGGCAACGAACAGTACCCCGCCAGGTTGCTCCTCCACCGCGGGATCCGGAACCATTGATTTTCGAGGTACGAGCTAAGAAGAGAACAAGTCGCTTGCCCTCCATCACACACGACCTGAGCGCAGCTAAAGCGATCGAGCCGCCACCACCAGCCGAAGCACGTCTTGCCTTGGTTCGCCAGCAGCGAAAGGAAGCAGACGAGAAGTGGGAGGCAACGAAAGCAAAGTTACCAGTGCCAAAACCATCACTCGTCGCGCCACCACCCGCTACATGCGCGTTTGCCATCCAAGCTCCCGCAAGAGCCAGCGTACCCCATCGATCAGTTGACCAGCGTCTTCTCAAAATGATTAAGGAACGCAGAGAAGCAAATGAGAAGTGGGCGGTACTAAAAGTCGATCCGCCAGTCCCACAGCCACCGCTCCCAGCATCCGCCCCCGCTGTATGTGCTCGTTTAGTTACGAATCCAGTTCCTGATCCGGTCCCAGCCCCAAAGCTAGACGATGTTGATTGGTCCAGTTTCGACCGTCAAGTTCCAGCTCCGCCCGAAAATCCGGAGAACTACGATTGGTCCGCTATCGACGCTCAAATACGTTTAGACGAGACGGCGGTGCCCAACATCAATAACTTTCCGAAAAGAGCGGTGGTGACCGAAGTTCTGTTGCTGCCAAAGTTATCGGTCGCTCCCGCCACCATCACAAGCAACACAACCCAGGGGTCGATAAAAGAGGTCGCTACCCTAGATCCTGCTTACCAAGCCGACAAAAAACCAGTAGATCCTTTCGAGGGGATCATATTAAGAGGCCCCCTAAACCGAGTCTCCTTCATCTATAAGCCATGGGGCCGAGTAGCAGTATTTTTAAACAAAAAGGGCACCCAGGCAACACTGAGATACAAGGGGCTGAAGAAGATAGTAGACGTCCATCACAATTAAACCCGAGCCGTCGATTTATATTATGAATTAAATTAAAAATTACAAATTACGATTATGGTTAAGAAAAATTGAAGAAGATTATTTATTATTTAATTATTATTTTAAAGAAAAAATTGAATTAAATTGAAAAAAATTTGAATTACAAAAAATATAATAATAATAAGAAAAAAAAAATATATATGTATATAAGCGTTGTTAAAACTAAATTTTAAGCTAACCGCTGAAAAAAATTATTAATTAATTAAAATTTTTTTTTTGTAAAGAAAGGGGGGACTGTAACGAAGCGTTACAATTTTCCCTTATTAAATATCATTTCGTCCGCCCCCGGTACATATTATAATAGACATAAAACAGCATTTCTGATACGATTTTCTGCATTCGTATCAAAGTACCTTTTTGCAGACCGTCCGACCGCCGAATAGTACTAATTAATACTATATTCACTTCTTTTGTAGCAAAAGGTACTTTTTGTTTGTTTCTCATACAATTCACACTCTCTTACTCCAGGAAATATTACAAGTAGAGGTGGAAGTTGTATGAGAAATTTGTCTTCTGCATCCCGTGTTGAGATACCAATCCAGTGAATTTGGAGCAGAAAAAGATCGGGCTGATTGGGAACTTAGTAGTACCCTAACAGTGAACAGGTTGGTGCAGCTTCGGGCTTTTCAAGCTATAGCGGCCTTCCTCTTTTTTCTCAAATTATTTTTAGGTATTATTAGCTTCCGTCTTATTTCCTCGGTGAATCCTTCAGGTTTGCCTTGGACAAGGTTCCAACGGTGGTTCCACTTGCTTCCGTCTAAACTTCCTCGGTAGATCCATAAGAACTACCTTGGACTGGGTTCCAGCGGTGGTTCCAAAAGTGCTTCCGTCCTATTTCCTCGGTAAATCCTTCAGGTTTGCCTTGGACAAGGTTCCAACGGTGGTTCCACTTGCTTCCGTCTAAATTTCCTCAGTAGATCCATAAGAACTACCTTGGACTGGGTTCCAGCGGTGGTTCCAAAAGTGCTTCCGTCCTATTTCCTCGGTAAATCCTTCAGGTTTGCCTTGGACAAGGTTCCAACGGTGGTTCCATTTGCTTCCGTGATTCGTCCTCGTAGATTCCGTCTGAACTAGCTTGGACAGGGTTCCATCGAACGGTCCCCTATTTATGTTAGGCCGATACCCTAAAGTTGTAAAGGGTTAGTATAAGAAGTATGAATTATTGTTAGGTTAAGTTATATGAAATACCGTGTTAAGAGTAAGACAGAAAAAGAGTTATATGAAATACCGTGTTAGATTTTTATATGACTTAATAAAAGGTATATTTATTTATAAACTTAAGACATCGGAGTTTTTGATCCCGAAATACCGAAGTTTTACTGTGCTTTCTTCGGACAGACCCTGGACCCGACGAGCTACCTCAGCCTCGACCAAAAAGCACATCACATCATTCAAGATCGAAACACATTGATATTAAATATCATTACATTCGTGAAATATACAACAAATCTTTAATTGAATTAACATATGTACCTACATCTGAAATGATTGCAGATATTTTTATAAAAATACTTAATTAATCAAAACATTTAAAGTTATTTGAGCTATTAGAATTATCAAAATAAATTTTGGTGTTTATAGATATTGTATTGAGGAGAAGTATTGAAATTAATTTGAATATATTAACTGTTGGCAACTCACAATACAATACTTAAAACTTTTTTTAAACTCTTATACTGAGTTCTTTTTACAATTGAAATGCTATGTACTAAAACTAAACTTTCTTTTCATATTACTCTGTAATAAAATAGTTCCTTGTTAAACTCAATAAAGATTGAATGTGTTTCCTTCTTTTAATTCTAACAAACTTCAGCATGCTTACATGGACCTTAGTTTTCCTATAGCCCATATTAACATATTTATGTTTCATGCAGCAAGCTCTACAACTTGATCTATAAGATCGCAGGTAGCCCCAAAAATAAAAATTGGTAGGCAAAATGAATCATTTTTGAAATTAATAGAGTTCGAGTTGTTAGTATTCTATTTAGTAGGTTTATTAATTAGTTCCTCATTAGATTTGTTCGTATTTATTTTAGAAATATCTACTTCTGGACCTGGTGAATCATCCATTAAAGGTGCATATATATTGTTAGAAAGCTTTCCATATTTAGATAAGCTTGCAGCGCGCTTAAGATTTCCGATCACAGTTGTCCATTCATTAGGCTGCGTGGATTCTTGGTTATCATTGGTATCCATTATCAGATTGTCACGTGTGCGTTTCTCACTGCTTGGTTGAGAAAAAAGATGATCTAGCTTATCGCAATTAGGCACAGAAGGGGGGAGCTAAAAACTGCTGAGCCAGCAGAAGAGCTCGCAAATATATATTTAGCTCGAGTTGAGACCTGACATATTGTTTGTGAATTGAGTTTTGACTGTCTCATTCATGAGAGTGTTTTTATTTAAATAAATTGAATTGTTTTCGCCAGTTTCATCATGTGGATTATTATCTTTTTCAGCACTATTTTTATATGCCAGCCCACGGGCTGGAATACTAGCACTAACTTGTTCACTTTTCTCCACTTTTTAGAGTCTCTGTCTCAGAGGGGAAAAAATATTTTATTTTGCGGGCAAGGCCGCTTATTAATTGGAAAAAAAAAACAGAATTTGTTTTGTTTAGCTACACACGTTAGTACTCTACATCAGGTTGATCGCAACTCTGTATCTATCATCATAGCATACTTTGTCATAGTTTAAGTACTCAAGATTGCAGGATAAAAACATATCGCGATCGTTGGAAGAACCAGATGCCATCCATTTGCGATGAGCTTTGTTTTTTTTTTAAATTCGTTAAAGCTTTATCATGCCAAGGATGGGTATTATTCGAGGTAATAACTTTTCTCGGAATGAAGTTTTCGAAAATTCCATTCAAAGTTGATGAAAGTTTAAGAACTTTTTTATTAACTGTCGATGAGTCATTGAACCAAACCGTATTATTTAGCAATAAATTAATTTGATCAAAGACCGAATTTTTAAAATCAAAGACTAACTTTCTCTTTTGGGTGAGTTGTATCATGATAAAAATAGCGATTTTTAAAAATTTTATGACAAATACTAGTTTTGTTGGCAGCAATGGATAAAATTTCCTCTAAAAAGAAATTATCAAAAACATTGGAAAAAACAAGATCAAAAATATAAGAAAAATTATTTTTAAAACATTATATGTCGTTGAAGCAACACGTTCATTTTGTTCTCCAATCGATTTTATCTTATTTTCTCGAGTTCTAAGCTAAATCATTTCTAAAAATGTCGAAAACTTGTGCCAAGTGCAACGATAAACTAAAGCGATCTGAAATGGGTGTGTATCGGTTGTTTTGTGGCCAATATTTTCATAAAGACTGTGTTGGAATTTCCGCAGAAGAATCTAATATTTTATCAAAATCTAATTTTAATTGGGGGGAGAGTACGATAATTTTGGCGCCAAGAATTGATAACTGTTTTTTGTAGAACAGATCAATACAAGCATTTTTTACTATGGGTGGGGGGGTCTATCTCCCTCCGTTTGGGCGAAAAGGGCAATTTTATAAAAACAGTGCTAAAAATTTAAAACAAATATTAAAAACTAACGGTAATACTAACAACTAAGTTTTATATTTTTTTTTAAAGTCAATACTTTTTTCTATTAGATGTTTTTTAAATCAAGTGAAACCTATGCATAGTCTTTGAAAAAAACGGACTTTAAACTCAAAAATTTCGAAAAAAAAGGTAAAATAAAACTTTGAAGTGTGATTTTTCAAAACTGTAAAATAAAATACTACTTTTTTTTTATAAAATTCGTTTCTCATATTAATTTTAAATCATAAACTGAAAACAAAATGATTTTATGTTGTCTCGTTTTTGAGAAAATGGAAAATTACTAAAACTACTTTCTTATAAGAGTTTTCTTTTTTTTTTTTGGTATACGTTGAATGTTGTACGTAGGTTCTTTTTTGTAATGATGCTTGAGCATCTTTAAATGCAACAGAAACTTTGCATACACCCAACCTTGCACCCACCCCACCTCGCACCCACCCCAAATCCTATAGTGTGTCCAAGCAGGGGGGTTGCAGGCTGGCAGCATGCCCCCCTTCCATACCTCACTGTTTATACGCTTTAGTAATTTTCCATTTTCTGAAAAACCAGAAAACATAAAATCATTTTATTTTCAGTTTATGATTTAAAATTGATATGAGCAACGAATTGTTTAAAAAAAAGTAGTATTTTATTTTACAGTTTTGAAAAATCACACTTCAAAGTTTTTTTTTACCTTTTTTTTCACAATTTTTGAGTTTAAAGTCCGTTTTTTCAAAGACTATGCATAGGTTTCACTTGATTTAAAAAGCATCTAATAGAAAAAAGTATTGGCTTTAAAAAAAGATATAAAACTTAGTTGTAAGTATTACCGTTATTTTTTAATATTTGTTTTAAATTTTTAGCACTGTTTTTATAAAATTGCCCCTCCCACCCAAACGGAGGGAGATAGATCCCCCCACCCATAGTAAAAAATGCTTGTTATGATCTGTTTTAAGAAAAAAAGTTATCAATTCTTGGCGCCAAAGTTATCGTAATCGTGCCTTAATAGGCAATGTGACACTTGTTCTCTTATAAACTTCTCCAACTTTTTTAACCGATTTACGGAGCTTTCACAGTGTGTTAGTGATCTTAAAAGAGAAATTGGCTCGTTGCGCGAGTTCTTACATAGTCCCCAAAGTGAAAATGTAAATCCTCCCTTAAATGCAAAATCCTCATCATTAACTGATCTAAATAATACTTTAATGTCATTAATTAGTGACCCCATAAAAAAATATAATCCATCAACTTCTAATAACTTTAACCAAGACGCAGCAGTGATTGTTGAAAGTGCACATCAAGAAGCAAAGGAAATGAATAATGCAACTAATTCTTTAATTATTGATCTCTCTTCTAATGTCAAAACCAAGTCTCCACCCGCGAAAATTAACAGATAGAATAATAATAAAAAGCCCTCTCGCGGCCCCATCTCAAAAGTTCCTATCTATGGTATAAATTCTGATTCCAATCTAAATGTGATACCTAATAATAAATGGGTGCATTTGTCAAGCTTCTCAAATGATACCGAACCTGACTCAATTATTAAGTATATATCCAATATAACGAAAATTCCTTCTCAATCATTCAAATGCTTTAAATTAACAAAAAAAGACGCTGTTGTGAGTGAGTTACCTTTTATTAATTTTAAGCTAAGTGTTCCCGAAGACAAGCTGAATATTATTTTGAAGCCTGCTATGTGGCCTGAATTTGTACGTGTGAAGTTGTTTGATCCAACTCCAAAAAACTTAAAACGTCAAGAGACAATACCAACAACATAAATAATACTAATATAAATATAAACTCTTGTCAACTTGCACTTCTCCCGCTCGGCACAAATTGTCGTTTCTAACCCTCCAAGTGGGTGCCGGGCGGGCAATGATCACTACAGTTGTTTTGTGCGATTTTGGCAATAACAGGTGGTTAGCTAAGGTGGTTAGGTCAGGTTGAATTCGCTGAGGAGTTCCTTTACTCTTTAATAGTTCAACTCTTCAGAAATGCAATCTGACCATTGATTCGAGGTTCCTGATTTTCAAGGTGGTGTGAACGTTCTTAGAACACAATTCGTGTTAAAGAAATGGAAGGCTGGGGGAAAAGCCAGTCATTAACGAGCTCTTTCGGGTGCCTAGGTACAAGGCCCGAAATATTCTTTACCTTACCCAGGTATATCGGCTCTGCCGGGGCTGACCTCCTTTCCGTACTACTCGTGGGACCAAAATAGATTTTTCAAAACACAAAACCCCAGACGATGACATGACGAACGATTACAGACCCCAAATACAACAACAACAACAACCAGACGTTGATATGACAGACTTTAACGAACTTGGCAGCGCGTCAGAAGACGAACTGCTTGCCTCCAGTCAGGAGACAACTATCAACGTCGGTGGCGAAGGAAGTGGTACTACGCTACTCTTCAGAGGAAAGAGCAAGTTGCAAAGCGCAACAGGTCTCAGGATGAGACTACTCGGCCCTCGAAAAAGAGTAAGGCTCTTCCAGTTCTTGCCAGAAATAAAAAAAACCCCCACCATCCACATCCGGCAGTCAGCCAGTGGCGAAAACTTTGAGTGAGATCGTCAGGGACGACCTTCAAGTTGCGCTGACGGACGAGTTTTCCTCTACAGGGAAAACAGCCCTCGAAGCGTGGAACGCTATTGAGGCTCGACTGCAGGGTATGGTGGTGGAACATATCCTAGAGGGTAAGGGAGGGCCCTCTCCATCCTTCAGCTCTGCTGAGACGGTAAGAGGATATAGGGTGATCAAGTGCAAGGATCAGTTGTCGAAGCAATTCCTTGGCAATTGCGTCACTAAGATTAGTGATGCATGGAAAGGCATGAAGCTCAAGCTAATCCAAGCCAGGGACATTCCCAGACGACCAAAGGCTCGCATTTGGGTACCGTACATGGAAAAGTTGGATGGTGAGAGCTTTCTCAAAGTCCTAAAATGCCAAAACCCGGGGGTTGCTATGGACGACTGGGTCGTCATTAAAGCCGAAGGGGCCAATGCCGACAAAACAACGATGTCCTTCCTGCTCTTGATTGATGAGGCAGGAAGGTTATCGATTGTAAATTCTCATCGATTAAATTTTGGCATCAGGGAAGCCAAAGTGAGGATCTTGCCACACTCAAAAAGTGCTTCAAACAATCTCGGCATCATTCAAGAGCCATGGGTTCGAAGCCATAAGATCTGCGATCTTCAAGACCAGCTCTACAATCTCTATTACATCTCAAACAACAATAACCAAGGTAACCCTCGCACATGTATTATTGCTAAAAAACATTTAAAAGTATTTTTATGTTCAAATTTTAACACTCCAGACCTGACAGTTGTCAGACTGGAAACAAAAGGTGTAGGTGGACTATACGTAGGATCGGCGTATATGGCCCACGATCGTATAGCACCACCCGAGGAAGTTGCCACACTGGTCCATAAGATCAACAATGCCAACCTCATACTGGGTTGTGATGCCAATGCTAGGCACACGGTATGGGGCAGTTCCGAAATCAACGAAAGAAGTGAGTCTTTATTTGATTTCATTATTTCTAACAACATGTCTATTTGTAACAGAGGCAATATCTCCACCTTCATTTTCCCGAGTACGGATACGTTTGAAGGGTGGGAAGATGTGCTTGACGTTACACTAACAAACAATAATGAACAGGTCAGGTTGGAAAACTGGAAAGTATCTACACTGAGATCATTCTCCGATCACAGGTATATACTTTACGAATTAGGTCTTAACACTAAGCCCCCTGTCCCGTTTAGAAACCCCAAAAAAAACCGACTGGAACAAATTCAGTCAAGTTGTAAATTCCATACTAAGAACTGTACCGAATCTTGTTTTAGATTCCGTAGAAGAACTGGAGGCGAAAGTAAGCACTTTTGAAACGGCTCTGAATGTAGCATTCAAAGCTTCCTGTCCAGTTAGGTACAGTAAAAAAACCTTCCCTCTATGGTGGAATGAAGATCTCTCAAATCTTAGGAAGATTACAAGAAAGATCTTCAATATCTGCTACGTTAGCAAACAATGGCAACCGTACAAGGACTGCCTCAAAAATTACAAAAAAGTGGTATCCTCAGCCAAAAGGCTGGCTTGGAAAGAATACTGTGAATCAATTGAAAATATAAAAGACTCTGCTAGGCTAGGCAAAATACTGTCAAAATAACACTCTTGTCCATCTCTCCTCAAAAAGGAGGATGGTAGAAAATATTCTTGATATTATAACCAAGGAAAAGATTTCCTGGTCTATTAATAGCTTCTCCCCATACAAATCTCCAGGTGTAGATGGCATTATTCCCATAATGCTACAGAAGTTGCATAACACAGCTGTACCCTGGTTAGAAGTATTCTTCACAAATTGCTTCCGGTTTGACTACGTCCCCAAGTCGTGGAGACAAGTTAAAGTTATTTTCATTCCGAAGGTGGGGAGACGGGGACACGAAGCCCCGAATGACTTTAGGCCCATCAGCCTCACTTCTTTCGTCATGAAAACACTGGAAAGAATAATTGACATATACATTAGATGGATTTTAGATAGAAATCCTCTTTCCAAATCACAGCACGCTTACCTTAAGGGAAGGTCCACGGAAACGGCCCTTCACGAGGTGGTGCGCACCATTGAAAAAACAATTCAATACAAAGAATATACCCTTGCAACCTTCCTTGACGTCGAGGGAGCTTTCAATAACGTTCTTGCTAATTCTATTCAGGGATCTCTTGTCAAGTTCGGCGTCGATGCTTACATTACAAAATGGATTTTATCCATGTTAAGATCAAGAATCATTCAAGCATAGTTGGGTTATGACCACATTATTAAACTCGTAGATAGGGGTACACCTCCGGGAGGAGTTTTATCCCCTTTACTATGGTTGCTTGTCATGGACACAATCCTTTGTGAACTGGACAACTGTGGTGTAAAGGCGGTGGCGTATGCGGATGACCAGGTGGTTATGACATCAGGGGCGTTTCCTACAGTGATAATTGATATCATGGAAACTGCCTTGAAAAGAGTTGACATCTGGGCTACTAGTTGTGGACTATGTGTCAATCCAAATAAAACCGAATTGATGCTCTTCACCACTAGGACTGAAATTCCCCCCTTCACCCTACCCCAGTTGAACGGTCACACTCTTTCTCTATCAACAAAAGCTAAATACCTAGGAATTTTTCTGGACCCTAAGCTTAGCTGGAAAATCAATATCGAAGAACGTGTGAAGAAAGCAAGTATAGCCTTCTATGCATGTAGTAAAACTTTCGGGAAAAAATGGGGTCTGAAGCCTAAAATGATATTATGGACTTACACAGCTGTAGTTCATCCAATTCTAACATACGGATCGATCGTATGGTGGCCAGCCCTAAGTAAAAAATATAATATAGACAAACTGAAAAAGATTCAAAGAACAGCCAGCATAGGTTCCACAGGTGCAATTAGATCTTGCCCAACCGATGCCTTAAGCGTTATTCTTAATCTTTTGCCTCTAGACCTTCACATCAAATACATGGTATCCTGCAGTGCAACCAGGTTTAAAGAAGCAAGCTGTTGGGCAGAAAGACCCTATGGTCATGGACAAATTTTAAAACTGTTGCCAATAGATCTTTGCTCAGTCCATATTTTCTACCAATACCCTTGTCTTGACTTTGATAAAAGTTTTAATGTGCTTTTTCCTACCAGAGACGAATGGAAAAACGATACGGTGACAAATGAATATGACACCACAATTTTCACTGACGGCTCAAAGATGGTTGACGGAGTTGGGGCGGGTGTTTACTCCGACAAACTTAAAATTAGTCAATCGTTCCGCCTGCCCGACGCTGCCAGCATATTTCCAGCTGAAGTGCTTGCTATTAAGGAAGCCTGTAGGATACTCAAACAAAAAACAATATCTAACCATAATATTCACAATGTAGCCATTTGTATAGATAGCCAAGCTGCAATTAAGGCAATTAACAGCTGCCTGGTGTCTTCAAAGATAGTTTATCAATGCAGAGCAGAGCTCTCAGGTTTCAGTAATAGTATAAAAATTTCTCTCGTATGGGTCCCAGGCCATAGCGACATCCAAGGCAATGAGCGAGCAGATGATCTTGCTAGGCAAGGATCAGCCCTTCTCATCTCTCAGGCGGAATCAGTAGATCTTCCACTGGGCTTCGTGAAGAGCAGAATATATGACCATTTCCTTTCAGAATCAACAGAGGTGGCAAGGTTTGGCAACCTGTAAAATAACTAGAAAAATATGGCCAACCTATGACAAAAACAGATCGAATGATTTAATAAAACGAAACAGAATAGACACGGCCAGGGTCGTTGCAATCGTCACTGGCCATTGGCCAATAGGCGAACACGCAGCTAAACTGCGCATACCTTTTAACAGCTACTGCCGTAGTTGTAGAAATCCGCTGGAGAAGGAAACTATTGAGCATTTCCTCTGCCACTGTCCGGCCCTGTTTAGATCTCGCCTCCAGGCATTTGGTAGCCTGTTTCTCGACAACCTAAACGTGCTGTCGAACAAAAGGATAAATGATTTTACCGCTTTTCTCAACAGCACCAGTTGGCTCTAACAAACCAAGCAATATCTCCATTTCAACTTTCACCTTGGAAGTTTTTGGAACTTCCGTTTAGGACTGGCTATTCGGACTAGCACTTACTCTACCTTTGGCAATAGCATCAGAGCACTGATTAATACCTGGTAGGTATAAACTGTCTTTGAACGGGCTTAGTCTCATATAGATCTAGTGTAAAGTTATTGGGCATGCTCTCAGTCCGGATGGAACCACCAGGCACACAGTGTGAGCTAATTTCTTCCTTTGGGACTGCGGGCACAGACCAAAAACTGGTCCCCTTAGCTTTTCAAAGCACTCACTCACTTTCCATTTCAACTTTCACCTTTTAAGTTTCTGGAACTTACCTTTAGGAATAGCTTTTCGGACTAGCACTTACTCTATCTTGCGGCGAAAGCATCAAAACACGGATTTACGCCTGGCAGGTGTACCGCCTTTGAACGGGCCTAGCCTCATATAGATCTGGTGTAAAGTTAATTGGTCGTCTCTCAGTCCAAATGGAACCACCCAGCACACAGTTTGAGCTAGGTTCTTCCCTTGTGACTGCGGGCACAGACCAAAAACTAGTCCCCTCAGCTTAACAGTCACTACCACTATATCACAAAAAATTAGGTCAAACGAGTTATGGTATCAAAACGGCGCTTTTCCGCGCTAATTGGGTTTCTTCGGAACACTTGTTCTGCGAAACCGCCATCTTACCTACCTACCTACCTGCACTTCTCCCCGTTTATCCACCTCAGACTCAGAAAAATTCACAATTTTTTTTATTCTACCAAAATGTTGGTGGATTACGAACAAAAATTAATGACATTCTACTTTTCTCATCTTCGCAACAATTTGATGTTATTGCACAAACTGAAACTTGGCTCTCTGAGAACCATTTCAATTCAGAGATGTTTGACAGCCTGCTGTTCAATGTTTATCGCAATGATCGCTGTTATCATACAACTGGACTGACTCGTGGAGGTGGAGTGTTGGTTGCAGTTCGATCTTCTATTTTAAGCATGCAGATAGAGTTGCCGTCTTCTTCTAATTCTTCAATCAACATCGACCAACTGATTATTCGTTTAAGCGTTGATAATATTCATGATGTTTTTCTTATTATTAGTTATATACCACCGAAAAGCTCTTTTGAAATATATAAGACTCATATTGATAATTGTACATTTATTTTAAATAACTTAAAAGAAAATCAACATATTATTATCTTAGGTGATTTTAACTTACCATCTTTAAATTGGGTTTTTGATCCCGATGACAAATGTTTAATTCCTTACAACGTAAGCAGTGACTGTGAGAGTGTGGTTGTCGATACTCTAGCTGAGTTCGGTCTCAAACAGATAAATTGTTTTCAAAACAAACTTAATCATTATCTTGATTTGGTTTTCACAGATAATGAATTTGGTGTGTGTATTGACAGTCCCACTCCTCCTCCTTAACCTAACACTGATAATCATCTTGTACTTTGTATGAGCTTTGAATTCTTTAATTATATAAAGCAGACATCTGAAATTGGTTATGTTCTTAATTACGATAAATGTAATTTTTCTAACGTTTCTAGTTTTTTGAATAGGGTGAATTGGTTTTCAATGTTTGATAATATTGTTATTGAAGAAACTTTTACCACATTAACGAATATATTAAGTGAAGCAATTGATTTAAATACACCCAAAATTCTTAAGAAATCCCAATCTAAGCCTGTTTGGTTCAATAAAAAACTTATAAATTTGAAAAAACAAAGCCTTTAAAATGTATCGTGATTCCAGGGATGATAATGTTCTATATATTAACTACCTTCGATGTAATCGTGAATTCAATTTTCTCAACAAATTTCTTTATCATCAATACTTATTGAGTATTGAATCTAAGCTTAAAAAAATAGCACATGTTTCTGGAAGTTTATTAACAATAAGAAATGTTCTACTGGAATTCCTAATTCAGTCCGATATATGGGTCAAACTTCAAGTAACCCGTTAACTATCTGTAATTTCTTTGCTGACTTTTTTCGTTCTGTTTTTAAACCAACATGTAATCAAACAAGTCCACCGTTGATGTCTTCATTGGAATTGATCAATATTAATCAATTATATGTATAAACGAGAGATATACTTGATGAATTATTAAAATTAAAAGATGAAAAGCAATCTGGATTTGATGGAATTTCTCCTATTATTTAAAAAAATTGTGCTTTTTCTTTAGTTACCCCTCTTACAATCCTTTTTAATCGCTCTCTTCGGAATGGTTACTTCTTAAAACAATGGAAATATTCTTATGTCTATCCTGTTTTTAAATCAGGATCCAAGAATGATGTAATAAATTATCGCCCCATTTGCAAATTATCGGTAATTCCTAAATTATTTGAAAAAAATTGTTTATAATAAGCTTGTTTTCTCATTGAAAGAAAAGCCTTTAAAATGTATCGTGATTCCAGGGATGATAATGTTCTATATATTAACTACCTTAGATGTAATCGTGAATTCAATTTTCTCAACAAATTTCTTTATCATCAATACTTATTGAGTATTGAATCTAAGCTTAAAAAATAGCAGATGTTTCTGGAAGTTTATTAACAATAAGAAATGTTCTACTGGAATTCCTAATTCAGTCCGATATATGGGTCAAACTTCAAGTAACCCGTTAACTATCTGTAATTTCTTTGCTGACTTTTTTCGTTCTGTTTTCAAACCAACATGTAATCAAACAAGTCCACCGTTGATGTCTTCGTTGGAATTGATCAATATTAATCAATTATATGTATAGACGAGCGATATACTTGATGAATTATTAAAATTAAAAGATGAACAGCAATCTGGATTTGATGGAATTGCTCCTATTATTTTAAAAAAATTGTGCTTTTTCTTTAGTTACCCCTCTTACAATCATTTATAATCGCTCTCTTCGGAATGGTTACTTCTTAAACAATGGAAATATTCTTATGTGTTCCCTGTTTTTAAATCAGGATCCAAGAATGATGTAATAAATTATCACCCTATTTGCAAATTATCGGTAATTCCTAAATTATTTGAAAAAATTGTTTATAATAAGCTTGTTTTCTCATTGAAAGAAATAATCTCTCCTTTGCAGCATGGGTTTATCGGTGGCAGATCAACATCGACTAATCTAACGATTTTTAGTAATTATGTATTAGGTTCTCTTGAACAAGGATATCAATGCGATGTTATATACACTTATTTCTCTAAAGCTTTTTACAGGGTTGATCATTCAATTTTAGTTGCAAAACTTCATAATTAAGGTTTTTATTCTAACTTATTAAATTGGTTTGAATCCTATCTTACCGGTAGAATTCAATATGTCAGAATCAAAAACTTCATTTCGAACCCGGTTGTTGTAACTTCCGGCGTTCCACAAGGAAGTCATTTAGGACCGCTTCTGACCGACAGTTTTGAATAAAAGTCTATGTTGAATGTATGCTGACGACCTGAAATTATTCCTACGTATAAAATCTATTTCAGATTGCATAAACATGCAAAACGATCTTAATAACTTATCTGTTTGGTGTACTTATAACGATCTTCATTTGAATATTTCTAAATGTCATAGTATGTCTTTTTATCGTGGTACGTCACCAATATTATTTTCTTATGATATACACTTATGATATGCTCTATCCAAAGTAACAGAAAAAAAAGATTTGGGTGTGATCTTTGATTTAAAATTCACGTTTTCCAACCACATTGACTACATCGTCTCTAAAGCCAGTTCAATGCTTGGATTTATTTCTAGGAATTCAAAAGACTTCTCAGATCCTTTTACTCTAAGATCTTTATATTTTTGTTATGTACGGTCAATATTAGAATACTGTTCTTCCATCTGGAATCCTATGTATGCTACCCATTCAATGAGAATAGAAATAATTCAGAAACGTTTCACTAGATCTGCAATTCGGATCCTACAATGGAATGTTGATATGCCATCATATAATACGAGGTGTTTACTATTGGGCATTCAATCCTTGGAAACACGCCGTAAATATTTTGATGTGATGTTTATATGTGATTTAATTAATTATAAAATCAATTGCCCTCATTGACTTTCGTTGGTTGGTTTTCATGTTCCAAGTCGTGGTTTACGAAGTAGTCGTTTATTTTGTGTACCTTTTCATAGGGTTAATTATGGAACCAATGAACCCTTAACGCGTTGCTTAAGACATGCTAATTCTTTATGTCATGTTATTGATTTTAATTTATACCTTAGTAGAGATTATTTTAAAAAAAAGTTGTTATTAAGTCTTAATAACGGTGGGTAATTCTTTATTTCTTTCTTATAAGTTATTTTGTTAATTATTTTTAAGTAGTCTATAAGAGCTGCGTCTCTGCTTGATGAATAATACTAAATAAATAGATAAATAAATAAATATTTAATTTTACTGTCTCATCAAGTTGTAGTAATTCTTCATGTTATATATAAAATGTTTTTGTTATAATACAAATTCTATATACCTACATTGAAAAAATTTAATAAATATAGAATAATAAATAAAAATAATTTCAACTAAGTAGAAGACTTAGCATTAAATTTAGTGGAATTGTTGAATTATTAATTCAAATTAGCTTTGTATGGCCTTTAGTCCATGAAAAAATGGCGTTTCGTGCGGATGCTGACTTTGCACTCATCAGTTGACGACGAGTGAGCACCTTGTCAATACGCAAATTTCCGCTTGTTTCAGTTCAACTTACATAACTTTTTTGACAAAAAGCTAAAGTAAACTATATCCAACAAGATTAGGATTGCAATAATTAAGCTGGAAGTGTTTACCCTTGGCCTGGTTAAAGTTATACATAAAATGTTTTTGTTATAATACAAATTCTATACAGGGTGAGTCATGAGCAATGCGACAAAATGCTAGGGCGTGTAGGTTGCGTTGAGACAAGAAAAAAATCGTATGGGAGGGGGGGGGGTCTATTCCCCTCCGTTTAGCCAGGAGGGGCAATTTTCGAAAAAACTGACTTAAAATGGGAAAAAAATTATTTAAAATCAACGGCTTCATTCACAATGCTGTGCGATACGTTTTTGAAAAGCCAATAACTTTTTCTTTTATTCTGTGTTTAAATAAATCTATTCTAAGAAACAGTTTTTGAAATATTAATTTTCAAAGTCAAAATTTTGAAAAAAAAAATTGAAAAAAAAATTTCAAATTCATTTTTTTTTAAATTTTACGTAATTAAGTGCTAATTTTAATTTCAAAATTCAATGCTGTTATTAATTTTAAGTCTAAATAAGAAAACCGGATGCAAAAATTTTATGTCGTTCTCAAGAAATTAAAAAAAAACCAAAACCACCTTTTTCTAAGAAAAACATTTATTTTTATTGTAACGAAGCAATTTATTTATTTATTTAGCATTAATCTTAGTTTTTTTACTTTTTTTTTAATTGGAGTTTTATGAGAACGTAATAAAATTAAATAGTATTGGAATAACCCTGGATTAATATTATTTTCATTGATAACTTCTGAAAACTGACCTGTCAATATTTTTGCCTTGGCCTGCCCGCAGCCCATGGGTTCTACCTGTTATGGGGACAATAGGGACAATAAAACCGCATTTTTTTTAATGAAAAAAAAAAAGAAAATTGCAACGCAAGATAAATAAAAGGCATTGCAGTTTTGCTTAGTAATTATTTCAAATTTGAATATTAACTCATTAACACGTAACGATGTCAAGCTCATACACCCGAGAAGAATTAACGGACATGCATTTCTGCTACGGTTTAGCTAATGGTCGAAGTCGTGAAGCCGAAAGACTGTACGCTGAAAGATATCCCGATAGGAGGTGTCCCCATCATAGCACGTTTCCAAGAATCCACCGACGTCTAAGAGATCATGGAGTGCTGGAGCATCGAAGAAGCGAAAGGCCAGTTTCTGATGAGTCAAGAATCTTAGATGAAAGAATTCTGGATTTAGTCCGAAATAATCCCTCCGTCAGTACAAGAAGGATATCCACTATGCTTGGAGTGTCCCAATCTAGAGCATGTCGAGTACTTCGGGCGGAAAATTTACACCCGTACCACTTTACGCTCGTTCAGGAACTCACCACAAACTACAAGTTATTGAGAACCGAATTTTGTAGAACATTACTACTTAGAAATGAAACCGAACAAAACTATTTTAGAAGAATATTCTGAACGGATGAAGCACAGTTTACTAGGGATGAGGTTACTAACTTCCACAATTTACATTATTGGAGTAGCGCCAATCCACACAAAAAAAAACAAAACAAATCACAACACCGCTTTAGTTGTAATGTTTGGCTTGGTATTGTTGGACACACTGTGATCGGGCCCCGGTTTTTGAATTCCATTATTAATGGAGAATCATACCTGCAATTCCTACGAGACCTTTTACCCGATTTATTAGACAGCGTTCCATTGGTTATAGCAGATACTTTAATCTACCAACAAGATGGTGCTCCAGCACACTACAGCTTACAGGTGAGAAACTGGCTGGATGATCATTTTAGTGATCGTTGGATCGGAAGAAGGGGCCCCACGGAATGGCCGCCTAGGTCACCAGCTTTAACTCCCCTAGATTTCTATGTATGGGGATTTATGAAGAATTATGTTTACGAAGTGGAAATAGTATCATTGGAACAACTGAAGAAACGAATTGAAGTCGCTGGAGTCAAATTGCAGGAAAATTTGTCAAGCATAAACTTATGTGAAGCCATTACAAGGAGATATAATCTATGCCTTCTAAACAATGGAGATCATATCGAAATTTTTTTATAAGTACTTCCAATAAAAAACATAGTAAAAATAAAAGGAATAAAATAAACAAAAAAAACTAAGATTAATGCTTCTTAAATTGCTTCGTTACAATAAAAATAAATGTTTTTCTTAAAAAAAGGTGGTTTTGGTTTTTTTTTTAATTTCTTGAGAACGACATAAAATTTTTGCATCCGGTTTTCTTATTTAGACTTAAAATTAATAACAGCATTTAATTTTGAAATTAAAATTAGCATTTAATAACGTAAAATTTTGAAAAAAATGAATTTGAAATTTTTTTTTCAATTTTTTTTTTCAAAATTTTGACTTTGAAAATTAATATTTCAAAAACTATTTCTTAGAATAGATTTATTTAAACACAGAATGAAAGCAAAAGTTATTGGCTTTTCAAAAACGTATCGCACAGCATTGTGAATGAAGCCGTTGATTTTAAATAATTTTTTTCCCATTTTAAGTCAGTTTTTTCGAAAATTGCCACTCCCGGCATGAGTGAGACTACCTATCAGATCGCTGGTGTAAATACTAAAAAGAATCGGCGAGTTCACAGCTCCTTGCTGTAGACCGTTTTTAATATCAAAAGTAGTGGTAGAAGTTACTTTGCCACTTTTGACAACAAACTTTCTCCCATTGAGCATGTCATGAAGCATATATAACAGTGGTTTACTTATGCCAAATCTAGTTAATTTCAGATAAAGACCCTCTAACCATACGGTGTCGAAAGCCTTCTCTAAATCAGCAAGAACGGCACCTGTGCATTGATTTTTCGCTTTGTTCCATTGAACATCAGAAACTAACTTAGACGCGGCATGAATAGTGTCATGTCCCGCCTTAAAGCCAAACTGATTGTCTGGAATAATATTCTTGTCCTCAGCCCACTTGAACAGAGCTCTATTGAGAATCTTTTCGAATACCTTACTGATACTTGGAAAAAGACTTATCGACCGAAGATTTGCCGGATTGGAGCTGTCCTTTCCCTTTTTGGGGAGAGGATGGACCACAGCTGTCTTCCAACTCATTGGATAATATGCATTATTCAGTGCGTTGTTGAACAGTGTGGTATAAATGTCTATGGCTTCCTCAAGGAGATGTCGTAACACAATGTTGGGTATACCATCGACCCCCGAAGATTTCTTTTTCTTTAATGTTTGAAAAATTAACTGAAGTTCTACCTTCGAAATTAACAATGAACTGGGTCCATTTCGCTCGGCGATGGTGGCATTTGCCAAATTTTCGTCATTGAACACGGTGAAACCAGTATTCTCAGATCGCCATTGCGTTATGTTATTTCCAAGGTAGAAGTTGTGTAGTAATGCTCTGTTCTCCAGGTCATGATTCGGACGAATGCTAGCATTCACCTTATACACTTGCTGGAAAGCAGCCCCTACAGCTTCTACCTTTTCCTGAGGATCTTCTATCATAAAAAAGTTATCATCGAAAACGGCACTCTCCGGATCTATTCCCGCAATCGTAAGTACGTCTTCGTTATCTGTTGTCCTCTGAAGTTTAAGACATGGAAGTTCGTTTTGATCATTTCTTCTAAATATCTTATTTATTTGGGGAAACATACTAGGGTCGCTAGAGTTAACGGCCCGAATTCTGTTATCCCAATATAAATTGATAGACAATCTATAATTTTGTTTAATCAGAACATTAATGTTTTTGATCGACGACTTCAATGTCCTAATCTCCAGATCACGTGTGTCCGTGAAACGTCTGTAAAGAAGTTTCAATCTAGTCAGCAGTCCACTTTTTTGTCGGTGTAGTGCGTCGATTGTCGCGTTCTTGTATAAACCAGTAGGGTCATATTCCTTATATTTTGGGATTGTTCTGTCCATTGTTCATTTTATAGTCGTGTCCATTTGAGTCAGGTACCCGTCGATCTCGACGTTCGTCAGGTTCCTGTCATTTGGTGGAAAAATGTCATCGGAACGTATTTCTCTTGCCAAGGAGTTGGAGAAGCGTGGCCAAAGCATCTTACTGAAATTGTAAGAGTGCGCTGGCACATACTCATCCAATTCCACAAGTTCGCTTGGAAGCTGTATTACGGTGGCGAGTCCGCAGTGATCACTGTCATATTCAATTGTTTTTAAACAGTTTCTTGTCAGTTGATTTGTTGCGTCAGTTATAACTAGTCGTGAGTCAAGCAGTAAAAGATCCAGAAAACTACCACTTCTCGGAAATGACGGTCTATCTGTAGCCAAAAGGTCGGTCCTACACTCAACACTGTATCGACCCATCCAATTAAAAAGATGGTTCCCTCTAGGATTTTGTATTTAGTTTCCCCAATCTACATGTTTGGCGTTTAAGTCCCCTGCCATGAGATAATAATTCTCATCCAAGTTCAGTCTTAAGCATTCGAAAAGTTTTTCGAGCTCTGCGATAAAATTAGCTTGCTGAGGTGCGTCAGGTGCGTACACCGCAATTGCGTACATTCTTTTCCCCTGCTGGAGAGGAATGCAAACGATGCAGGCTTCTAGCAACCCGAATCTTCGCACTTCAATATTATATATAACTTTATGTTTAATGCCCTTTCGTATGAAGATTGCGACCCCACCCCCTTGAGAGGAGTTGGGCCGATCCCTTCTTACGATATTGTAATTTTTATTAGTCAGTTTGTGTTTCTGGTTTAGCTTAGTTTCGCTAGCCATAAACACATCAGGACTTTGGTCTTGCAGCAAATGAAAGAGGTTTGCTCTACGTTCGGTCCTAATCAGCGAATTTACATTCACAGCTAGGATCTTAAAGGGTCGCTCAGGCAGCGCGCCTTTAACCATTAAGCATTGCCTGCAGAATAGAGTAGAGGTAATCTACCCTAGCCGCCTGCTCCCTGATCTGTTTTTGCACGTCGGTTAACTGACCATGAATGGTCAGCAACACATGCATCAGATCTGCCTCTGGCACAGGAGCCGTAGGCACTTGGACCTGTTTGGCTACCTGTGGTTGAGGCTGTACCGTTTTTCCCTTTCCGGACGCCATTCGGGCGTAAGAAATTGCGGGATTGACGGAAGTTGATGTCTGGCGTACTTCAGGGCGTCTCACCTCTACTGTCTTCTTTTGGTCTTTGTTTTTTTTCATTTCCTGAAACTTCGGACATCCCCGATAGTTTGCGGGGTGCCCGGAGCCTCGGCAAAGTGCACACTTTAACTGGGTCCTGTCTTCGACCCTCTCTTTTCCGAGTTTACATTCACCTATCTTGTGGGAGTCTCCACACTTGACGCAAACTGGATCCATACCACAGTTAGCTGCCACGTGGCCGTATCCTTGGCAGTTCATGCATTGAAGCATGTCTCTCTGCCTATTTAATTTTTCCCATCTTACAATTTGGTAGTTTAGGACGGTTATACTCCTTAAACCACTCAACTTGCTTTGGGGCGAGAGCTGAACGAGGAAGAATGGTAAATTCCGTTTCTTCCGTCTGGCCTTAACTGTGGAAAACGGTCTGACCCCGATAAAATCGAGATCATCGCTCGCCACTTGACGGAGCTCAGCTTAGAGTTCCTGCGGATCCGTAGAGGATTCGATACCCTTCAGGAGGACTGTTTGTAGCTTGTCTTCCTTCGGGGTGAAACTGTAATATTCTGTCTTCGTTTGAGACAAGAGATCTTTGACTTTTTTATAATGCTCGACCGAAGAGCAATGAATAGCGTGTCGGTCTGCGTTCAACCTTTTAATAATAAAATTGTTGCCTATGGCCGACTTACATAACTCTATTGTGTCTTTTAATTCTATTTTGAAGGTATTAATTGGTGGCACCTTACCTTTCTTTGCTTGTGGCCGTTGCTGTTGCTGTTGCTGTTGCTGTCGCTGTTGCTGTTGTGACTGTTGTTGTGGTGTCTGCTTCTGCTGCGGTTGTCGCTGCTGTTGTTGTTTCTGCTGTTGTTGTTGCTTCTGTGACTTTTGTTGTTGTATTTGTTGTTGCTTCTGTGTCTTTTGTTGTTGTTGCTGTATTTGCGGTTGCTGATGCTGTTGCTGGGGCTGCAGTTGCTGCGTCCGCTGAGGACGATGCTGGGGCTGCAGTTGTTGTGTCGGCTGCTTCTTTTTGTGCTGCAGTTCTGGGAGTGGTTGTTGTTTGGGATGCTGCTGCAGTTTTGCTGCATTGTGCTGCTCTTGGAGCGCTTTTTGTCTTTTATTTTCAAGAGCGACAAGGTGCTCTTTTTCTCTCTGCGCTTCTTGCTTGACTTTGAGCGCTTTCACCATTTCCATGAGGGAGGAAATTTGCTCCGTCAGTGATGCAATTTTTTCTTGCTCATCGTCTGTGTCTTCTGGAGGTGAAAGGTCCACCAACTCGCCACTCACGTAGTGCCCCTCCCCTTCTACGGACATGTAAGCAATGTCTTCGGCATCTACCTCAGCGACGTTTTGCTCACATGTCTTCTTATCGTCGGCTGCCCCTTTCTTGCTTTCGCCGTGAGCTTCTTTAGCGATTTCATCGTCAGCCTCTGCCTCGTCATCGCCCTCAACATTATAGTCGTTGTTTTTTATACCATCATCCTCATAAGAGGAGCTTTCTATCTGGCTCTGCATTTTGGCTTGAGCCGAGGCCTTAGCCAACCTAGCTCTAGTGCTCCTATCGGCACGGTTTATAAGGTGTGGCTTGTATCTTATGATACGCCTTCTCTTTTTATCCTCCTTTGCAGTTGCTATGGCACGAACTGGTTTTGAAGTCGTGCCTTTTGCAAAGGTTGTTGTTGCAGTCGCTATGCTGCTTGTATTAACTTCGGCACGTGCCGATGACGCTGTCGTTGTTGGCAGGGCTTCTATGGAAGGCACCGCTACCTTAACTGCTGCTGCTGCATCACCTGATGTTTTGGCTGCTTGACTTGTTGTTGGGGGATCATCTTCCGATGTCCCCGTTGATTTTATCATTTGCTTTTCCTTCTGCTCTCGGTTTTTATTGACTTTTTCAAAGAACTTGTTTAAAAAAAAGCCCTGACCAGGGTGGGACTCGAACCCACGCCCTTCCAGTCTGTCGTCGGCCACGCTACCCTCTAGGCTAACTTGCCTTTTAAATGTTCTTGGCAAATTGCCAGTAAAAATTGTGCAATGAGTGCACTTAAAGTGTAAGTGAATTTAATTCAATTTGAACACACCGAAATTATTTTATACACTGTGAAAGTCGTCAACACGTCCGCACTCTTTCACAGTTGAAGATCGACTGATCGACCAAGTAGCAACCAATTGTACCACCTGATACCTTTTACAAGGTATATCGATTTAAACTATAAAATTTCTGAGAAAATATCAAAAAAGCTCAAAGTAATGGGAAAATTAAGGTTTGTTAAACAAAGACACTAACACACAGAACTAATTAAAAAGCTTTTTTTTTATCACTCGTAGATTACCTACATTGAAAAAACTAATATATATAGAATAATAAATAAAAATAATTGAAACTAAGTAGAAGACTTAGCATTAAATTTAATGGACTTGTTGAATTATTGATTCAAATTAGCTTTTTATGGCCTTTAGTCCATGAAAAAATGGCGTTTCGTGCGGATGCTCACTTTGCACTCATCAGTTGACGACGAAACAAGCGGAAATTTGCGTATTGACAAGGTGCTCACTCGTCGTCAACTGATGAGTGCAAAGTGAGCATCCGCACGAAACGCCATTTTTTCATGGACTAAAGGCCATAAAAAAGCTAATTTGAATCAATAATTCAACAAGTCCACTAAATTTATTGCTAAGTCTTCTACTTAGTTTCAATTATTTTTATTTATTATTCTATATTTATTAGTTTTTTCAATGTAGGTATATAGAATTTGTATTATAACAAAAACATTTTATATATAACTTTAACCAGGCCACGGGTAAACACTTCCAGCTTAATGATTACAATCGTAATCTTGTTGGATATAGATCACTTTAGCTTTTTGTCAAAAAAGTTATGTAAGTTGAACTGTCGTCAACTGATGAGTGCAAAGTGAGCATCCGCACGAAACGCCATTTTTTCATGGACTAAAGGCCATACAAAGCTAATTTGAATCAATAATTCAACAAGTCCACTAAATTTTATGCTAAGTCTTCTACTTAGTTGAAATTATTTTTATTTATTATTCTATATTTATTAAATTTTTCAATGTAGGTATATAGAATTTGTATTATAACAAAAACATTTTATATATAACTTTAACCAGGCCACGGGTAAACACTTCCAGCTTAATGATTGCAATCGTAATCTTGTTGGATATAGTTCACTTTAGCTTTTTGTCAAAAAAGTTATGTAAGTTGCACTGAAACAAGCGGAAATTTGCGTATTGACAAGGTGCTCACTCGTCGTCAACTGATGAGTGCAAAGTGAGCGTCCGCACGAAACGCCATTTTTTCATGGACTAAAGGCCATACAAAGCTAATTTGAATCAATAATTCAACAAGTCCACTAAATTTAATGCTAAGTCTTCTACTTAGTTGAAATTATTTTTATTTATTATTCTATATTTATTAAATTTTTCAATATAGGTATATAGAATTTGTATTATAACAAAAACATTTTATAAATAACTTTAACCAGTCCACGGGTAAACACTTCCAGCTTAATGATTGCAATCGTAATCTTGTTGGATATAGTTTACTTTAGCTTTTTGTCAAAAAAGTTATGTAAGTTGAACTGAAACAAGCGGAAATTCGCGTATTGACAAGGTGCTCACTCGTCGTCAACTGATGAGTGCAAAGTGAGCGTCCGCACGAAACGCCATTTTTTCATGGACTAAAGGCCATACAAAGCTAATTTGAATTAATAATTCAACAAGTCCACTAAATTTAATGCTAAGTCTTCTACTTAGTTGAAATCATTTTTATTTATTATTCTATATTTATTAAATTTTTCAATGTAGGTATACAGGGTGAGTCATGAGCAATGCGACAAAATGCTAGGGCGTGTAGGTTTCGTTGAGACAAGAAAAAAATCGTATGGGAGGGGGGTCTATTCCCCTCCGTTTAGCCGGGAGGGGCAATTTTCGAAAAAACTGACTTAAAATGGGAAACAAATTATTTAAAATCAACGGCTTCATTCACAATGCTGTGCGATACGTTTTTGAAAAGCCAATAACTTTTTCTTTCATTCTGTGTTTAAATAAATCTATTCTAAGAAATAGTTTTTGAAATATTAATTTTCAAAGTCAAAATTTTGAAAAAAAAAATTGAAAAAACTGAATTTGAAACTATTTCTTAGAATAGATTTATTTAAACACAGAATCAAAGAAAAAGTTATTGGCTTTTCAAAAACGTATCGCACAGCATTGTGAATGAAGCCGTTGATTTTAAATAATTTTTTTCCCATTTTAAGTCAGTTTTTTCGAAAAATGCCCCTCCCGGCTAAACGGAGGGGAATAGACCACCCCCTCCCATACGATTTTTTTCTTGTCTCAACGAAACCTACACGCCCTAGCATTTTGTCGCATTGCTCATGACTCACCCTGTATACCTACATTGAAAAATTTAATAAATATAGAATAATAAATAAAAATAATTTCAACTAAGTAGAAGACTTACCATTAAATTTAGTGGACTTGTTGAATTATTAATTCAAATTAGCTTTGTATGGCCTATAGTCCATGAAAAAATGGCGTTTCGTGCGGACGCTCACTTTGCACTCATCAGTTGACGACGAGTGAGCACCTTGTCAATACGCGAATATCCGCTTGTTTCAGTTCAACTTACATAACTTTTTTGACAAAAAGCTAAAGTAAACTATATCCAACAAGATTACGATTGCAATCATTAAGCTGGAAGTGTTTACCCGTGGACTGGTTAAAGTTATTTATAAAATGTTTTTGTTATAATACAAATTCTATATACCTATATTGAAAAATTTAATAAATATAGAATAATAAATAAAAATAATTTCAACTAAGTAGAAGACTTAGCATTAAATTTAGTGGACTTGTTGAATTATTGATTCAAATTAGCTTTGTATGGCCTTTAGTCCATGAAAAAATGGCGTTTCGTGCGGACGCTCACTTTGCACTCATCAGTTGACGACGAGTGAGCACCTTGTCAATACGCAAATTTCCGCTTGTTTCAGTTCAACTTACATAACTTTTTTGACAAAAAGCTAAAGTGAACTATATCCAACAAGATTACGATTGCAATCATTAAGCTGGAAGTGTTTACCCGTGGCCTGGTTAAAGTTATATATAAAATGTTTTTGTTATAATACAAATTCTATATACCTACATTGAAAAATTTAATAAATATAGAATAATAAATAAAAATAATTTCAACTAAGTAGATGACTTAGCAAAAAATTTAGTGGACTTGTTGAATTATTGATTCAAATTAGCTTTGTATGGCCTTTAGTCCATGAAAAAATGGTGTTTCGTGCGGATGCTCACTTTGCACTCTTCAGTTGACGACAGTTCAACTTACATAACTTTTTTGACAAAAAGCTAAAGTGATCTATATCCAACAAGATTACGATTGTAATCATTAAGCTGGAAGTGTTTACCCGTGGCCTGGTTAAAGTTATATATAAAATGTTTTTGTTATAATACAAATTCTATATACCTACATTGAAAAAACTAATAAATATAGAATAATAAATAAAAATAATTGAAACTAAGTAGAAGACTTAGCAATAAATTTAGTGGACTTGTTGAATTATTGATTCAAATTAGCTTTTTTATGGCCTTTAGTCCATGAAAAAATGGCGTTTCGTGCGGATGCTCACTTTGCACTCATCAGTTGACGACGAGTGAGCACCTTGTCAATACGCAAATTTCCGCTTGTTTCGTCGTCAACTGATGAGTGCAAAGTGAGCATCCGCACGAAATGCCATTTTTTCATGGACTAAAGGCCATAAAAAGCTAATTTGAATCAATAATTCAACAAGTCCATTAAATTTAATGCTAAGTCTTCTACTTAGTTTCAATTATTTTTATTTATTATTCTATATTTATTAGTTTTTTCAATGTAGGTAATCTACGAGTGATAAAAAAAAAGCTTTTTAATTAGTTCTGTGTGTTAGTGTCTTTGTTTAACAAACCTTAATTTTCCCATTACTTTGAGCTTTTTTGATATTTTCTCAGAAATTGTATAGTTTAAATCGATATACCTTGTAAAAGGTATCAGGTGGTACAATTGGTTGCTACTTGGTCGATCAGTCGATCTTCAACTGTGAAAGAGTGCGGACGTGTTGACGACTTTCACAGTGTATAAAATAATTTCGGTGTGTTCAAATTGAATTAAATTCACTTACACTTTAAGTGCACTCATTGCACAATTTTTACTGGCAATTTGCCAAGAACATTTAAAAGGCAAGTTAGCCTAGAGGGTAGCGTGGCCGACGACAGACTGGAAGGGCGTGGGTTCGAGCCCCACCCTGGTCAGGGCTTTTTTTTAAACAAGTTCTTTGAAAAAGTCAATAAAAACCGAGAGCAGAAGGAAAAGCAAATGATAAAATCAACGGGGACATCGGAAGATGATCCCCCAACAACAAGTCAAGCAGCCAAAACATCAGGTGATGCAGCAGCAGCAGTTAAGGTAGCGGTGCCTTCCATAGAAGCCCTGCCAACAACGACAGCGTCATCGGCACGTGCCGAAGTTAATACAAGCAGCATAGCGACTGCAACAACAACCTTTGCAAAAGGCACGACTTCAAAACCAGTTCGTGCCATAGCAACTACAAAGGAGGATAAAAAGAGAAGGCGTATCATAAGATACAAGCCACACCTTATAAACCGTGCCGATAGGAGCACTAGAGCTAGGTTGGCTAAGGCCTCGGCTCAAGCCAAAATGCAGAGCCAGATAGAAAGCTCCTCTTATGAGGATGATGGTATAAAAAACAACGACTATAATGTTGAGGGCGATGACGAGGCAGAGGCTGACGATGAAATCGCTAAAGAAGCTCACGGCGAAAGCAAGAAAGGGGCAGCCGACGATAAGAAGACATGTGAGCAAAACGTCGCTGAGGTAGATGCCGAAGACATTGCTTACATGTCCGTAGAAGGGGAGGGGCACTACGTGAGTGGCGAGTTGGTGGACCTTTCACCTCCAGAAGACACAGACGATGAGCAAGAAAAAATTGCATCACTGACGGAGCAAATTTCCTCCCTCATGGAAATGGTGAAAGCGCTCAAAGTCAAGCAAGAAGCGCGGAGAGAAAAAGAGCGCCTTGTTGCTCTTGAAAATAAAAGACAAAAAGCGCTCCAAGAGCAGCACAATGCAGCAAAACTACAGCAGCCTCCCAAACAACAACCACTCCCAGAACTGCAGCACAAAAAGAAGCAGCCGACACAACAACTGCAGCCCCAGCATCGTCCTCAGCGGACGCAGCAACAGCATCAGCAACCGCAAATACAGCAACAACAACAAAAGTCACAGAAGCAACAACAACAGCAACAACAAATACAACAACAAAAGTCACAGAAGCAACAACAACAGCAGAAACAACAACAGCAGCGACAACTGCAGCAGAAGCAGACACCACAACAACAGTCACAACAGCAACAGCGACAGCAACAGCAACAGCAACAGCAACGGCCACAAGCAAAGAAAGGTAAGGTGCCACCAATTAATACCTTCAAAATAGAATTAAAAGACACAATAGAGTTATGTAAGTCGGCCATAGGCAACAATTTTATTATTAAAAGGTTGAACGCAGACCGACACGCTATTCATTGCTCTTCGGTCGAGCATTATAAAAAAGTCAAAGATCTCTTGTCTCAAACGAAGACAGAATATTACAGTTTCACCCCGAAGGAAGACAAGCTACAAACAGTCCTCCTGAAGGGTATCGAATCCTCTACGGATCCGCAGGAACTCTTAGCTGAGCTCCGTCAAGTGGCGAGCGATGATCTCGATTTTATCGGGGTCAGACCGTTTTCCACAGTTAAGGCCAGACGGGAGAAACGGAATTTACAATTCTTCCTCGTTCAGCTCTCGCCCCAAAGCAAGTTGAGTGGTTTAAGGAGTATAACCGTCCTAAACTACCAAATTGTAAGATGGGAAAAATTTAATAGGCAGAGAGACATGCTTCAATGCATGAACTGCCAAGGATACGGCCACGTGGCAGCTAACTGTGGTATGGATCCAGTTTGCGTCAAGTGTGGAGACTCCCACAAGATAGGTGAATGTAAACTCGGAAAAGAGAGGGTCGAAGACAGGACCCAGTTAAAATGTGCACTTTGCCGAGGCTCCGGGCACCCCGCAAACTATCGGGGATGTCCGAAGTTTCAGGAAATGAAAAAAAACAAAGACCAAAAGAAGACAGTAGAGGTGAGACGCCCTGAAGTACGCCAGACATCAACTTCCGTCAATCCCGCAATTTCTTACGCCCGAATGGCGTCCGGAAAGGGAAAAACGGTACAGCCTCAACCACAGGTAGCCAAACAGGTCCAAGTGCCTACGGCTCCTGTGCCAGAGGCAGATCTGATGCAGGTGTTGCTGACCATTCATGGTCAGTTAACCGACGTGCAAAAACAGATCAGGGAGCAGGCGGCTAGGGTAGATTACCTCTACTCTATTCTGCAGGCAATGCTTAATGGTTAAAGGCGCGCTGCCTGAGCGACCCTTTAAGATCCTAGCTGTGAATGTAAATTCGCTGATTAGGACCGAACGTAGAGCAAACCTCTTTCATTTGCTGCAAGACCAAAGTCCTGATGTGTTTATGGCTAGCGAAACTAAGCTAAACCAGAAACACAAACTGACTAATAAAAATTACAATATCGTAAGAAGGGATCGGCCCAACTCCTCTCAAGGGGGTGGGGTCGCAATCTTCATACGAAAGGGCATTAAACATAAAGTTATATATAATATTGAAGTGCGAAGATTCGGGTTGCTAGAAGCCTGCATCGTTTGCATTCCTCTCTAGCAGGGGAAAAGAATGTACGCAATTGCGGTGTACGCACCTGACGCACCTCAGCAAGCTAATTTTATCGCAGAGCTCGAAAAACTTTTCGAATGCTTAAGACTGAACTTGGATGAGAATTATTATCTCATGGCAGGGGACTTAAACGCCAAACATGTAGATTGGGGAAACCAAATACAAAATCCTAGAACCATCTTTTTAATTGGATGGGTCGATACAGTGTTGAGTGTAGGACCGACCTTTTGGCTACAGATAGACCGTCATTTCCGAGAAGTGGTAGTTTTCTGGATCTTTTACTGCTTGACTCACGACTAGTTATAACTGACGCAACAAATCAACTGACAAGAAACTGTTTACGAACAATTGAATATGACAGTGATCACTGCGGACTCGCCACCGTAATACAGCTTCCAAGCGAACTTGTGGAATTGGATGAGTATGTGCCAGCGCACTCTTACAATTTCAGTAAGATGCTTTGGCCACGCTTCTCCAACTCCTTGGCAAGAGAAATACGTTCCGATGACATTTTTCCACCAAATGACAGGAACCTGACGAACGTCGAGATCGACGGGTACCTGACTCAAATGGACACGACTATAAAACGAACAATGGACAGAACAATCCCAAAATATAAGGAACAAGACCCTACTGGTTTATACAAGAACGCGACAATCGACGCACTACACCGACAAAAAAGTGGACTGCTGACTAGATTGAAACTTTTTTACAGACGTTTCACGGACACACGTGATCTGGAGATTAGGACATTGAAGTCGTCGATCAAAAACATTAATGTTCTGATTAAACAAAATTATAGATTGTCTATTAATTTATATTGGGATAACAGAATTCGGGCCGTTAACTCTAGCGACCCTAGTATGTTTCCCCAAATAAATAAGATATTTAGAAGAAATGATCAAAACGAACTTCCATGTCTTAAACTTCAGAGGACAACAGATAACGAAGACGTACTTACGATTGCGGGAATAGATCCGGAGAGTGCCGTTTTCGATGATAACTTTTTTATGATAGAAGATCCTCAGGAAAAGGTAGAAGCTGTAGGGGCTGCTTTCCAGCAAGTGTATAAGGTGAATGCTAGCATTCGTCCGAATCATGACCTGGAGAACAGAGCATTACTACACAACTTCTACCTTGGAAATAACATAACGCAATGGCGATCTGATAATACTGGTTTCACCGTGTTCAATGACGAAAATTTGGCAAACGCCACCATCGCCGAGCGAAATGGACCCAGTTCATTGTTAATTTCGAAGGTAGAACTTCAGTTAATTTTTCAAACATTAAAGAAAAAGAAATCTGCGGGGGTCGATGGTATACCCAACATTGTGTTACGACATCTCCCTGAGGAAACCATAGACATTTATACCACACTGTTCAACAACGCACTAAATAATGCATATTATCCAATGAGTTGGAAGACAGCTGTGGTCCATCCTCTCCCCAAAAAGGGAAAGGACAGCTTCAATCCGGCAAATCTTCGGTCGATAAGTCTTTTTCCAAGTATCAGTAAGGTATTCGAAAAGATTCTCAATAGAGCTCTGTTCAAGTGGGCTGAGGACAAGAATATTATTCCAGACAATCAGTTTGGCTTTAAGGCGGGACATGACACTATTCATGCCGCGTCTAAGTTAGTTTCTGATGTTCAATGGAACAAAGCGAAAAATCAATGCACAGGTGCCGTTCTTGTTGATTTAGAGAAGGCTTTCGACACCGTATGGTTAGAGGGTCTTTATCTGAAATTAACTAGATTTGGCATAAGTAAACCACTGTTATATATGCTTCATGACATGCTCAATGGGAGAAAGTTTGTTGTCAAATGTGGCAATGTAACTTCTACCACTACTTTTGATATTAAAAACGGTCTACAGCAAGGAGCTGTGAACTCGCCGATTCTTTTTAGTATTTACACCAGCGATCTGATAGGTAGTCTCACTCATGCGATTGCGTATGCCGATGACCTTGTAGCGTACAGGACGGGTCCAAAAGTTGAAGTCATCAGAATTCTCTTGCAGCGTGACTTCGACAAGATTCAGCGATATTGTGATGACTGGAAGTTAAAAATTAACTTTCAGAAATCAGAAACTATCCTGTTTAGAACCCCGTTGTCTAGGGCTTCTAGGGATACAAGAAAGAACTGGAGAAATCTAGTGATCGTTGGACCAAGTGGACATTCACTGGCGAGTAAAGATGTGGTAAAGTACCTTGGCATCTGGCTAGATCAGTATCTATATTTCAATCGACATGTAGATGCTGCTCTGGCCAGAGCTAGGGGAGCCTTTGGGTTGACAAGACGGTTGTTTTATAGCAGCCGCCTTGACAGCAGAGTAAAGGTGATTTGCTACATGGCCCTTATCCGGCCAATGATTGCCTATGGGTGCCCTGTGTGGTTCAACGTTGCCCCATCTCAAATGGAAAAGATTCGGGTGTTTGAGAGGCAGTGTCTTAGACGCTGCCTTGGATTACACAGAACACCAGAGTCGGAGTACACACATTACTATGCCAACGAGGTTCTATACAACAGGGCCAATATAAACAGTATAGATAACTTTTTAATCAAGCTGATTCGGGGTCACATTGCAAGAGCGATGACCTCGACCAATGGACTTATTTTTGGAGCTTACTACCCCAATGATGAGTATAGTGAAAGTGTACGTCTTAACGGTTTCATCCCGCCCGAGACATTCCTCTTTTTAGAAAGTCGTGGGCTGATACAGGATAGATTGGCGGTTCCGTTAATCTACCACGTCAGCCGTAGGACTGTGGATCGGCGACTTCTTTACGATCGGGACGTCGGCTCAGGGAACGGAGCAGAGCGTCTGCGGTTCAGTAGAGCTGTGCCCCTTCGTGACAGAAAGGACTTAGTTAAGCAAGTCAAAAAATTCTGGTGGTTGGGCGACCACCGCACAGTGGTTCCGCCCATAGGCCAAAACCTCAAGTAATAAAAGTAATTTTTTTTAATGCAGTTATTATCTATGATAACGGGGCAACTACGTGGGACTATTTTTTTTTTTCTAAATGTAGTTTTTGACAGTCAGGCACGTGGCAAAGTTTAATGTTTTTCGCAATTTCTTAAAAAACGTTAGTTTGAAGATAGGACATTGCATTTTAGCTATTTTGTGTGTGTTTTTAAGGTTTTTTTCTGGAAAAAAGTGGTAAACATAATAGAACAATTTATAAAGATGATTATTATATATATATATATATATTTTACACATTATTATTTTATTATAACTGCTGTTGAAAGAAATGAATTTTTGTGATTTTTAAAATGTTGTGTTTTTTTGATAAGCCAGAACTTTTAGGGCACCCATTTGCACTCAATAATTTTAATGGATTAACGTAGGCTTATCTTCCCTGTTTAAGGGTATATACGGTTTTTTTTGCGGAAATTTGTGGAAATATTAAAATTTTGAGCCTAAGTGAAACCCTATTTCCCTTTTTTTCTAGATTCAAGTGATATGATCAAGCGCATTGATATTTTTCATTTGTGGCGGAAGACGAAGAAAGGTCGCAATGCTGGAAAAATTGATGAAACATGGGTACTTTTTAAAGAAAAATATAACATTGAAAGCTTAAATGCACGAAAAAAGATTGTTTTGTTATGCAAACTCTTCCTAAAAAAATGGAATTTATGTTCTCGAAGAGATGATGCCTTTTTATCTAAATATAGTGCTTGGCTTGATTGCGTCGTCGAAGACTTCGGGCCTTACCAAGAAGAAGAAGAATTAATTAATTCACCAGATAATCTAGGAGGTAGGCCAAAGAAGTCATTTTCAGATAGCTCTTCTCGAACTAAGCGCAGACGAATTGCCACAATTGCTGCAATAGATGAAGACATTGCTTGTGCTTTGAAGCATTGCCAGTCAACAGATAATCTTAAAGCCAAGCAATTGAATTCAAATGATGCTTTGAAAATTTTGGTTGAGGCAAAGTTAACAAAACACCAGTACCAAGTCATTAGGAACTTGGTAAACGAAAAGACCGAAGTTGATGTTTTTCCAAGCTATGTTAAGGTAATAAAAGCGAAAAAAGATTGTTACCCGGAGCCTGAAAAAATATCAATATCCGATACATCGGCTGAAGTTTCCCTTCAAGGTCTTCTAAACCATACAGCCCAAAGAATCGTAGAATCCCAAAAGGAAGTTTTTGAAAGTTTGGAGCTTGATTTAGGTAATACCATCAAATAAGAATCTTTTACCAACAAAGCTTTCTGTTTCATTGTAATACTTGTCCTTTCTGTGATGTCTGTAGGTATGGTAATTGTGTATCGTGTTCGTTTTACAGCAGATAACCTAAATAAAGTAGCCAGTGATACAAGGTCTAGTCTGAATTTAACAGCACAGGGGGAGTAGAATAAATGTAATGTACGAGATACGAGTTATGTAATTGAAAACTTTAATTTAGTGTGACTAAATAAAATACATTTTTGATTTAGGTAATCTTACCCTTATTGGAAAATGGGGTTTTGATGGTAGCAGTGGACAAGGAGAATATAAACAACAAATTTCTGAGGGAGTCAGTGATGCTGACATGTTTATTACTTCATATGTTCCAATCCAACTATTTTCACAAAAAAGCTCTGACTCTGAAAAACAAATTTTATGGCAAAATCCTCGTCCAGGATCGACTCGATATTGTCGCCCAATACGGTTTCAATTCAAAAAGGAAACGGCAGAGTTGAGTAGAGCTGAGCAGAGCTACATTGAGAACCAGATTAATGATTTATCTGAAAGTTTAGTTAAAATAACTAACCATACTTTAAACATTAAACATGTCCTCAAGTTAACAATGGTTGACGGGAAGGTGTGCAATGCTTTGACACACACTGCTTCGCAACAGGTGTGCTACATTTGTGGAGCAAAGCCAACAAATATGAATGATATTGAAGGATCCTTACAAAAAAGTATTAACGAAGACTGTTTGGATTTTGGCATATCTCCACTGCATGCGTGGATAAGGTTTTTCGAATTCTTCATCCATCTAGCATACCGACTAGATTTCAAAAAATGGCGCACTGGAAAAAGTGAGAAACCTCTTCTTGCAGTTCAAAAAAAAAGAATTCAAGAAGAATTCAGAAAAATTGGACTGATAGTTGATAAACCAAAACAAGGAGGTGGAAATTCTAATGACGGAAATACTGCGCGTAGATTTTTTGCTAATCCTACTGTATCTTCCCAAATAACGGGTGTGAAAAAATCAATAATAGAAAGATGTGCAGTCATTTTAAAAACTTTGGCTAGTTGTTTTTCAATAAATCCGGAGGTTTTCGAAAAATATGCCCAAGATACTGCACGTGAAATTGTCCAAGAATATCCGTGGTATCCAATGCCAGCTTCTGTACATAAAGTTCTCATTCATGGAGGACAAATTGCAAAACATGCAATTTTGCCTATAGGCCAATTAACGGAAGAGGCAGCAGAGGCAAAAAACAAGGATGTCAAATTTTTCAGATCACACAATACACGAAAAACATCTAGAGTCTTAACAAATACCGATTTGTTTAATAGATTGCTGTTAACATCAGATCCGTTGCTTTCTAACGAAAGAAATTTGAAAAAAAATGAAAAATTAAAATTGCCGACAGATGTTTTAAATTTATTGCAATAAATTGATTAAATTTAATAAAAATAAAAAAAAAAAGATTTTAGTAGTGTTTTTCTTTTATTTTCAATCATTCGAAATGCAAATTTGGGTTTTTGTCCGTTCTCCTCAAAAACTATAAAAGAATGTCAATAAGTTCTTTTCTAATAATTTTTTCTTAGCCTTATTATAAATTGATATGCATAAAACTAATCTCAATCTATGTGCCAAATTTTATCAAAATTCGTTCAATAATACAGATTTCATTGAAAAAACTTCAAATATAAAAATCCAGAAAATTTTGAAAAATGTCAATAACTTTTTTTTTTATCATGTTTTCCTTACCAAATTTTCAGCAAATATGTAAAAGTACAATTTTAACATCTGTACCAAATTTCATTTAAATCCGTTTAGTAGTTCAGATTTTATAGGGTTTTGACCACCTCTCCCATACAAACGGAACCACTGTGCACCGTGATATTGATATTGAAAGTTGACCATATTGTTGCTTTGGCCGACTTACATAGTTCTAAGGTAAAGATAAGTAGAGTAGGTAGAACAGTGACGGTGGCACAAAAAAAAAAAAAAAAAATGCTGGTGGCTGTTCTAGTTTTTAAGTTATTTTAAGTAGTTTTAATTAGGTATAATGTAGTTTAAGTTAGTTTTAATTTAGTTTTAATTAGTTTAATTTAGGTAAAGGGTAGCTTTAAGTTTTATAAAAAATTAAAAAACAAATGATATAGAAAATGAGTTTTTTTTTAATAATTTTCTCGTTAGTTTTAAGTTATCATGAATTCTAATTATAAGTTATTTTACGTCGAAAGGCATTTAAATATAGTCATAGTTTAATTTAGAGCGCCCGCATGGGGCCAGTAAGTTAGTTAAGTTAATATGGTAAGCTAGTTGTTTAAGATTTTTTGTCTAGCATTAAGATAGATATAAGGAAATGAAAAAATAAAAATGAATTAAAAATGAAAAAATGAAAATGTTGCTACTTGGCATTCAGATCTTTGTTAGCTCTGGTTCGTTTCCCAGCAATTTAAAATCTTTTTTTTTATTTCTTTCATTATTAATTTTTTTTTCTTATTTTTTTTTTTTTTGTATCCTTTATTCTTTCTTCGTATATATTTTATTTCGAATCAATTTTTTCATAATGGTTTGCTCTGCAAAAGCCTCTCCTGATGATTCTAGTAATAGCCGTCTCTTTACCTGTTTTGGACCCTGTGGTAATCTTTACCATGCTAAATGCGTTGGTTCTACCAATGGATTTCTTGATAAAGTAATAAATTTTGATATTGCCTTTTGGTATTGTACCGACTGCCGTAAGATTTCACTTTCTCAGCTCTCCTTCAAAATGAATTCATTTAAAGAAAACATTTTAAAGCTCTCTAAAGGGTTCAATGACTTGTTGACAAACTTTAACACTGCAGTGTCAAATGTAACTACATTTTCCCCTTGCAACGATATGATCAATGTCGAAACATCAACTGATGACTTGATCCAACAACCTGCTTCTATTTCCGTTCCATCAGCTGAATCAGATTTATCAACCAGAACTTCTTCTTCAGCACTATCTGATCGCGACTCTGTTGCAAAAAGAGGAAATAAAAGGATACGAGAAAACTCAACAGTGGTTAAGAATTCAAGTCCCCCTCCAAAACGAACCAATTTAAGGAGCAACTCTAAAAGTCTTATTGATTCAGGAGCATCTAGTTCGTCTCATGTCAGTCCGACTTTAACGATTGCTGTTAAAACGGTGGCTGACAATGACTGTGAAACTATATCAAATCATATTGTAATAACAGAACCTTGTCCTCGTCCTATTGAGGCTGTCCCTAAGCCTAAGTCAATTTTTATTTCTCGCCTTAGTCCAGATATAAGTGTTCATGATCTTGTTTCCCATTTGGTCTCTAACAAGTGCATTCCGAACAATGCATCAGTTAAATGTACCAAAAATAGTAAGGTAAATAGTTTTGTCTCATCCTTCAAAATTGTTGCTCACCCGGCATTTTTCGAATCTATAATTAATACTAAAAATTGGCCTTCTGAAGCGCTTATAAAAGAGTTTGCTACCGTGAGAAGTTAAAGAAGTAAGTGCGTTATTCTAAGAAACTAAGAAATCTTCGCCAAAAAACTAAAAAGGATTGCCCTTTTTTATCAAAACGTCAGAGGGCTTCGCAGCAAAACTGCAAATATCTATACTAACTCTCAAGCTTTTTCACATGACACCTTTGTTTTGACGGAAACTTGGCTGAATTCAAACTATTTAGACACAGAACTTATAAATCAAGAGTTCTTAGTTTTTAAAAAAGATCGTCATGTTGATAAACCAAAAGAATTAGGCGGTGGTGTGTTGATTGCTGTTGGTAATAATTTTGTATCTACGCGTATTTCTTTCCCCTTCGATCTTTCTATTGACTTGGTTTGCATCAAATTGCTGAATGTTTTCATCTCTTGAGGTAAACGCCATCTACCTGTTCGGTACATCTACTAAATCTCTACACCTACTACATTGCCTACTCTATATTGTACTACATTGCCTACTCGATATTGTTCTAGCAAGTTCAAGAACCTTCCATGAGCCAAGCATTTCTGTATAAAAAAGGACAGTCAGTTTGAATTTAAAATTGGAAGTGTACAAGTCGGTAATTTGAAAGTGATAAAGTTTGAATTTGAAATTAGTAGTGTACAAGTCGGTAATTTGAAAGTGATAAAGTTTGAATTTAAAATAAAGAAAGTTAAAGGAAATAAAGAGTGTTTTGAAATATTAAGTGGAATTAAAAGTAATAAGACGTAAAGTGAGTTGTATTAAAACGGAAATAAGTTTTATTTAATAAAACGAACCTAGGTAAAATTTAACATTGGTGTCAGAAGTGGGATTAAATAAAATTTTAGTGAAAAGTGATTGTGTAAAAATGGGTAAGCATCTGAAAGATTTAAACGCTGTTGAACTAAAAGCAGAACTAAACAAATGGGGTCTTCTTACTACTGGAACGAAAAATGACCTCAAGAAGCCATGAGACGACACGGCGAAAATCCAGACACTTCTGTCTTGGAAATCGAAATGGAAGAAGAACAAATAAGTACCAACACAGACTTGTCCAATATGTTGGCTCTTCTTCTCGAACGTTTCGAAGATCAAAGAAACGAACAAACGAAACTTCTCGAACGTTTCGAAGATCAAAGAAACGAACAAACGAAACTTCTAGAACGTTTCGAAGATCATAGAGAAAGATTTGAAGCCGTCGAAAAATAACTCATAACAGTTGAGACTAAGATTGAAGAAAAATTCGAAAACTTTGAAGAGAAAATTGACAAAGTTGAAAATAATTTCAAGAATTTGTCAATGGAGTTTGACAAAATAAGAAAACTAAAAGTACGAGAAAGTTCTGGCGACTCTTTGAAGAGAAAAGAGATGCATCCGCCAACTTTTGATGGACAACCTTCTTGGTCAATCTATAAGAGACAATTCGAAGCAGCAGCAATGACAAACGGCTGGGACGATGAAGACAAGTTTGTTGCACTTACACTGGCTCTTAGAGAACCTGCTGCTGAGTTACTGCAAACAATACCAGCAGAGATGCATGGCAACTTTAGTGCACTTTCACAAACCATTGAAAAACGCTTTGGAGATGGCCATATGCAAGAAGTCTTTAGAGTTCAACTAAACACCAGAGTTCAGAAACGGGGTGAAACTCTTCAGCAGCTTCAAGCAGACATCGAACGACTGGCTCACTTGGCATATCCAACTGCGGACGAAGAAATCATAAACCAATTCGCCGCAGAAGCCTTTGTTCGTGCCTTGTCTGACATTAATAACCAGAGAACAGTACGAACAGCTGGAAAACACACACTTCCAGAAGCATTAGCTTTTGCCTTGACTATGGAAGCAGCTAAACAGGCATCACTAGGAGTACATCGGGTAAGAGAAGTTGCAATAGAAGAATGCTCTTGCCAAAGAATGGAATTCCAGAACAACCGTCGAGATGGACAAATCCGATGCTGGAATTGCAACAAGACTTTACATTTCCAGCGCCAGTGCCGAATGCCACCAAGAAGAAGTGCATGTCAACATTGCGGAAGCAGAAATAATACATCAGATGAGACTACAAACAAGACCAACGCTCCAAGTTTCCCATAAGTGAAACGAGTAAGAACCAACTTCGAGGGGCAGAAGCTGGTTTCTGGTATCTATGGCCCGAGAAACATCATGCAAGTCTCGCAGACTAAACGAAACAATAAAAGTCTTACTGTGGAAGCAGCTATTAACAACAAGCAATACGTGGTTACCATCGACACCGTTGCCACCGCTTCCATTGTACGAAGAGACTTGGTTAAGATGGCATGGCTATACAACACCAACAGCTATTGTCTGAAGACTGCAACAGGAGAAGCAGCAAGAGTGTGCAGAGAAGTCTGTCTTCGGATCCGTTTGGCAGGATTAGAGTTTGAACATATATTTCTAGTGGCAGATATATGCGATGAGTGCATTATTGGAATTGACTTTATGAAAAAGGATGAAATAATTCTCGACATTGGTAGCCAAGTTCTTAAATACCGAAATATAGAGATTCCAATGGTTTATGGCAATCAAAACTCATCATCGATAAGAGCAATCATCAAAGAAGATATGTGCCTACCTCCTTCGTCAGAAGTCTTTGTTTGGACAAACATCAAAGATGATTCTGGGAGCCATCGACACCTCATGGTAGAACCAGACTCTGAGCATTGCTCACAAAATTACATCGTGGGAAAGACGCTGGTGGCACCTCAAAATAACATGGTGCCCATACGAATACTAAACATCAAACCATATGAGATCAAGCTCAGAAAAGGAGAAGTTGTCGGTAAATGTGACCCTGTAGCGGCAATAACAAAGATAACCGAAGAACATCCCGAAAAATCAGTGAATCCAGATAAAGTCATTGCTTTAAAGAGAAAAATGTTTAACTGCTGTAATCTTAATCAACAACAGCTAAAAGTTGCTGGAAACCTTCTACAAGAGTTTGCTGATGTTTTTGCTTCACAAGACGGGCAATATCAGCATCGAATCGATACTGGTGATGCAAGGCCGATCCGTCAACCAGCAAGGCGCCTACCTTTAGCCAAACAAGACGAAGTTACTAAAATGATATCGACAATGCAGACAGATGGTTTAATCGAGAATTCAAAAAGTCCTTGGGCATCACCAGTCGTACTAGTCAAAAAGAAGGACGAAAGTACTCGATTCTGTGTGGACTACCGAAGGTTGAACGATGTCACCAAGAAGGACAGTTATCCTCTGCCTAGGATAAGCGATACTCTGGATGCGATGGCTGGAGCTCAATGGTTTTCAACATTGGACCTGAAGAGTGGTTAACTGGCAGGTTGAAATCCATCCAAAAGATCGGGAGAAAACTGCATTCTCAACAGGTTACGGTTTATGGCAGTGCAAAGTAATGCCTTTTGGCCTGTGTAACGCTCCTGCAACATTTGAGCGTTTAATGGAATGCGTACTACAAGACCTTACTTGGAAAGCCTGTCTAGTCTATTTGGATGATGTCATCGTATTTGGGAAAACATTTGACGAGCATTGTGAAAACTTAAAAGGGGTATTCCAGAGATTGCGAAATGCTCATCTCAAGCTCAATCCAGAAAAATGTACGCTGTTCAAGTCTGAAGTGAAGTATTTGGGGCATATTATCTCGTCTCAAGTAGTAAGAACTAATCCCGAGAAAGTGGAAGCTGTGAAGAACTGGCCAAATCCACAAGACAAACATCAACTTAGAAGTTTTCTTGGGCTAGCTTCATATTACCGACGATTTATAAAGGATTTTGCCGGAATCGCCAAAAGCTTGCACCAACTCACAGAAAAAGGAAAACAATTCAAGTGGTCAAATGAGTGTGAGAAAAGCTTTAAGGAACTTAAAAGACGCTTGTGTGATGCTCCAGTGTTAACCTATCCAACTCCTGGAAAACAGTTTATAATCGATGCAGATGCAAGCAATGTCGGAATAGGAGCCGTTCTCTCCCAGGTTCATGACGGTCAAGAAAAAGTTGTAGCATACTTCAGCAAGGTGCTCTCAAAGACAGAGAGAAATTACTGCGTAACCAGAAGAGAACTTCTTGCTTTGGTTTTGGCCACAAAACACTTTCAAATACATCTATGGATAGAGGTTCCTTTTACGGACGGACCATGGAGCGCTAAGATGGCTTTTGAATTTTAAAAATCCAGAAGGTCAAGTAGCCAGGTGGATCGAGAGACTTCAGATATATGACTATGAAATCCAACATCGAAAAGGCAAACTACACTCGAGTGCAGATGCCCTATCTCGTCGGCCATGTAACCAAGACTACAAGCATTGCACTCGCCAGGAAGAAAAGGAATCTATTGCCATACAACGAACAAGTGTTGAACCCATCGGCGGCTGGAGTAACGAGGAAATCAGGAATGTGCAGCAAGAAGATTTGGACATCGAACCCATTCTTGCATGGAAAGAATACGAAGAGAAACCAGAATGGGGAGACATTTCTGATAGAAGTCCTACCCTCAAAGAATTCCCTTCATGTGCAGGAAGGTTTGCTCAAACGAAGATGGGAATCCTCAGATGGCAAAACCTATGTGATGCAGCTTGTTGTACCCCGGACAAAGGTTAATGACATTCTACGTGAGATGCATGACGGATCTTCTGGAGGCCATTTGGGTATCAACGAAACTCTGGAGAAAATTCGAGAACGTTTCTACTGGCTGCATGCAAAAGATGATGTAGAAAAATGGTGCATAAAAGGCGTCACTTGTGCAGAAGAGAAGACATATGTGGATCAGATTGTGTACAATTGGGTCAGCAGGTTCGGTGTTCCTATGGAGCTCCATTCTGACCAAGGAAGAAACTTCGAATACAAACAACACCACTTCATCCGCAGTCTGACGGAATGGTTGAACGTTTCAACCGGATTCTCAAAGAACACCTTTCCAAAGTAGTAGGTGACTTCCAACGAGACTGGGACCACCACATTCCTCTATGTTTAATGGCATACCGAAATGCGGTGCATAGCACAACTGGTCACACTTCATCAGAAATTGTATTCGGTACAAATATCCGGTTGCCTAGCGAAATAAAATTCGGATGTCCAACGGGCGAAAAACGAAATGAAGAGGAATACGTGGATTGCCTAAAGGAAAAACTGACTGACATCCATGCCAGGACAAGAACTAAAATAAAGCTAGCTAGTGACCGAATGAAAACACGCTATGATGCAAACATCACAACGAAACCTTTCCATAAGGGAGATCTAGTATGGCTGTATAATCTTCATCGACAAAAGGGACTGTCACCAAAACTTCAACAAAACTGGGAAGGACCTTACCGTGTTGTTACAAGGATCAATGATGTGGTTTATCGAATTCAGCGAGGTCTAAGAGGCAAGCCAAAAGTTGTTCACATTGACCGGCTATACCGCTACAGTGAAGAAGATGGTGAAGAAATTGTTCGGGGCGAACAATCTTAGGAGGAGGGCAATACGACGTGTTACATAAATAATTAAAGGGTGCTGAATGTTTTCATCTCTTGAGGTAAACGCCATCTACCTGTTCGGTACATCTACTAAATCTCTACACCTACTACATTGCCTACTCTATATTGTACTACATTGCCTACTCGATATTGTTCTAGCAAGTTCAAGAACCTTCCATGAGCCAAGCATTTCTGTATAAAAGAGGAAGCGGATGTGGACCGACAGTCAGTTTGAATTTAAAATTGGAAGTGTACAAGTCGGTAATTTGAAAGTGATAAAGTTTGAATTTGAAATTAGTAGTGTACAAGTCGGTAATTGGAAAGTGATAAAGTTTGAATTTAAAATAAAGAAAGTTAAAGGAAATAAAGAGTGTTTTGAAATATTAAGTGGAATTAAAAGTAATAAGACGTAAAGTGAGTTGTATTAAAACGGAAATAAGTTTTATTTAATAAAACGAACCTAGATAAAACTTAACAATATTATCAATGTATATATTCCTCCAAGAAGTTGATTTGGTGGATAAGGGACCAATTGATATCTTCTTAGGCATTGAGATTGGCCGCGACAAAGATACTGGAACGATAACTCTTTCGCACGAGCAGTACATAAGGAATCTCTTGTCAAGGTATGGCATGGTTTCTACCAGGAAATGCAACACTCCTCTGGATCCAGGAGAAAAACTGATGAGATGCTCTAAGACGACGTGTCCTAAAATAGATGTTAAGGAATACCAATCGTTGGTTGGATCCATGATGTATCTGGCTATTACGTCTGGACCGGACATTATGCATGCTGTTAGCAAATTGTCTCAGTTCAATATAGAGCCGCACAAAGAACACATGACTGCTGCCAACACATATTAAGGTATTTGAATGTTACGTGTAATTTTAAACTTTCTTTTATGAAAAATGGCCGCTTACTCAGAGGGTATGCAGATGCTGATTGGGCTGAAAGTTGCGATGACCGAAAATCCTACACCGGTTACCTTTTTTTTCTGGCTGGTGGTCCTGTAACTTGGGAATCGCGTAAGCAGTCTACAGTGGCATTGAGTAGTACTGAAGCGGAGTATATGGCATTGGTGGCAGCAACAAACGAAGTGGTTTATCTTCGGAGACTACTAACTGAAATTGGATTTGGTTCTATCGTAAATGGACAAACTGAGTTACGCGGTGACAATCTGAGTGCACAACATTAAGTAAAAAATCCTGTGTTTCATTCTAGATCGAAACACATTGATATTAGATATCATTACATTCGTGAAATATACAACAAATCTTTAATTGAATTAACTAACATATGTACCTACATCTACCTACATATAACTGCTAAAGGTCGTGTCTCTGGTTGGTCGTGTCTCGAGTTTGTGCGGTTTTCTTTTATTGATTTTTGCTGCTTTACCTGCTTTTTGGAGCCTCTTGTGGTTGCTGCTGGGAGATATTGTGATTGCGTATCTTGTCGCATTGAAAATGTACGTCTCGCAAATCGATTTTTGCCAATTTTTAAAAAACAAATTGAAATTTGTAATTTTAATAAAAATATTTTTGCGCCATCTTCGGTGTTCCAATTTATTATTGGTTCTAATTGAGAACGATTTATATATATAATTGTTTGAATACATAATTCAGATTTCACTTAATTAAACACGAGAACACAAACCAAGACAAAAATATTTTAAACAAAACAATTGCAGTACGTCAAACAGACAGCAGACGTCAAAACAAAACAAAACGAGACTCGAATCAAATCTCAGAACAAGAATGCTGCCAGGTTTTCTTGGAAAACTTACAAATGAGAAATTTTAAGGGAAATTAAAAATACCAAACAAGAATTAAAAAATGATATTGAAGTCTCAAAAAATAGTATGGAAACAAAAATAGATCAAATATCAAGAGGAATTGCAGCAATAAATCAAAAACAAGAAGAACAAGACAGAAAAATCACACGAATAGATAGAATGTTGAGAAGGAAAAATATAATATTCTCGAACATAGATGAAGTAGAAGATAATGTGGATGAGCTCGAAAGGTTTATTATCGAACTAGTCACTAATGACTTGGGAGTGGATTAAGATACACGAGACATTGATTTTATCTATAGACTTGGTAAGAAAGGGAACAAAAGCAGACCTATAATGGTAGGCTTACTAACGCTTAAGAAAAAAGATGAAATTATGAAAAATAAAATAAAACTTCGTCAAAAAAGTGGAAATCCAATTTACTTAAGGAATGATTTGTCCAAGGAAGATGCAGAAATGAAAAAAGAAGAACGCGTTTCAAGAGGACAAAAGGAAAAGGCAAAAACCCATGGATCTGGATCTGAAAAACTTAAAAGAAACAGATCTGATGATGAACCTGAGACAAGTTCTAATAGAAACAGGAAATCACCTAACAGGTCAAAAACAGCAAAAGGACCTATCTCACCTCATGGAAAGAAGAGCAAAACAAAGGACACCACAACAACTGGGAAACCAAAGGCTTTAGATAAGTTTTTTAAAATTAGAAGTTCGGCATCAGAATCTTCTGTATACGAAACTGATCGTGAAGATCAAACACAATGAAGTGCAAAGCACGGGCAAAAGAATCTGGAATCGAAATGGAATTTAAAGCAACGAATAACAACGAATACAAAACTTAAACGATTTAAAAACAAAGAAAAAGGAAAAACTCATCCAATCCGGTTGGCCACCGTGGATGATAACGGCAAAAACCCTCCATTAAATAAATTAAATAATGAACCAAATCATACAAAACCTCCGGCACACACATCACCAACAACCGAACAGACTTCACCATCACCATCAGCACCAATACCACCACCACCACCATTATCTCCACCACCACCACAACCATCAACTCCAAATTTTTCATATACAAAACAACAAAATGAAATAGATGTATGTACCTATAATGCCAGATCGCTACTATCAGAAGAGAGGATGAATGAATTTGATAATGCAAGAGAAAAGATTAAGTGGGATATTATTGGACTAGCTGAAGTACGAAGATTTGGAGAAGAAATTGTGGAAACCAAGGAAGGACACATTCTCTCATATATCGGGCAGACAAAGGGGCAATATGGAGTAGGGCTTTTAGTACATGAGCGCTGGAAAAAATCTATAATAGAAATAAAAGGATATAGCGAAAGAATTGTCGGAATGAAAATTCGAATTGGGAAAGTCAAAGCGGCTATCAAACAAGTATATGCTCCAACAAATAGAGCTTCGATTGAAACACTTGAGAGGTTCTACAAAACTTTGGATTTAGCTGTCAATGAACCAAGTCGGAATTACTGGTAGTTATGGGTGACTTTAATGCACGTATTGGATTTAGACAACCAGGAGAAGAACCACTAATGGGCCCATTTGGGTACGGAGAGAGAAATGATCGAGGGGAGAGGATGGTACAATGGTTGTGGCAACATAAACTCACTGTAACAAACTCACTCTTCAAGAAAAATGATAGAAAGATGTGGACATGGATCTCACCGGACCGGCAGCATAAGAATCAATACGATTTTATCCATAGTTATAACAGACTAATGTTCCAAGATGTTGATGTATTGAATCAGTTTAACTACGATTCAGATCACAGGATGGTAAGAAGAAAGTTAGTGATCAATCATAAAACTAGAAAGCTTAATAAAAATATCGGAAAGATACTGGAAAAAATCCCAACCAAATTCAAATTGTGAACTACAACAAAGAGTTGAAACTACGCCATGATATTCTAAAGAAAACAAGGCTAAATAGAACATTACAAAAAAAATACGACCAGTTCGAAAAAAACTTTAAAAGCTATATCACTTAAGCATATCTTTAAAACTCAGGAAAGCAAGAAAGAACATAAAATATCAGTCATCACACAATATATGATAAAAAGAAGAGAAGTCTTAAGAAAAATTGGAAACATTTCACAAAATGAAAAGATGGAGCTGAGAACCCTAAGAAAAGAGATAAGAAAAAGAAGCAAACAAGAAATAAGAGAATACAATGAAAAAAATATTAAAAATATTTTGGAAAGTACTAAATCGATTAAAAAAGTTAAACAATCAATGAAATTAGATAAAGAGTGGGTTTTAGGTGTAACAAAAAACAACAAAAAGATTCGCAACAGAAAGAAAATAAACGAATTTGCAACTGAATTCTACAAGGGCTTATACTTCAACGATCTACAAAGTACAAACTTCTTAGACAATAGAAATCTAGAGCAGAGGTTGAGTGAAGAATTTGAAGAAATTTTACCATTCCTAAAAGAAGAATTAAAAAGTACTATAATAGAACTTGGGAACGAAAAGAGCAAAGGTAGTGATGGGATCGAAGCCGAAATACTGACATTTGGAATTGAAACATCTTCAGAATGGTTAAAAGAGATTTTCAACGATATAGTAGATACAGGAGAAATTCCAATTCAGTGGTCAAAGTCATACATCACGCTGATGCATAAAAAAGGTAAAAAAGATGGCATCAACAACTATCGACCAATAAGTATAATATCAAATATTTACAAAATCTTTGCAAAATGCATCTTTAGAAGGCTGGAAGTAGACCTAAACCAACATCAACCTGTGGAGCAAGCAGGTTTTAGGTCAGGTTTCTCAACTATGGACCACCTTCAAGCAGTTAATCAAATCATTGAGAAAAGTAAAGAGTACCGATTGCCTGTTTATTTTGTTTTTATTGATTTCAAAAAGGCCTTTGATACAATCAATCAAAACTTTATGTGGAATGCACTTCTCAACCAAGGTGTGAATGGTCGCTGGGTGAAAATTCTCAAAAACATTTATGACTCTTCTACTGCGCAAATAAAAACTGAATTCTTTGGAGAGCCATTTAAACTGCAAAGTGGAACAAAACAAGGAGATCCAATCTCACCAACTTTTTTCGCAGCTACTCTAGAAGAATGCTTTCGAAAATTAGAATGGGAAAACATTGGAATAAAAATCAATGGAAAATATCTTTCAAATCTGAGGTTTGCTGATGATATCATTCTTATGAGTATTAATCCTGAAGATGTTCAGAAACTAGTTAATGAACTTTTGGCTGAATGTTACAACGCAGGTCTTCACGCTAACATTAACAAAACAAAAGTTATGACAAATGTGGTCAGAACACCTATATACCATAATGGAGAGATTTTAGAATACATCGAGGACTTCAAATACTTGGGACAACTAGTGTCATTCGAAAGAAGAGAAGAGAAGGAGATCTGTCGAAGAATAACGAACGGTTGGAGGCAATTCTGGGACATTAAACCTATGCTGGACTCAAATATCTCAAAGGCTACAAAAAAGTATATCTTCGATTCAACAGTATTACCAGTGCTTACTTATGGGTCTCAAACATGAAGTAGCAACGAGGCGTTGAAAAAAAAGCTGGCAACGACTCAGAGATCGATGGAAAGAGCCACCCTAAGTATCAGAAGATCTCAGCGGATAAGAAACGTTAACATACGAAGATGGACAGGATTTGAAGATGTAGATAAGAAGACAAAGAAACTAAAATGGGATTGGGCAGGACATGTCATGAGAAAACTGGATGGGAGATAGTCAAAAGAATGCACTGAGTGGACACCTTTATATGCTACCCGACTAGTCGGTCGCCAACCAAAAGGATGGATAGAAGAACTAGTTGTTTTCGACAGATTATGGTTCCGGAAAACACACGACAGAAACGATTGGAGAATAATGGGGGAGGCTTTTGCCTGTGCATAAATGTATTTATACTATTTAAAACAATTTTTACTTATAATTTGAAAAAAAAAGAATTGTATATAAATATTAATAAATAATGAATAACCAAATTGAAATGTAATTAGTATTAAGGCAGTATAGCTAATAAATAATAATAATAATGTACCTACATCTGAAATGATTGCAGATATTTTTATAAAAATACTTAATTAATCAAAACATTTAAAGTTATTTGAGCTATTAGGATTATCAAAATAAATTTTGGTGTTTATAGATATTGTATTGAGGAGAAGTATTGAAATTAATTTGAATATATTAACTTTTGGCAACTCACAATACAATACTTAAAGCTTTTTGTAAACTCTTATACTGAGTTCTTTTTACAATTGAAATGCTATGTACTAAAACTAAACTTTCTTTTCATATAACTGTGTAATATAATAGTTCCTTGTTAAACTCAATAAAGATTGAATGTGTATCCTTCTTTTAATTCTACCAAACTTCAGCATGCTAACATAGACCTTAGTTTTCCTATAGCCCATATTAACATATTTATGTTTCATGCAGCAAGCTCTACAACTTGATCTATAAGATCACAGTTAGCCCCAAAAATAAAAATTGGTAGGCAAAATGAATCATTTTTGAAATTAATAGAGTTCGAGTTGTAAGTATTCTGGTTAGTAGGTTTATTAATTAGTTCCTCATTAGATTTGTTAGTATTTATTTTAGAAATATCTACTTCTGGACCTGGTGAATCATCCATTAAAGGTGCATATATATTGTTAGAAAGCTTTCGATATTTAGATAAGCTTGCAGCGCGCTTAAGATTTCCGATCACAGTTGTCCATTCATTAGGCTGCGTGGATTCTTGGTTATCATTGGTATCCATTATCAGATTGTCACGTGTGCGTTTCTCACTGCTTGGTTGAGAAAAAAGATGATCTGGCTTATCGCAATTAGGCACAGAATGGGGGAGCTAAAAACAGCTGAGCCAGCAGAAGAGCTCGCAAATTTATATTTAGCTCGAGTTGAGACCTGAGATATTGTTTGTGAATTGAGTTTTGACTGTCTCATTCATGAGATTATTTTTATTTAAATAAATTGAATTGTTTTCGCCTCTTTCATCACGTGGATTATTCACTTTTCTCCACTTTTTAGAGTCTCTGTCTCAGAGGGGAAAAAATATTTTATTTTGCGGGCAAGGCCGCTTATTAATTGAAAAAAAAACACGTTAGTGCTCTACATCAGGTTGATCGCAACTCTGTATCTATCATCATATCATACTTTGTCATAGTTTAAGTACTCAAGATTGCAGGATAAAAACATATCGCGATCGTTGGAGGAACCAGATGCCATCCATTTGCGATGAGCTTTGTTTTTTTTTTAAATTCGTTAAAGCTTTATCATGCCAAGGATGGGTATTATTCGAGGTAATAACTTTTCTCGGAATGAAGTTTTCGAAAATTCCATTCAAAGTTGATGAAAGTTTAAGAACTTTTTATTAACTGTCGATGAGTCATTGAACCAAACCGTATTATTTAGCAATAAATTAATTTGATCAAAGACCGAATTTTAAAATCAAAGACTAACTTTCTCTTTTGGGCGAGTTGTATCATGATAAAAATAGCGATTTTTAAAAATTTTATGACAAATACTAGTTTTGTTGGCAGCAATGGATAAAATTTCCTCTAAAAAGAAATTATCAAAAACATTGGAAAAAACAAGATCAAAAAATAAGAAAAATTATTTTTAAAACATTATATTTGATTTAACTGTCTCATCAAGTTGTAGTAATTCTTCATTTTATATATAAAATGTTTTTGTTATAATACAAATTCTATATACCTACATTGAAAAATTTAATAAATATAGAATAATAAATAAAAATAATTTCAACTAAGTAGAAGACTTAGCATTAAATTTAGTGGACTTGTTGAATTATTGATTCAAATTAGCTTTGTATGGCTTTAGTCCATGAAAAAATGGCGTTTCGTGCGGATGCTCACTTTGCACTCATCAGTTGACGACGAGTGAGCACCTTGTCAATACGCAAATTTCCGCTTGTTTCAGTTCAACTTACATAACTTTTTTGACAAAAAGCTAAAGTGAACTATATCCAACAAGATTACGATTGCAATTATTAAGCTGGAAGTGTTTACCCGTGGCCTGGTTAAAGTTATATATAAAATGTTTTTGTTATAATACAAATTCTATGTATCTACATTGAAAAATTTAATAAATATAGAATAATAAATAAAAATAATTTCAACTAAGTAGAAGACTTAGCATTAAATTTAGTGGACTTGTTGAATTATTGATTCAAATTAGCTTTGTATGGCCTTTAGTCCATGAAAAAATGGCGTTTCGTGCGGATGCTCACTTTGCACTCATCAGTTGACGACGAGTGAGCACCTTGTCAATACGCAAATTTCCGCTTGTTTCGTCGTGAACTGATGAGTGCAAAGTGAGCATCCGCACGAAACGCCATTTTTTCATGGACTAAAGGCCATACAAAGCTAATTTGAATCAATAATTCAACAAGTCCACTAAATTTAATGCAAAGTCTTCTACTTAGTTGAAATTATTTTTATTTATTATTCTATATTTATTAAATTTTTCAATGTAGATACATAGAATTTGTATTATAACAAAAACATTTTATATATAACTTTAACCAGGCCACGGGTAAACACTTCCAGCTTAATAATTGCAATCCTAATCTTGTTGGATATAGTTTACTTTAGCTTTTTGTCAAAAAAGTTATGTAAGTTGAACTGAAACAAGCGGAAATTTGCGTATTGACAAGGTGCTCACTCGTCGTCAACTGATGAGTGCAAAGTGAGCGTCCGCACGAAACGCCATTTTTTCATGGACTAAAGGCCATACAAAGCTAATTTGAATCAATAATTCAACAAGTCCACTAAATTTTTTGCTAAGTCATCTACTTAGTTGAAATTATTTTTATTTATTATTCTATATTTATTAAATTTTTCAATGTAGGTATATAGAATTTGTATTATAACAAAAACATTTTATATATAACTTTAACCAGGCCACGGGTAAACACTTCCAGCTTAATGATTGCAATCGTAATCTTGTTGGATATAGTTCACTTTAGCTTTTTGTCAAAAAAGTTATGTAAGTTGAACTGAAACAAGCGGAAATTTGCGTATTGACAAGGTGCTCACTCGTCGTCAACTGATGAGTGCAAAGTGAGCGTCCGCACGAAACGCCATTTTTTCATGGACTAAAGGCCATACAAAGCTAATTTGAATCAATAATTCAACAAGTCCACTAAATTTAATGCTAAGTCTTCTACTTAGTTTCAATTATTTTTATTTATTATTCTATATTTATTAGTTTTTTCAATGTAGGTAATCTACGAGTGATAAAAAAAAAGCCTTTTAATTAGTTCTGTGTGTTAGTGTCTTTGTTTAACAAACCTTAATTTTCCCATTACTTTGAGCTTTTTTAATATTTTCTCAGAAATTGTATAGTTTAAATCGATATACCTTGTAAAAGGTATCAGGTGGTACAATTGGTTGCTACTTGGTCGATCAGTCGATCTTCAACTGTGAAAGAGTGCGGACGTGTTGACGACTTTCACAGTGTATAAAATAATTTCGGTGTGTTCAAATTGAATTAAATTCACTTACACTTTAAGTGCACTCATTGCACAATTTTTACTGGCAATTTGCCAAGAACATTTAAAAGGCAAGTTAGCCTAGAGGGTAGCGTGGCCGACGACAGACTGGAAGGGCGTGGGTTCGAGCCCCACCCTGGTCAGGGCTTTTTTTTAAACAAGTTCTGGGAAAAAGTCAATAAAAACCGAGAGCAGAAGGAAAAGCAAATGATAAAATCAACGGGGACATCGGAAGATGATCCCCCAACAACAAGTCAAGCAGCCAAAACATCAGGTGATGCAGCAGCAGCAGTTAAGGTAGCGGTGCCTTCCATAGAAGCCCTGCCAACAACGACAGCGTCATCGGCACGTGCCGAAGTTAATACAAGCAGCATAGCGACTGCAACAACAACCTTTGCAAAAGGCACGACTTCAAAACCAGTTCGTGCCATAGCAACTACAAAGGAGCATAAAAAGAGAAGGCGTATCATAAGATACAAGCCACACCTTATAAACCGTGGCGATAGGAGCACTAGAGCTAGGTTGGCTAAGGCCTCGGCTCAAGCCAAAATGCAGAGCCAGATAGAAAGCTCCTCTTATGAGGATGATGGTATAAAAAACAACGACTATAATGTTGAGGGCGATGACGAGGCAGAGGCTGACGATGAAATCGCTAAAGAAGCTCACGGCGAAAGCAAGAAAGGGGCAGCCGACGATAAGAAGACATGTGAGCAAAACGTCGCTGAGGTAGATGCCGAAGACATTGCTTACATGTCCGTAGAAGGGGAGGGGCACTACGTGAGTGGCGAGTTGGTGGACCTTTCACCTCCAGAAGACACAGACGATGAGCAAGAAAAAATTGCATCACTGACGGAGCAAATTTCCTCCCTCATGAAAAGGGGGAAAGCGCTCAAAGTCAAGCAAGAAGCGCGGAGAGAAAAAGAGCGCCTTGTTGCTCTTGAAAATAAAAGACAAAAAGCGCTCCAAGAGCAGCACAATGCAGCAAAACTACAGCAGCCTCCCAAACAACAACCACTCCCAGAACTGCAGCACAAAAAGAAGCAGCCGACACAACAACTGCAGCCCCAGCATCGTCCTCAGCGGACGCAGCAACTGCAGCCCCAGCAACAGCATCAGCAACCGCAAATACAGCAACAACAACAAAAGACACAGAAGCAACAACAACAGCAACAACAAATACAACAACAAAAGTCACAGAAGCAACAACAACAGCAGAAACAACAACAGCAGCGACAACCGCAGCAGAAGCAGACACCACAACAACAGTCACAACAGCAACAGCGACAGCAACAGCAACAGCAACAGCAACGGCCACAAGCAAAGAAAGGTAAGGTGCCACCAATTAATACCTTCAAAATAGAATTAAAAGACACAATAGAGTTATGTAAGTCGGCCATAGGCAACAATTTTATTATTAAAAGGTTGAACGCAGACCGACACGCTATTCATTGCTCTTCGGTCGAGCATTATAAAAAAGTCAAAGATCTCTTGTCTCAAACGAAGACAGAATATTACAGTTTCACCCCGAAGGAAGACAAGCTACAAACAGTCCTCCTGAAGGGTATCGAATCCTCTACGGATCCGCAGGAACTCTTAGCTGAGCTCCGTCAAGTGGCGAGCGATGATCTCGATTTTATCGGGGTCAGACCGTTTTCCACAGTTAAGGCCAGACGGGAGAAACGGAATTTACCATTCTTCCTCGTTCAGCTCTCGCCCCAAAGCAAGTTGAGTGGTTTAAGGAGTATAACCGTCCTAAACTACCAAATTGTAAGATGGGAAAAATTTAATAGGCAGAGAGACATGCTTCAATGCATGAACTGCCAAGGATACGGCCACGTGGCAGCTAACTGTGGTATGGATCCAGTTTGCGTCAAGTGTGGAGACTCCCACAAGATAGGTGAATGTAAACTCGGAAAAGAGAGGGTCGAAGACAGGACCCAGTTAAAGTGTGCACTTTGCCGAGGCTCCGGGCACCCCGCAAACTATCGGGGATGTCCGAAGTTTCAGGAAATGAAAAAAAACAAAGACCAAAAGAAGACAGTAGAGGTGAGACGCCCTGAAGTACGCCAGACATCAACTTCCGTCAATCCCGCAATTTCTTACGCCCGAATGGCGTCCGGAAAGGGAAAAACGGTACAGCCTCAACCACAGGTAGCCAAACAGGTCCAAGTGCCTACGGCTCCTGTGCCAGAGGCAGATCTGATGCAGGTGTTGCTGACCATTCATGGTCAGTTAACCGACGTGCAAAAACAGATCAGGGAGCAGGCGGCTAGGGTAGATTACCTCTACTCTATTCTGCAGGCAATGCTTAATGGTTAAAGGCGCGCTGCCTGAGCGACCCTTTAAGATCCTAGCTGTGAATGTAAATTCGCTGATTAGGACCGAACGTAGAGCAAACCTCTTTCATTTGCTGCAAGACCAAAGTCCTGATGTGTTTATGGCTAGCGAAACTAAGCTAAACCAGAAACACAAACTGACTAATAAAAATTACAATATCGTAAGAAGGGATCGGCCCAACTCCTCTCAAGGGGGTGGGGTCGCAATCTTCATACGAAAGGGCATTAAACATAAAGTTATATATAATAGTGAAATGCGAAGATTCGGGTTGCTAGAAGCCTGCATCGTTTGCATTCCTCTCCAGCAGGGGAAAAGAATGTACGCAATTGCGGTGTACGCACCTGACGCACCTCAGCAAGCTAATTTTATCGCAGAGCTCGAAAAACTTTTCGAATGCTTAAGACTGAACTTGGATGAGATTTATTATCTCATGGCAGGGGACTTAAACGCCAAACATGTAGATTGGGGAAACCAAATACAAAATCCTAGAGGGAACCATCTTTTTAATTGGATGGGTCGATACAGTGTTGAGTGTAGGACCGACCTTTTGGCTACAGATAGACCGTCATTTCCGAGAAGTGGTAGTTTTCTGGATCTTTTACTGCTTGACTCACGACTAGTTATAACTGACGCAACAAATCAACTGACAAGAAACTGTTTACGAACAATTGAATATGACAGTGATCACTGCGGACTCGCCACCGTAATAAAGCTTCCAAGCGAACTTGTGGAATTGGATGAGTATGTGCCAGCGCACTCTTACAATTTCAGTAAGATGCTTTGGCCACGCTTCTCCAACTCCTTGGCAAGAGAAATACGTTCCGATGACATTTTTCTACCAAATGACAGGAACCTGACGAACGTCGAGATCGACGGGTACCTGACTCAAATGGACACGACTATAAAACGAACAATGGACAGAACAATCCCAAAATATAAGGAACAAGACCCTACTGGTTTATACAAGAACGCGACAATCGACGCACTACACCGACAAAAAAGTGGACTGCTGACTAGATTGAAACTTCTTTACAGACGTTTCACGGACACACGTGATCTGGAGATTAGGACATTGAAGTCGTCGATCGAAAACATTAATGTTCTGATTAAACAAAATTATAGATGGTCTATTAATTTATATTGGGATAACAGAATTCGGGCCGTTAACTCTAGCGACCCTAGTATGTTTCCCCAAATAAATAAGATATTTAGAAGAAATGATCAAAACGAACTTCCATGTCTTAAACTTCAGAGGACAACAGATAACGAAGACGTACTTACGATTGCGGGAATAGATCCGGAGAGTGCCGTTTTCGATGATAACTTTTTTATGATAGAAGATCCTCAGGAAAAGGTAGAAGCTGTAGGGGCTGCTTTCCAGCAAGTGTATAAGGTGAATGCTAGCATTCGTCCGAATCATGACCTGGAGAACAGAGCATTACTACACAACTTCTACCTTGGAAATAACATAACGCAATGGCGATCTGAGAATACTGGTTTCACCGTGTTCAATGACGAAAATTTGGCAAACGCCACCATCGCCGAGCGAAATGGACCCAGTTCATTGTTAATTTCGAAGGTAGAACTTCAGTTAATTTTTCAAACGTTAAAGAAAAAGAAATCTGCGGGGGTCGATGGTATACCCAACATTGTGTTACGACATCTCCCTGAGGAAGCCATAGACATTTATACCACACTGTTCAACAACGCACTGAATAATGCATATTATCCAATGAGTTGGAAGACAGCTGTGGTCCATCCTCTCCCCAAAAAGGGAAAGGACAGCTCCAATCCGGCAAATCTTCGGTCGATAAGTCTTCTTCCAAGTATCAGTAAGGTATTCGAAAAGATTCTCAATAGAGCTCTGTTCAAGTGGGCTGAGGACAAGAATATTATTCCAGACAATCAGTTTGGCTTTAAGGCGGGACATGACACTATTCATGCCGCGTCTAAGTTAGTTTCTGATGTTCAATGGAACAAAGCGAAAAATCAATGCACAGGTGCCGTTCTTGTTGATTTAGAGAAGGCTTTCGACACCGTATGGTTAGAGGGTCTTTATCTGAAATTAACTAGATTTGGTAAACCACTGTTATATATGCTTCATGACATGCTCAATGGGAGAAAGTTTGTTGTCAAAAGTGGCAATGTAACTTCTACCACTACTTTTGATATTAAAAACGGTCTACAGCAAGGAGCTGTGAACTCGCCGATTCTTTTTAGTATTTACACCAGCGATCTGATAGGTAGTCTCACTCATGCGATTGCGTATGCCGATGACCTTGTAGCGTACAGGACGGGTCCAAAAGTTGAAGTCATCAGAATTCTCTTGCAGCGTGACTTCGACAAGATTCAGCGATATTGTGATGACTGGAAGTTAAAAATTAACTTTCAGAAATCAGAAACTATCCTGTTTAGAACCCCGTTGTCTAGGGCTTCTAGGGATACAAGAAAGAACTGGAGAAATCTAGTGATCGTTGGACCAAGTGGACATCCACTGGCGAGTAAAGATGTGGTAAAGTACCTTGGCATCTGGCTAGATAAGTATCTATATTTCAATCGACATGTAGATGCTGCTCTGGCCAGAGCTAGGGGAGCCTTTGGGTTGACAAGACGGTTGTTTTATAGCAGCCGCCTTGACAGCAGAGTAAAGGTGATTTGCTACATGGCCCTTATCCGGCCAATGATTGCCTATGGGTGCCCTGTATGGTTCAACGTTGCCCCATCTCAAATGGAAAAGATTCGGGTGTTTGAGAGGCAGTGTCTTAGACGCTGCCTTGGATTACACAGAACACCAGAGTCGGAGTACACACATTACTATGCCAACGAGGTTCTATACAACAGGGCCAATATAAACAGGATATATGACTTTTTAATCAAGCTGATTCGGGGTCACATTGCAAGAGCGATGACCTCGACCAATGGACTTATTTTTGGAGCTTACTACCCCAATGATGAGTATAGTGAAAGTGTACGTCTTAACGGTTTCATCCCGCCCGAGACATTCCTCTTTTTAGACAGTCGTGGGCTGATACAGGATAGATTGGCGGTTCCGTTAATCTACCACGTCAGCCGTAGGATTGTGGATCGGCGACTTCTTTACGATCGGGACGTCGGCTCAGGGAACGGAGCAGAGCGTCTGCGGTTCAGTAGAGCTGTGCCCCTTCGGGACAGAAAGGACTTAGTTAAGCAAGTCAAAAAATTCTGGTGGTTGGGCGACCACCGTGATATTGATATTGAAAGTTGACCATATTGTTGCTTTGGCTGACTTAAATAGTTCTAAGGTAAAGATAAGTAGAGTAGGTAGAACAGTGACGGTGGCACAAAAAAAAAAAAAAAAATGCTGGTGGCTGTTCTAGTTTTTAAGTTATTTTAAGTAGTTTTAATTAGGTATAATGTAGTTTAAGTTAGTTTTAATTTAGTTTTAATTAGTTTAATTTAGGTAAAGGGTAGCTATAATTTTATAAAAAATTAAAAAACAAATGATATAGAAAATGAGTTTTTTTTAATAATTTTCTCGTTAGTTTTAAGTTATCATGAATTCTAATTATAAGTTATTTTACGTCGAAAGGCATTTAAATATAGTCATAGTTTAATTTAGAGCGCCCGCATGGGGCCAGTAAGTTAGTTAAGTTAATATGGTAAGCTAGTTGTTTAAGATTTTTTGTCTAGCATTAAGATAGATATAAGGAAATGAAAAAATAAAAATGAATTAAAAATGAAAAAATGAAAATGTTGCTACTTGGCATTCAGATCTTTTTTAGCTCTGGTTCGTTTCCCAGCAATTTAAAATCTTTTTTTTTTATTTCTTTCATTATTAATTTTTTTTTCTTATTTTTTTTTTTGTATCCTTTATTCTTTCTTCGTATATATTTTATTTCGAATCAATTTTTTCATAATGGTTTGCTCTGCAAAAGCCTATCCTGATGATTCTAGTAATAGCCGTCTCTTTACCTGTTTTGGACCCTGTGGTAATCTTTACCATGCTAAATGCGTTGGTTCTACCAATGGATTTCTTGATAAAGTAATAAATTTTGATATTGCCTTTTGGTATTGTACCGACTGCCGTAAGATTTCACTTTCTCAGCTCTCCTTCAAAATGAATTCATTTAAAGAAAACATTTTAAAGCTCTCTAAAGGGTTCAATGACTTGTTGACAAACTTTAACACTGCAGTGTCAAATGTAACTACATTTTCCCCTTGCAACGATATGATCAATGTCGAAACATCAACTGATGACTTGATCCAACAACCTGCTTCTATTTCCGTTCCATCAGCTGAATCAGATTTATCAACCAGAACTTCTTCTTCAGCACTATCTGATCGCGACTCTGTTGCAAAAAGAGGAAATAAAAGGATACGAGAAAACTCAACAGTGGTTAAGAATTCAAGTCCCCCTCCAAAACGAACCAATTTAAGGAGCAACTCTAATAGTCTTATTGATCCAGGCGCATCTAGTTCGTCTCATGTCAGTCCGACTTTAACGATTGCTGTTAAAACGGTGGCTGACAATGATTGTGAAACTATATCAAATCATATTGTAATAACAGAACCTTGTCCTCGTCCTATTGAGGCTGTCCCTAAGCCTAAATCAATTTTTATTTCTCGCCTTATTCCAGATATAAGTGTTCATGATCTTGTTTCCCATTTGGTCTCCAACAAATGCATTCCGAACAATGCATTAGTTAAATGTAAAAAAATTAGTAAGGTAAATAGTTTTGTCTCATCCTTCAAAATTGTTGCACACCCGGCATTTTTCGAATCTATCATTAATACTAAAAATTGGCCTTCTGAAGCGCTTATAAAAGTGTTTGCTACCGTGAGAAGTAAAAGAAGTAAGTGCGTTATTCCTAAGAAATCTTCGCCAAAAAACTAAAAAGGATTACCCTTTTTTATCAAAACGTCAGAGGGCTTCGCAGCAAAACTGCAAATATCTATACTAACTCTCAAGCTTTTTCACATGACACCTTTGTTTTGACGGAAACTTGGCTGAATTGAAGCTATTTAGACACAGAACTTTTTAATCAAGAGTTCTTAGTTTTTAGAAAAGATCGTCATGTTGATAAACCAAAAGAATTAGGCGGTGGTGTGTTGATTGCTGTTCGTAATAGTTTTGTATCTACGCGTATTTCTTTCCCCTTCTATCTTTCTATTGACTTGGTTTGCATCAAATTAAACATAGAGTCTAAGTATGTATATATTGTAACGTGTTACACAAATAATTAAAGGGTGCTGAATGTTTTCATCTCTTGAGGTAAACGCCATCTACCTGTTCGGTACATCTACTAAATCTCTACACCTACTACATTGCCTACTCTATATTGTACTACATTGCCTACTCGATATTGTTCTAGCAAGTTCAAGAACCTTCCATGAGCCAAGCATTTCTGTATAAAAGAGGAAGCGGATGCGGACCGACAGTTAATTTGAATTTAAAATTGGAAGTGTACAAGTCGGTAATTTGAAAGTGATAAAGTTTGAATTTAAAATAAAGAAAGTTAAAGGAAATAAAGAGTGTTTTGAAATATTAAGTGGAATTAAAAGTAATAAGACGTAAAGTGAGTTGTATTAAAACGGAAATAAGTTTTATTTAATAAAACGAACCTAGATAAAATTTAACATTGGTGTCAGAAGTGGGATTAAATAAAACATTAGTGAAAAGTGATTGTGTAAAAATGGGTAAGCATCTGAAAGATTTAAACGCTGTTGAACTAAAAGCAGAACTAAACAAACGGGGTCTTCCTACTACTGGAACGAAAAATTACCTCATTATTCGTCTGCAAGAAGCCATGAGACGACACGGCGAAAATCAAGACACTTCTGTCTTGGAAATCGAAATGGAAGAAGAACAAATAACTACCAACACAGACTTGTCCAATATGTTGGCTCTTCTTCTCGAACGTTTCGAAGATCAAAGAAACGAACAAACGAAACTTCTCGAACGTTTCGAAGATCAAAGAAACGAACAAACGAAACTTCTAGAACGTTTCGAAGATCATAGAGAAAGATTTGAAGCCGTCGAAAAATAACTCATAACAGTTGAGACTAAGATTGAAGGAAAATTCGAAAACTTTGAAGAGAAAATTGACAAAGTTGAAAATAATTTCAAGAATTTGTCAATGGAGTTTGACAAAATAAGAAAACTAAAAGTACGAGAAAGTTCTGGCGACTCTTTGAAGAGAAAAGAGATGCATCCGCTAACTTTTGATGGACAACCTTCTTGGTCAATCTATAAGAGACAATTCGAAGCAGCAGCAATGACAAACGGCTGGGACGATGAAGACAAGTTTGTTGCACTTACACTGGCTCTTAGAGAACCTGCTGCTGAGTTACTGCAAACAATACCAGCAGAGATGCATGGCAACTTTAGTGCACTTTCACAAACCATTGAAAAACGCTTTGGAGATGGCCATATGCAAGAAGTCTTTAGAGTTCAACTAAACACCAGAGTTCAGAAACGGGGTGAAACTCTTCAGCAGCTTCAAGCAGACATCGAACGACTGGCTCACTTGGCATATCCAACTGCGGACGAAGAAATCATAAACCAATTCGCCGCAGAAGCCTTTGTTCGTGCCTTGTCTGACATTAATAACCAGAGAACAGTACGAACAGCTGGAAAACACACACTTCCAGAAGCAATAGCTTTTGCCTTGACTATGGAAGCAGCTAAACAGGCATCACTAGGAGTACATCGGGTAAGAGAAGTTGCAATAGAAGAATGCTCTTGCCAAAGAATGGAATTCCAGAACAACCGTCGAGATGGACAAATCCAATGCTGGAATTGCAACAAGACTTTACATTTCCAGCGCCAGTGCCGAATGCCACCAAGAAGAAGTGCATGTCAACATTGCGGAAGCAGAAATAATACATCAGATGAGACTACAAACAAGACCAACGCTCCAAGTTTCCCATAAGTGAAACGAGTAAGAACCAACTTCGAGGGGCAGAAGCTGGTTTCTGGTATCTATGGCCCGAGAAACATCATGCAAGTCTCGCAGACTAAACGAAACAATAAAAGTCTTACTGTGGAAGCAGCTATTAACAACAAGCAATACGTGGTTACCATCGACACCGTTGCCACCGCTTCCATTGTACGAAGAGACTTGGTTAAGATGGCATGGCTATACAACACCAACAGCTATTGTCTGAAGACTGCAACAGGAGAAGCAGCAAGAGTGTGCAGAGAAGTCTGTCTTCGGATCCGTTTGGCAGGATTAGAGTTTGAACATATATTTCTAGTGGCAGATATATGCGATGAGTGCATTATTGGAATTGACTTTATGAAAAAGGATGAAATAATTCTCGACATTGGTAGCCAAGTTCTTAAATACCGAAATATAGAGATTCCAATGGTTTATGGCAATCAAAACTCATCATCGATAAGAGCAATCATCAAAGAAGATATGTGCCTACCTCCTTCGTCAGAAGTCTTTGTTTGGACAAACATCAAAGATGATTCTGGGAGCCATCGACACCTCATGGTAGAACCAGACTCTGAGCATTGCTCACAAAATTACATCGTGGGAAAGACGCTGGTGGCACCTCAAAATAACATGGTGCCCATACGAATACTAAACATCAAACCATATGAGATCAAGCTCAGAAAAGGAGAAGTTGTAGGTAAATGTGACCCTGTAGCGGCAATAACAAAGATAACCGAAGAACATCCCGAAAAATCAATTAATCCAGATAAAGTCATTGCTTTGAAGAGAAAAATGTTTAACTGCTGTAATCTCGATCAACAACAGCTAAAAGTTGCTGGAAACCTTCTACAAGAGTTCGCTGATATTTTCGCTTCACAGGACGGGCAATATGGACGAACACAACTTGTACAGCATCGAATCGATACTGGTGATGCAAGGCCGATCCGTCAACCAGCAAGGCACCTACCTTTAGCCAAACAAGACGAAGTTACTAAAATGATATCGACAATGCAGACAGATGGTTTAATCGAGAATTCAAAAAGTCCTTGGGCATCACCAGTCGTAGTAGTCAAAAAGAAGGACGGAAGTACTCGATTCTGTGTGGACTACCGAAGGTTGAACGATGTCACCAAGAAGGACAGTTATCCTCTGCCTAGGATAAGCGATACTCTGGATGCGATGGCTGGAGCTCAATGGTTTTCAACATTGGACCTGAAGAGTGGTTAACTGGCAGGTTGAAATTCACCCAGAAGATCGGGAGAAAACTGCATTCTCAACAGGTAACGGTTTATGGCAGTTGAAAGTAATGCCTTTTGGCCTGTGTAACGCTCCTGCAACATTTGAGCGTTTAATGGAATGCGTACTACAAGGCCTTACTTGGAAAGCCTGTCTAGTCTATTTGGATGATGTCATCGTGCTTGGGAAAACATTTGACGAGCATTGTAAAAACTTAAAAGGGGTATTCCAGAGATTGCGAAATGCTCATCTCAAGCTCAATCCAGAAAAATGTACGCTGTTCAAGTCTGAAGTGAAGTATTTGGGGCATATCATCTCGTCTCAAGGAGTAAGAACTGATCCCGAGAAAGTGGAAGCTGTGAAGAACTGGCCAAATCCACAAGACAAACATCAACTTAGAAGTTTTCTTGGGCTAGCTACATATTACCGACGATTTGTGAAGGATTTTGCCGGAATCGCCAAAAGCTTGCACCAACTCACAGAAAAAGGAAAACAATTCAAGTGGTCAAATGAGTGTGAGAAAAGCTTTAAGGAACTTAAAAGACGCTTGTGTGATGCTCCAGTGTTAACCTATCCAACTCCTGGAAAACAGTTTATAATCGATGCAGATGCAAGCAATGTCGGAATAGGAGCCGTTCTCTCCCAGGTTCATGACGGTCAAGAAAAAGTTGTAGCATACTTCCGCAAGGCGCTAAGATGGCTTTTGAATTTTTAAAATCCAGAAGGTCAAGTAGCCAGGTGGATCGAGAGACTTCAGACATATGACTATGAAATCCAACATCGAAAAGGAAAACTACACTCGAATGCAGATGCCCTATCTCATTGGCCATGTTACAAAGACTACAAGCATTGCACTCGCCAGGAAGAAAAGGAATCTATTGCCATACAACGAACAAGAGTTGAACCCATCGGCGGCTGGAGTAACGAGGAAACAGGAATGCGCAGCAAGAAGATTTGGACATCGAACCCATTCTTGCATGGAAAGAACACGAAGAGAAACCAGAATGGGGAGACATTTCTGATAGAAGTCCTACCCTCAAAGCCTATTGGGCACAATGGAATTCCCTTCATGTGCAGGAAGGTTTGCTCAAACGAAGATGGGAATCCTCAGATGGCAAAACCTATGTGATGCAGCTTGTTGTACCCCGGACAAAGGTTTATGACATTCTACGTGAGATGCATGATGGATCTTCTGGAGGCCATTTGGGTATCAACAAAACTCTGGAGAATATTCGAGAACGATTCTACTGGCTGCATGCAAAAGATGGTGTAGAAAAATGGTGCAGAAAATGCGTCACTTGTGCAGCCACCAAGGGACCAGGCAGAAAACTACAGAGTAAGATGCAACAGTACAACGTTGGAGCACCTTTTGAAAGAATTGCCATCGATATCGCAGGCCCATTTCCTGAGTCTAACAGTGGGAACCGATTCATTCTCGTTGTCATGGATTACTTCAGCAAGTGGCCTGAGGCGTTTGCCATTCCAAACCAAGAAGCGAAGACAGTTGTGGATCAGATTGTGTACAATTGGGTCAGCAGGTTCGGTGTTCCTATGGAGCTCCATTCTGACCAAGGAAGAAACTTCGAATCCAAAGTTTTTCAAGAAGTCTGTTCGCTCCTTCGCATCAAGAAGACGAGAACAACACCACTTCATCCGCAGTCTGACGGAATGGTTGATAGTTTCAACAGGACTCTCAAAGAACACCTTTCCAAAGTAGTAGGTGACTTCCAACGAAACTGGGACCAACACATTCCTCTATTTTTAATGGCATACCGAAATGCGGTGCATAGCACAACTGGTCACACTCCATCAGAAATTGTATTCGGTACAAATATCCGGTTGCCTAGCGAAATAAAATTCGGATGTCCAACGGGCAAAAAACGAAATGAAGAGGAATACGTGGATTTCCTAAAGGACAAACTGACTGACATCCATGACAGGACAAGGACTAAAATAAAGCTAGCTAGTGACCGAATGAAAACACGCTATGATGCAAAATCACAACGAAACCTTTCCATGAGGGAGATCTAGTGTGGCTGTATAATCCTCATCGACAAAAGGGACTGTCACCAAAACTTCAACAAAACTGGGAAGGACCTTACCGTGTTGTTACAAGGATCAATGATGTGGTTTATCGAATTCAGCGAGGTCTAAGAGGCAAGCCAAAAGTTGTTCACATTGACCGGCTATACCGCTACAGTGGAGAAGATGGCGAAGAAATTGTTCGGGGCGAACAATCTTAGGAGGAGGGCAATGTAACGTGTTACACAAATAATTAAAGGGTGCTGAATGTTTTCATCTCTTGAGGTAAACGCCATCTACCTGTTCGGTACATCTACTAAATCTCTACACCTACTACATTGCCTACTCTATATTGTACTACATTGCCTACTCGATATTGTTCTAGCAAGTTCAAGAACCTTCCATGAGCCAAGCATTTCTGTATAAATGAGGAAACAGATGCGGACCGACAGTCAGTTTGAATTTAAAATTGGAAGTGTACAAGTCGGTAATTTGAAAGTGATAAAGTTTGAATTTGAAATTAGTATTGTACTAGGCGGTAATTTGAAAGTGATAAAGTTTGAATTTAAAATAAAGAAAGTAAAAGGAAATAAAGAGTGTTTTGAAATATTAAGTGGAATTAAAAGTAATAAGACGTAAAGTGAGTTGTATTAAAACGGAAATAAGTTTTATTTAGTAAAACGAACCTAGATAAAACTTAACAATATTATAAATGTATATATTCCTCCAAAAAGTTCAAGTTTGTTGTATAATGAACTTGTTTTGCCCTTAGACTTTATCATTGACTTGTCTTGCTCCAACAGCAATATTCTACTTCTCGGGGATTTCAATTTACCCCATATAGAATGGGTTCCTTCGGATGATGGATCATTTCAAGAAGCCTCATTAACATCTTCACAAACAGAGCTTCTCTCTCCAGATGGTATTAATTCTACTGACTTAGAGCAAGTTAACTGTATTAAAAACTCTAAGAATCGAGTACTCGATTTGGTATTTTCTTCTGACGCTATTAGTACTGTTGTTCAGGAATCTAGTACTGGAATTACTAATATAGACAATAACTATCCACCCTTGGATATATTTTTTGATTTGAGCAACCATCCTCTCAAAAATTGTAATTCTCAAGATTGTTCATTTGTTTTTGACTTTTGAAAGTCAAATTTTCAGTTGCTTTCCGATGTTATAAGTAGATCGAATATAAGAAATATATACGATTCTACAAATATTGACGATGCAGTAACTGAGTTCTATAATATAATCAGTAGCTGTATAAATAATTGTATACCTACAAAAATATCTAAAAACACTAATTTTTGTCACCCTTGGTACACACAAGAGCTAAAATCTCTTCGAAACAAGAGAAATAAAGTATGGAAAGCTTATATAAAAACCCTCTCTCCAACTAAAATCTCTTCGAAACAAGAGAAATAAAGTATGGAAAGCTTATATAAAAACCCTCTCTCCAACAATTGTCGAACAATATATTGCCTTACTTGAAGAATTTAAAAATCTTTCAAAATTGTTGCACACCAATTACGTTAATGAAATGCGGGCTTCTTTAAAACAGGACCCTAAAAGTTTTTGGCATTTTGTCAACTCGAAAAAAAATTCGGATGGCTTCCCAGTAAGTTTTTTATATGAGAACACTTCCGTTCCGAAGCTTTTTGAACAGGTTGTATGTGAAAGCCTTTCATTTTTTGGTAAGAACATTATTTGTAAACAGCAACATGGCTTTGTGCAGAAAAGGTCTACTGTTACAAACCTTCTTACCTTCTTGCATAATTGTTCAAATGCATTAGAAAAAGGTCATGAAGTTGATTGCATATACACAGATTTTTCTAAAGCATTTGACCAACTCAGCCATGACATTATTGTTTTTAAACTCCAAGCGTACGGTTTCCCTACTCTTTTTATTTCGTGGATCAAATCGTACCTTGAAAATAGGTCTTACCAGGTCAAATTTAGAAACTCCCTTTCAAATACAATCTTTGCCCATTCAGGCGTACCCCAGGGAAGTCATTTGGGCCCATTCTTATTCATTCTTGCTATAAATGACGTTTCATCTTGTATACGCTTTAGTGATATTCTCATATTTGCAGATGATATGAACATTTTTAAAACAATCAAATCTCCTAATGACCACAATCTTCTGCAGGCTGATGTCAATAGTTTCAGTGTATGGTGTTATAAAAACGTTTAAACTCTTAACCCTAAAAAATGCCAAACAATGACCTTCTCAAAGAAAATATCCTCAAGTTTCTTTGAATATTGTGTATATCTCAAAATAAAATCTGTCGCGTGGTTAGTTTCAAAGACTTAGGTGTAAATTTTAGTGCTAATCTAGAATTTTTTGAATATATTAATTTTATTGTAAATGCTTGGATTCATAAAACGGTGGGCAAAAGAATTTAACGATCCGTACGTCACTCTCTCATTGTACAACTGCTACGGTAGGCCTCATCTTGAATATGCCTCACAAGTAGGGACTCCTTTTTATGAAATCCATAAGAACCGTATTGAATCAGTGCGGCATAAGTTTATTCGCTTTGCTCTTAAAGGCCTTCCTTGGGCCGATCCTTATAATCTGCCACCTTATGAACATCGGATACAGCTTTTGCAGATTCAATCTTTACACCAACGAAGGGTAAATAATGATTTAATTTTTCTTCATCAACTTATCAGCGGACAAATTGATGCTTCGGACCTGTTAGTTTCTATTGGCTTAAACTACCGCGGAGGATCTTACCACCTACGAAGATCTGAACTTTTGAATATTGAACTCCACAGAACTAATTATGGCATGCATGAGCCTCTCACACGGATGAGTAAGTTTTATAACTTGAATGAGAGCCTTATAGACTTTAATTTTAATAAAAATAATTTAAAAACTCTCTTTAGAACCAGTGCTCCACGATCATAATTTTTTCTGTTTTGTATTGTAATAATGTATTAATGTTGTATTTATGTGCATGTGTTTTTGTTTTTGTACCATTGTGCTTACTAACAACTAACACCTGCACTAAGTGATGAGCCAGTGGGACACATTATATGTGTTGGCAAATCTTTCATTCATAATATGTTGATGCTTGCTTTAAGCTCCATTTGAAAATAGATCTGATAGTGTAAAAAAAAAATATATATAACTTTAACCAGGCCACGGGTAAACACTTCCAGCTAAATGATTACAATCGTAATCTTGTTGGATATAGTTCACTTTAGCTTTTTGTCAAAAAAGTTATGTAAGTTGAACTGAAACAAGCGGAAATTTGCGTATTGACAAGGTGCTCACTCGTCGTCAACTGATGAGTGCAAAGTGAGCATCCGCATGAAACGCCATTTTTTCATGGACTAAAGGCCATAAAAAGCTAATTTGAATCAATAATTCTTCATGCATACTGGTAGACTTATTTTGATCAGTTATAGGTAAAATAGATGAAAAATTATTTGAACCATCCATTTTTGTGGTGGCAAATCTTATTTCATCATAGCATCATTAACGGAGGATTTAGTTGCACAAATTTCATCCGTAATTCATGTCAAGCTATCACGCTATTATTATTAGTATTTAGTACTAAGGCGTCTAATTTTAGTAAGTTGTTTACAGTAATTTTTTTAAATGAAGCGAGATCAGCAGAATATTTCATTTTCTTTGTTCATCTTATCCGCCAATTCAGATATCAGATTATGAACGGTACCGATTTCTTCAGAGCAGTTGTTAACACTTAAAGTATGATATGACAACAAATGGTCTAGAAGTCGTATAGTAGATCAGTCATCTGGGAGTCTTTATTTAATAAATCACATTGGATCGCTTAAGCAGGCTAATCAAGATAAACTTTAAGACCCATGAATGATTGCGTGGTGGTGCATAACACAAATTACAGTCACCAATGATGTAAAGACAAGCACCGACTCAACATTAAAAAGTAAAGAGGAAACTGCCGTTTTAACTCCTGATTCATCTACAAATGCTTCAAATAAAGGAGGTTAACCACCTACAAGTTCTTCAACGCAACCATGCGAATAATCAGCTTTGTGTTCTGACCTCAGCGATTACATTATTCATAATGTTCCAAATGTAATTTTATTTTATATGAAATAATGAATTAATATTTTTTTTAATCATTTACATTAATTACTCCATTATAGTCTTTATGTAAAATATTGAATTTAACTGATATGGACTTATTTCATTTTCAACTCACTTATATGAGATAAATACTATTTTTAAAATGCAACAGGTGTTGCACGGCACTAGTTAGAAGAATTAGAAGGATAGGAAAGAATTGTTTTGGTACATTAACTATTTAAATTAATTAATTACAAAAGCATTAAGCATTATGTAAATGAATAAATAAGCTGTCATGACTACTCGCAGTTGTGCACACATTCAGTTAGTGCTCACCTTCCGAATAGTGCATTTCATTCAACAAGAATTACAGTACAAAGCAGTATGATGCTAAATATGTTCAAGTATGATGCTTAATCGTTTAAAAATTCAATCAGCTCAGCCCTGTTAGGGAATCCGACGAATGAGTTGTGGAGGGATTCTTACCCACTTTCAGTAGATTAACTATTAGCGAATCCGCAAGCCATATGCGGGAATAAATGCTAATGAAGTTCGTAATGTTGGTATTACTGAAAACTAATGGCATCCACACCACATCCACACTCCATACAAATGTTGGAAAAGCGAATCCGCAAAATTGGTGCGGATGAAAGTAATTCTTATGCAAACAAATTAAAGAAAAAGCACATAGTTAACCAATATGATTTTTTTAAAACAGAAATAAATTTTTTTGGATCGCCAAAACGCATACTTTTTTTACAGTATTTCGTTTTTGGCCGTTTTTGGTGTCGTTTTTTAGCTAAATTATGGACATCTGTCCAGAAATATAGTCCCCACGACCAAGTTTGACATTTCCTCTTTCTAGCATCATATAACCTTGTAAAACGGTTCAGTGATTGCTGAAACACGGACGGATTAATGGTCGTTAAAATCATTAAAAAAGGCTTACTTTGCGATATAAGATATTTTACAATACTAGAGTATCTTAGATTGCTTATCTCGTGTACACTTGAACGTGCCTAATTTAATTTTATACGATAATCAATCCACAGATTTCGCTAAGATAATCAATCAATTTTTTTAAAATTAAGACTAAATTTAAAGCAAGTTACAAATAAATAATTTTAAGAATTTTGAAGCAAATTTAAAACTAGAGTTTTGAATTGACATCTAGGCAAAAAAACATCTAGGCTTTTATAATATATATTAAATAATTTACAGCAATGGGAAATTGGTTCACGCTGCCCATAATTAGTAGAATGAGGAACCTCAAAAATAAACTGTCTCATCCTAAGTGGCCGACTTGGAGCATATATATTTATGTAAGATACTAAATCAGAGCAATCAATATCATTACAGAGAATATCACGAATAAACAAAACACTATACATTCTACGCCTCGACTCAAGAGTTTGCATTCCGAGCAAAAGACATCTGCTATGATAATTTGTATCAGTACTCCCAGATAAAGGAAATTCTTTCAATGCAAATCTAAGAAAGTTTTTACCCCCGCAGGTCTTGATTACCACTTTGAAAGGAAACAACGCCCACAGGCATTAATTCCTTAATTCCTTCCAAAATGGCGATTATATCCGCGGGTGTTATTTCCCACCAGATGAGATTGCAAACCCCCTGCCTTGGCCACTATAGGAGTAGACAAAACTATAGATTATCTATTAATTTATATTGGGATAACAGAATTCGGGCTGTAAATTCTAGCGACTCTAATATGTTTCCCCAAATAAATAAGATATTAAGAAGAAATGATCAAAACGATCTTCCATGTCTTAAACTCCAGAGGACAACAGATAACGAAGACGTACTAACGATTGCGGGAATCGGTCCGGAAGGTGCCGTTTTCGATGAAAATTTGTATATGATAGAAGATCCTCAGGAAAAGGTAGAAGCTGTAGGGGCTGCTTTCCAGCAAGTGTATAAGGTGAATGCTAGCATTCATCCGAATCATGACCTAGAGAACAGAGCCTTGCTGCACAATTTCTATCTTGGAAATAACATAACGCAATGGCGATCTGAGAATACTGGTTTCACCGGGTTCAATGACGAAAACTTGGCAAACGCCACCATCGCTGAGCGAAATGGACCCAGTTCATTGTTAGTTTCGAAGATAGAACTTCAGTTAATTTTTCAAACATTAAAGAAAAAGAAATCTGCGGGGGTCGATGGTATACCCAACATTGTGTTACGACATCTCCCTGAGGAAGCAATAGACATTTATACCACACTGTTCAACAACGCATTGAATAATGCATATTATCCAGTGAGTTGGAAGACATCTGTGGTCCATCCTCTCCCAAAAAAAAACCGAGCAGAGCGTCTGCGGTTCAGTAGAGCTGTGCCCCTTCGGGACAAAAAGGACTTGGATAAGCAAGTTAAAAAATACTGGTGGTTGGGTGACCACCTTGATATTGATGGTTAGTCAAAGTTGTTGCCTTGGCCGACCTACGTTTTTCTAAGGTAGATTAAGTAGGACAGTGACGGTTACTTTAAGTAGTTTTAAGTTATTTACGTATATTTACGTATATTTTAGTTTTATTTAGGTTAATTTAGTTTTATTTAGGTAAAGGGTAGTTTTAAGTTTTTTATATAAAATAAATGTCATAGGAAAACGAATTTTTAAGAATTTTCTCGTTTAGTTTTAAGTAATATTTAATTTTAATTTAAGTTAGTTTTTACGCCGAAAGGCATTTTTAATATATAGTTATAGTAAAATTTAGAGCGCCCGTATGGGGCCAGTAAGTTAGTTAAGTTATTCTGTAAGCTAGTTTTTAAGGTTTTTATCCAGCATTTAAGTAGTTATAAGTTGAATCAAAAATAAAAAATTGAATTTGAAAAAAAAAAAAAAATGCTTGCTTGCTATTCAGCATACCTCCCAGCTTATGCTGGACGTCGCGTCGCATATGAGGTTATGCAATGAAAAATAAAAATTCAACTAGCTCTGTATCCATTGTACCAAAACAATTCTTTCCTATCTTTCTATTCCTTCTAACTACTGTCGTGCAACACCTGTTGCATTTAAAAGACAATGTGCCTTACACATTGTTAAAATATTATTATTATTATTATTATTATTATTATTTGCCTGGCAACCAACCTCAAAGTTGCATTTACGGAACAGAAAATTAATTTCATTTTTTGAGATTTTTTAGAAAAACTGGCAAAGCAGAGACAACATCTTTTGGCGCAGGAACATAAGTCCCCGCGACATAAGTCCCAATTTTTTTGGGATTTATGTCCCATCCCGTTGGGACATAAGTCCCAACATTTTCATTTCAAAGATGGGACATAAGTCCCAACATTTACATTTTTCTACAAAAAATCAAAAAATATTGCTAAAGATGTTTAAACTAAATTTAAACAAACGGTTTGATGGATAACATAAAAATATACGTATATTATTTCATTGGTGGATTGAAATAAGGGCCACGGAATTTACCCCCACAGGTCTTGATTACCATTTTGAAAGGAAACAACGCCCACAGGCATTAATTCCTTAATTCCTTCCGAAATAGCGATTATATCCGCGGGTGTTATTTCCCACCAGATGAGATTGCAAACCCCTTTCCTTGGCCACTATATAATTTGGGGTGGGTGCGAGTCTGGGTGGGTGTAAGTACTGCGGGTCTTAATGGTTTTTGGAGATTCTTATTGCCACTTTGAAAAGGAATTAATGCCCGCGGGTTTTATTTCCTGTTAAAGTGGAAATAATTTCCCACGGGCCTTATATCCGCGGCTCTTATTTCACTCCATCTATTTCATTTACAAAATAAAAACAAAAATATTTTCCAAAAAATAAATTGCCAAAAAATAAATTTGGGACTTATGTCCCGGGGAATTATGTCCCGGGGACTTATGTCCCTGCGCCGTGTTTTGGTGCATTTTATAAAAAAAAAGTATTTATTTTTCTTTTCATTTTAAATACTTTTTGTATAAAATGCACCAAAACAGCAATTTTGCGCTCTGATGTGTATGAAGAAGGTAACTCTCACTCTCTTAAGTAACTGTCACAATCTTTACCTTAGCCTTAAGTATATGAAATGTACTTGTTACACAATTGAATAACGTCAGTCTTAAGTTGAAGCGGGTCTCATACATTTCATTGGCGACGAGGAAAACAAAAAAAAAAAAAAGCAAAAAATATACACATTGAAAAAAAAAAGTAAAAGAAAAGTTCATGTCTGATAGTGAAAGTGAAATAGAGGAAAAAAAAGAACAAAAAGAAGGTTTAATTTTAAAGACAATTGTGTTAAAAACAGAAGTTAAAATGAATAATTTTCTTGGAAGAATAGAATACTTCAATAGTGGAGATGACTTTCAATCATATATTGAACGCTTGCAACATTTACTAAAATTAAATAAAATCGAGGATAGTGCTAGCAAAATTTCGTTCATGATCGGTGTCGGGGGTGCAGAACTCTACAAAGTTGCAAAAACTCTGGTAGCCCCAAAGAAACCAGAAGATTTAACCTTCGACGAACTCGTGAAATTGCTAACAGCACATTTTTCTCCAAAAAAAATGTGACTGCCGAAAGATTCAAATTTTTAAATCGAGATCAAGGGAGCGATGAAACGTTGTCCGACTACATAGTAGTGCTGAAAAATCTGGCTGATACATGTGCATATGGAACCTTTTTGGATGATGCACTTAAAGACCGTTTCCTTATGGGAATACATAACAAAAAAATACAGTCCAAGCTAATTGATACAACACCAAAATTATTTGAAGAGTGCTGTGAAATTGCACTTAACATGGAGATGATTCAACAAGAGCTAACGGTCATAGGAGGGACAGCAAGCAGATGCCAAATGGTGGACCGTACATTCTTTACAAAAAAAGGCAACATAAGCCAGAAGAGAGAGAGCAGACCAGAACATCCACAAGAATTACATCAACAGCAACAAGGCAGAGAGGTGAATCTTCAGAGTAAACGAGCAGATAATCGAAGGCCGCAGCAGCAAGAATCTTACATCAATCAACACAATAATTATTATAGTTATCGTAATGGTGGTAGAAATATGAATATTCAATGTTATTGTTGTAAAAAATTTGGGCATTTTGCCAAAGATTGCTTTATAACTAAAGATTATTATAAAAAAAATAAAACTAAATTTTCTAAAGGTAAAAGACCTTATTATAATAATAACAACATACGTCACTTAGACGCAAATTCAGACTCAGATGATGATTCCGATGAATTAAATTGTATTAACAATCTAAAACTCGAAACTACTAATAAAAACTATGGAATGTATATAAATGGTGTTGGTTCTTTTAAATTAGGAAATATGCCTTTACATATAGATTTATTTTGTGACGGGAAACTGTTGAGTTTCGAAGTTGATACGGGAGCATGAACATCGGTAGTACACAAAGCCACATACGATAAATATTTTAAAAGACACGAGATACAAACATTAGACCAAAGATTACATTTGATTTCTGGAGGGCAGGTCGATATTATTGGGTACATTTCGATTTTAGTTAGAAAAAGGAAGCTAGATGACGATGTTATGTTAGATTTAACAGTTATAGACAGCCAAAAATATTTCACACCTCTCTTAGGGCGTTCATGGTTAGACAATCTTTTCACAGGGTGGAGAAACAATTTAGTTAATAACATGGCGGTTAGTTTACCAAGGTTGCCTCAAGAAACTTCATCGATTTCTTTGACATCGTTATTAGAAAAATATAAAAGCGTGTTTGAGAAAAAGACTACTCCAATAAAAGTGTTTAAAGCCAGTATTATCTGCGAAGATAATACCACTCCTATATTTTGTAAGCCCTATAGCTTACCTTACGGTATGAAAGTTGTTGTAGAGGAGGAATTGGATAGATTGGTCTCCGAAGGTATTATTTATCCTGTACGCTACAGTAAGTGGGCTTCGCCGATTGTGGTGGTTAAAAAACCCGATGGGGGTTTAAGAATCTGTGCCGACTGTAAAGTGTCCATCAACAAATATGTAAAAGACGATCACTATCCATTGAATAAACCTGAGGATATTTTCGCGGATTTATCGGGTTGTGAATGTTTTTGCGTACTTGATCTTCAAGGAGCTTTTCAACAGCTTGAAGTTGAAAAGGAATGTCAAGAACTTTTGACCATTAACACTCACAAGGGGCTATTCAGGCATCGGTGACTCATTTTTGGTGTTAAGTCAGCACCTGCAATTTTTCAAGCCACTATGGATGAAATATTGAAAGGTATTCGAAAAACAAAAGTATTCGTAGATGATATTTTAATAGGTGGTAAGGATTCAAGGGAGTGTTTGGAGATTTTAGAATCGGTTTTGGAAAGGTTGGCTAGATATAATGTAACGGTAAATATAAAAAAATGTCAATTCCTCAAAGAGGAAATCCAATATTTGGGTCACGTGATTTGCAAGAAGGGTATAAAGCCAAATCCCGAAAAGGTAGAAGCAATTAAGAACGCCCCAATTCCTTCCGATCTGGAACAATTAAGGTCTTAATTAGGACTTATTAACTACTACTCAAAATTCATTCCCAATTTGTCATCTGAATTAAAAGTATTATATGACCTCACGAAGAAAAATGTTAAGTTTAATTGGTCAGATGATTGTAATTTAGCTTTTATGCGAAGTAAGGAACTTTTATTAGATAATAATTTGCTTGTCCATTACGATCCAGAAAAGGAGATTGTTCTTCACTGCGACGCCAGTCCATATGGAGTAGGAGGGATTTTATCACATCTGATAGATGGGGTTGATCGTCCGGTTTTGTTTGTGTCGAGCACCCTTAGTTCTGCAGAGCAAAATTATTCGCAGCTTCAACGAGAAGCTTTAGCAATCGTTTTCAGTGTGAAAAAGTTCCATAAGTATATATATGGGAAACAAATTACGATTTATTCTGATGCTCAGGCTTTGAAGGAATTGTTTAGTCCCACCAAATCCTCACCCCTCGTTGCAGCTGCTAGAATACAAAGATGGGCCATATTTCTTAATATGTACCAGTATACTTTAAAATACCGCAAGGGAAAATTGATGACAAATGCGGATGCTATGTCAAGACTGCCTCTTCCTAGTCCAACGGGATTAGATAGTTATTCAATTAACAGTTTGCAGCCGTTTTTAAAGGATAACATGGACATTAACATTGTGGAACAGGAAACCGATAATGATCCAATATTACAGGAAGTAAAAAAGTTGAGTATAAGGGGGTGGTCCAGACATGCACCAATACACCTTAAAAATTATTTTCGTATGCGGAATGAAATAAATTTTGAAAACGGATGCCTTTATTATTTAAATAGGCTTATTATTCCTTCCAATTTGGTTTTAAGGATTGTAGAACTTTTACACGAATCCCACATAGGCATTGTTCGTATGAAAGTTCTAGCACGTCAATATTTCTGGTCGGATGGTATGGAAGACGACATTGAAGATTATGTTAACAGTTGTGAGATATGTTGTGTTTCCAACAACAAATCTTGTTCAACTAATAAAAGACCCTGGCCGGAATCAAACTTTTTTTTTGAAAGGGTTCATGTAGACTTTTTTTACTTTAAGGAAAAGCATTTTTTTATCCTTGTGGATAGCTATAGCAAGTGGATCGATGTAAAGGAAATGCGGAATACGACAGCAGAAAGTTTAATAATGACACTCAGAACCATATTTTCGTATTATGGGTTGCCAAATACCTTAGTGTCGGATAATGGTCCTCCTTATAATTCTGAAGCATTTTTAAAATTTTGTGGATCAAATAACATAAAATGTCTGAAAAGCCCAGCCTATCACCCTCAGTCAAACGGTTTGGCTGAGAGGGCAGTGCAGACAGTTTAAAATGGTTTGAAGAAAATGTTAATGGATAATATTTCCGACAAAGTAGTCACTGTACAAAAGCTAGTGGATCAATTTTTACTCAAATATCGTACAACCCCAGGAAGCACAAATTTAGTATCTCGAAATGATTTGATATTTAAACATAAAACAAAAACCCTTATAGATGATGTAAATCCTAAAATAAGGGAAAATATACCACGTGAAAGTAAAGTTTACAAAAATATCAACACAGCAGTTTCCCGACGTATTTATACATTTAGACAAGGAGATCCCATTTATTATAAACAAAAATTTGGTTTTACTTTCAAATGGGTACCAGGCATAATTGTAAACAAAGTTGGAATGTCATATATTTAGTAAATATTGATGGGTACAATCGTACAGCACATATAAATCAATTAAGGCCTATGAAAAATGTAAAATTATTAGATTTTTCGCCTAGTAATGTTGTTTTGAGTAGAAGTTCAAATAATCCAACTGTTAAACCACCCAGAAAAAGGAAAAGATCTTTCGATACAGAATCAGCCGATTTTTTGGTTCGAAGATCCAGCCGTATAAGGCAACAAAAAAAAAGTTCAAAGAAATGAATAATGTTATTGTTTGAAATATGTATATTAAAATTATTTAACTAAATTGTTTATGAATTATTTAACAATATTATATTGTTAATGTATATAATATAATATACTTTTTTTTTGTAAATAATATTTTAAGTTATCTTAGTTGTAAGTAAGATACATTTATTTAAGGGGGAGAGAGTGATGTGTATGAAGAAGGTAACTCTCACTCTCTTAAATAACTGTCCCAATCTTTACCTTAGCCTTAAGTATATGAAATGTACTTGTTACACAATTGAATAAAGTCAGTCTTAAGTTGAAGCGGGTCTCATACATTTCACGCTCGATTTCGATTTAGCTTCAATATAATGAAATGCAGTGCGCTCTATACGCCTTCATATGACATAAGTTTCATTACTGTTGAGCAATGTTGAAAATGGGCCCAAAACTAAATAATCGCAATGCTTGTTTTGCTCTTATGCTACACCAAGAATTGCGATTATAATGTCGATTTTATTGAACTACACTGCCTGTCCGGCAGGAACGCATGAAAAAATTAAAAAATGTTGGTTTATTTTCATTTCATCTTTATTTGTTTGATGAGGATTTATAACTTAAACAATTTAGAGTTATTTGAAATAAAAAAAAAATCTGCTACTTGTGTTCCTTAAAAAAAAAACACAAAAACCTAAAAAAAGGAAATTCTGTTAAAAAAGTTATTTTCATTGCTTTACAAAACTGGAAGTATACCTTTGAAGTTTATTGAAAAAGGGAATGTGTTAGGACTTAGAGTATTCCCTCCTCTTGCACGGAGGACAGAAATAAGTCTCCTTGGCATACTTCTGATTACATTATCAATGTTTTGCTGGGGTATTTGCTCCCAAGCTTCAAGTGAAGCAGTTTTTAGCTCCTCTATGTTTGATGGACTCGGATTTTTCTCTTTTAATTGTCTACCAAGCATGTCCCAGATATGCTCGATGGGATTCAAATCAGAAGAGCAGGCTGGCCAGTCTTAGGTGTTCAGGTGGGCCTCTCGAAGATACTATGATGTATTAAGATGAAATGATCGCCGATATTTGGTACTAATGGAACAACAACTTCTTGCAAAATATCCCTCACATATTGCTCTGCTGTCAAAGACCCTTTCTCAACCACATGTAACTTCGTGCGGGCTCCCAAACATATGCCACCCCAAACCATTATGGAACCTCCACCATAAGCAACTCGAGGAATGATGTTGCATTGTGCATACCGCTCATTTGGTCGTCTGTACACTTTGCCCCGCCTGTCGTCCGGCTTAAGGCAAAATCTGGACTCATCAGTGAATAGCACTCGTTGCCAGTCGACCTCAGACCAGTTTATATGGTAACGTGCGAAGGCAACACGCGCTACTCTATGGCGCCTGGCGAGAAGTGGAGCTCTTACTGGCCTGCACGGTTTTAATCCAGAACCCTTGAGTCGTCTTCTTACAGTTTTGGACGAAATTCTTACATTTCGCACTTCCAGAAGTCTGTTCCTAGCCTCAATTGACGTCGCGGACCTGTTTCTTAGGACATAGGTCCCAATAAATCTGTCGTCTCTTTGCGTCGTGACCTTTTTCCTGCCTTGTCCGGGATTCCTTTTCAGAGAACCGATTTCTCTATACGTTTTCACATTTCGAAAAAAATAACGGATTTTGACACATTTAGTCTTAAGGCCACTTCACGGTAAGAAAAACTATTTTCGATCAAACACAGGCCCTGGGCAACTTGAACATCACTTAAATCTGGCATTTTTGCTTTAATTAATCACATTTGTCATAAACAATATTCCAGTAGGACTTTGATAACATTAAACGAAATAAAAGCCGAAAAAACACACGAAACTCAAACTTGTGCAAACGCTTTAACAATCAAATTTCTAATGACTGCATTTAAAGTGATTGCTTTTGTTTTCCGTTAGATAAATGATATCAAATCTGGCAGTTATAGATCACTATACTTACCATGGAAGCAATTGCTTTCATAAAAAATGCAAACAAACTATCCCGTTAGTCTATATTTGACCTTGAAAGAGAGAACATGCATCGTTCCTCTAATTTTGTCCGGCAGTGTACATTGAGCAATATTGAAAATGGGCCCAAACTCCATACAAAATTGCCCATTGTCCTTTTAAGCATTTTTTCAGAGACTTATAAGAGGTGTGTTCTGAAAATGGATAAGTAGAAGCATGAATCGATATGAGCTTTGAAACGCTTGCCAGTAATCCCAACCAATAAAAAATGACCTCGCGAAAGCAAAACTTGAAGCTTTTTTACCATTGGTTGTTAGGATGTACGTACTGAATTATTATTATTCTAACATTGAACACAATACACTGAGCAGACGAATATTTATCGAAGTTTTGGTTAAAACTAAAGTGATAATCGAATAGGTTAAAACCCCTTAGAATTTTCACCAAAAATAGTTTATTTCCAACGTCGTCGTTTTCGACGACGACCAACCGATTAATCAACACGAGAAAAAGTTATGTTAAGCAAAGGCTTTACATAACGACAAAGTAGAAAAAAATTCACCCGAATTAATACAGTTAGGTACAAATGCTTTTATTTATAGCTGTATATGTGGTTACAATTTAATAAAATGTTTGCTGCTTACTGGTTGATTAGAAAGAGAATTATTTCGATCGAAAATTGTTGAAAACAGAAAAAAACAAGATAAGTTTTAACAGCAATTTGAACAAGTGGAGCTTAGACCGTTATACATTTTTGTTAACAAAAAATAGGGTTAATAAAAAAAGTTTGGCAAAGTGCCGCACATATAATAAACATTATAAAGAAAAACTATTACATAAAAATTTTAATAACTGTACAAAATTAATAACATGAATAAAAATAAATAACATAATATAATAATAAATGGTAGCTACTCAAGCTAGTTGGTCCTTCCCTGTGTGAACGTCCTTCACTCGCCCAAGAATCCATTTTGCTGGTGGAAGATTAACGTCTTTTAAACTACATCGCCTGGTTTGAGATTTGGCTTGACACCTTGCCAGTTCGGTCGTTGCTGTAATGACGTTAAATATTCAGAGTGCTACCGCTTCCAGAAGCCTTGTTTGAGTGACTGTTAAAGGTACCATAGTTCAAATATTTTGGACAGGTACAATAGGATGAGGAATAGATTAGCCAGACTAAGGGCTTTCGGGTCCGTGTCTGATTCCATCCACATAGGTCGGGAATTCAGCAGTGCTTCGATATGTGTAAGAAGCGTGTACATCTTCTCATAAGTCAACCGATGGTCTTTAATGACTCGAGTTAGATGGAACTTGGCGGACTTTACTCCCGCTTCCCACAATCCACCGAAGTGAGGTGAAGACGGGAAAAAATTCCATGAAATTTTGTCCTTAGACAGATGGTCGATAACGATGTCATTGTGTTGCTGACTCAATAGAAGCTGGAAGATTTCATCAAGACAGTATACGGCTCCATGGAAACTTGTTCCATTATAGCTCCAGATCTTTGAGGTCACTTACTAATTCTATGTGTATGGCCTTTGTTGAAAAGCAAATTAATAGCGCGATATAGGCCTTCGTAGACTTTGGATTTGTTCCCCAAGCTTGTCGTAAGGTTATAGGACCAGCGCCAGCGTAGTCGACACCAACCTTCCGTCCGTTTAGACGGGAATACTGAACGCATTCTGCTGACAGATTACCCATTTGTTAAAAAAAACGGAACACAATCATTGACGACTTCCCTAAGTAGATCGCGGCATCCTATTATAAAGTTTTCTTGTTTTAAAATAGCGAAAAGTATAGAAATACCTGCATGAGAGTTTGAAGATTTTGTACTATTAATTTTGATATACGGTTGTTTTTATCGAGAATGATGGGATGTTTTACAGAATCAGTTTCATCTGACTCTTTATTTAATTTATTTAGTTTCGTTAATCGACTGAAAATGTTACTATTTGGCAACTGCCTTCTTGAACTATATCGACTTGCATTGAAATTTAATGTGTAAAGGATCGACGGAAGTAAAATTGACCCATTGATTATCCCGACAAAACAAAATTTATATACGTTCTGTGAGTCGATAGAGATGGAAGATTTATTAATTGAAGTCTGTGATCGTAAGGTCGCAGGATGATTCTATCCAACCATGGAAAAAATCATACACAAAATCTCATAAACCTTTTTTGAACCGACTCCAATCTTTTCATGTGTATCGTAAAATATGGTGCCCATACAATACAACCATATTCTATGATTGATCATACAAACGAGACATAAGGAGTTTTAAGAACATAGGGATCAGGGAATTCACGAGAAAATTGTTTTATAAATGCAAGAGTCATGTTAGTTTTTTTAACAATAAAGTCAAAATTAGTCCAACACTATCCCAAATTCAGTGAAGCTAGACACATTACAAAGTGGTGACTAATTCAACTCCAAATTATAGTCAAGCACATTTTTTTGCGTGTAAAACAAATTCTTTTAAACTTGTCAATGTATAAAATTACACTATTAATCTTGCACCATTCCCGAAATCTGTGCAGATCTTTTTGTAAAAGTTTCCTGTCTTCTGTTGAGATAATTTTTCAAAAAATTTTTACGTCATCAGCATAAATAAGACACATAGCATTAACTAGGACGGACGGAAGTTGAAAGTTTTCGACCGAGTATTCAGATTCTTTCAAGCAACAATTTTTTATTTCTTTATCTTGTAAGGAAGTTTTAAGTTTAGTTACTAAAAGCGAGACGAATTTGAAAAGAGCTACTTTGCTTTTGGCGGCAACTATATTACTGGTAATATCGGGAGTGGTTCGCAATCCTGGTTTCAAAATTCTGCTTTTTTCCATTCTGGTTGACAAAATTCTGGGCATGAGTACGATAACTTTGGCGCCAAGAATTGAAAACTGTTTTTTGTAGAACAGATCAATACAAGCATTTTTTACTATAAGTGGGGGGTCTATCTCCCTCCGTTTGGGTGGGAGGAGAAATTTTATAAAAACAGTGCTAAAAATTTAAAACAAATATTAAAAAATAACGGTAATACCTACAATTAAGTTTTATATTTTTTTTAAAGCCAATACTTTTTTCTATTAGATGTTTTTTAAATCAAGTGAAACCTATGCATAGTCTTTGAAAAACGGACTTTAAACTCAAAAATTGCGAAAAAAAAGGTAAAAAAAAATTTGAAGTGTGATTTTTCAAAACTGTAAAATAAAATACTACTTTTTTTTTATAAAGTTCGTTGCTCATATTAATTTTAAATCATAAACTGAAAACAAAATGATTTTATGTTTTCTGGTTTTTGAGAAAATGGAAAATTACTAAATGTGAATTCGGGATCTCAAACTGGACACGAGTACGATAACTTTGGCGCCAAGAATTGATAACTGTTTTTTTGTAGAACAAATCAATACCAGCATTTTTTACTATGGGTGGGGGAATCTATCTCCCTCCGTTTTGGCAGGAGGGGCAATTTTATAAAAGCAGTGCTAAAAATTTAAAACAAATATTTAAAAATAACGGTAATACTTACAACTAAGTTTTATATCTTTTTTTAAAGCCAATACTTTTTTCTATGAGATGTTTTTTAAATCATAATGCATAGTTTTTGAAAAAACGGACTTTAAACTCAAAAATTGCGAAAATAAAAGATAAAAAAAAACTTTGAAGGTGGGGGGGTCTATCTCCCTCCGTTTGGGCGGGAGGTGCAATTTTATAAAAACAGTGCTAAAAATTTAAAACAAATATTAAAAAATAACGGTAATACCTACAACTGAGTTTTAATTCTTTTTTTAAAGCCAATACTTTTTTCTATTAGATGTTTTTTAAATCAAGTGAAACCTATGCATAGTCTTTGAAAAAACGGACTTTAAACTCAAAAATTGCGAAAAAAAGGTAAAAAAAAACTTTGAAGTGTGATTTTTCAAAACTGAAAATAAAATACTACTTTTTTTTATAAAATTCGTTGCTAATATTAATTTTAAGTTATAAACTGAAAACAAAATGATTTTATGTTTTCTGGTTTTTGAGAAAATGGAAAATTACTATAACAAATTTTTTATTGGGTACTTGTTTTATAAACAGTGAGGTATGTAAGGGGGACATGCTGCCCCCCTGCAACCCCCTTGCTTGGACACACTATAGGATTTGTTGTTATCAATACAAACAAAAAAACCGTATACCAAAAAAAAAAAGAAAACTCTTATAAGAAACTAGTTTTAGTAATTTTCCATTTTCTCAAAAAGCTGAAAACAAAATATCATTTTGTTTTCAGTTTATGATTAAAAATTAATATGAGCAACGAATTTTATAAAAAAAAAGTAGTATTTTATTTTACAGTTTTGAAAAATCACACTTCAAAGTTTTTTTTTACCTTTTTTTTCGCAATTTTTGAGTTTAAAGTCCGTTTTTTCAAAGACTATGCATAGGTTTCACTTGATTTAAAAAACATCTAATAGAAAAAGGTATTGGCTTTAAAAAAAGAATTAAATCTCAGTTGTAGGTATTACCGTTATTTTTTAATATTTGTTTTAAATTTTTAGCACTGTTTTTATAAAATTGCCCCTCCCGCCCAAACGGAGGGAGATAGACCCCTCCCAACTATAGTAAAAAATGCTTGTATTGAACTGTTCTACAAAAAACCGTTATTAATTCTTGGCGCCAAAGTTATCGTACTCTCCCCAAATTCTGCATCATATAATTCTACTTTTCAAAGGTCATTAAATAGTCAAATAGTTATGTATTTTATAACAAAATTTCTTGTTACAAAAAAAGTAAGCTACATTCATATTATCTCCCTCCGTTTGGGTGGGAGGAGAAATTTTATAAAAACAGTGCTAAAAATTTAAAACAAATATTAAAAAATAACGGTAATACCTACAATTAAGTTTTATATTTTTTTTAAAGCCAATACTTTTTTCTATTAGATGTTTTTTAAATCAAGTGAAACCTATGCATAGTCTTTGAAAAACGGACTTTAAACTCAAAAATTGCGAAAAAAAAGGTAAAAAAAAATTTGAAGTGTGATTTTTCAAAACTGTAAAATAAAATACTACTTTTTTTTTATAAAGTTCGTTGCTCATATTAATTTTAAATCATAAACTGAAAACAAAATGATTTTATGTTTTCTGGTTTTTGAGAAAATGGAAAATTACTAAATGTGAATTCGGGATCTCAAACTGGACACGAGTACGATAACTTTGGCGCCAAGAATTGATAACTGTTTTTTTGTAGAACAAATCAATACCAGCATTTTTTACTATGGGTGGGGGAATCTATCTCCCTCCGTTTTGGCAGGAGGGGCAATTTTATAAAAGCAGTGCTAAAAATTTAAAACAAATATTTAAAAATAACGGTAATACTTACAACTAAGTTTTATATCTTTTTTTAAAGCCAATACTTTTTTCTATGAGATGTTTTTTAAATCATAATGCATAGTTTTTGAAAAAACGGACTTTAAACTCAAAAATTGCGAAAATAAAAGATAAAAAAAAACTTTGAAGGTGGGGGGGTCTATCTCCCTCCGTTTGGGCGGGAGGTGCAATTTTATAAAAACAGTGCTAAAAATTTAAAACAAATATTAAAAAATAACGGTAATACCTACAACTGAGTTTTAATTCTTTTTTTAAAGCCAATACTTTTTTCTATTAGATGTTTTTTAAATCAAGTGAAACCTACCCAAGGAGCATTTCAGAGCTACAGAACATTTACTGAACGTTAACATCGTAGATGTAATGTTTCAGGCGTATATGAAATGTTTACTCACTGTACCAAAAATGTAAACGGTTTTGGGGAATGAAATGTCGTGTTGACAGTATATGAACAAATTGTATTTGATGTACCTGATTTGTACATTTACAAATGTAAACGTTCAAAAACACTTCGAAATAAATAACATAAAAACAAACATAGGTACAAATCGTTTACAGAAAAATATTAAACTGTATAATAAATACGTAATGCCATTTGAGATCATATTACTGTATGTATACAAACCCAAACTTAAAGAATTTCCATCTTGTTCTTGACATTATTATTATAATATGGGAGGTATAAAAATATTCAATAATTATATTTATCGTGCAAGTAAAGGCAAAATATCGAACGCGAGAAATATTTTCTACCAGTTTTGTAAAACAGGTCGATAAAAATAAGGGGCCTGTAAAAACTTTCTTATTTTAGAAATGATTTCTAATAAAAATATTTGAGACAATTTTTTTTTCCCACAAAAACCATATTTTTCAATATTTTGTAAGATAAAATTCAAAGTCTTATTTCAATCAAAACCTAAACATGCTTTGTTTTTACTAAATATCAACAAAAATAGATTTTCAATGTTTTGGGTTTTCTAATTTGATAAAAAATGGAAACATTATAATGGCCGACCAATGCTATAGGTGTTACATTATCTGTAAATGAAATGTTTTACAGTATGCTTACGTTTGAAGATGTGATGTGACTATTCACTGTAAACGTTTTGTAAGAGTAAAGTTTTGATAATGGCTTTACAAAACTGCACAAATGTAAACGTTTCGTGATATTGATTTTACATTAACGATATTTGATTTACAGTACGTTTACGTTTGAAGATGTGATGTGACTATTCACTGTAAATGTTTTGTAAAAGTAAAGTTATGATAATGGCTCTACAAAACTGCTACAAATGTAAACGTTTCGTGTTATTGATTTTACATTTACAATATTTGAATTACAGTACGTTTTCGTTTGAAGATGTACTGTGACTATTTACTGTAAACGTTTTGTAACAGTTAAGTTTTGATAATAGCTTTACAAAAGTGCTACAAATGTAAATGTTTTGTGATATTGGTTTAACATTTACGAAATTTGGTTTACAGTACGTTTACGTTTGAAGATGTGTTGTTTCAACAACATTTTGTGTGTTACAATTTGTTTACCAATCATCCAATTAGTTAATGTAAACATACAAAACATTTTTTCAGCAACTGTATATGAATTGTAAACGACATACAATAAATTTGTAACTTAAAAGGTACAAAATGCTACTTGGGTATGCATAGTCTTTGAAAAAACGGACTTTAAACTCAAAAATTGCGAGAATTATATGATGCAGAATTTGGGGAGAGTACGATAACTTTGGCGCCAAGAATTAATAACGGTTTTTTGTAGAACAGTTCAATACAAGCATTTTTTACTATAGTTGGGAGGGGTCTATCTCCCTCCGTTTGGGCGGGAGGGGCAATTTTATAAAAACAGTGCTAAAAATTTAAAACAAATATTAAAAAATAACGGTAATACCTACAACTGAGATTTAATTCTTTTTTTAAAGCCAATACCTTTTTCTATTAGATGTTTTTTAAATCAAGTGAAACCTATGCATAGTCTTTGAAAAAACGGACTTTAAACTCAAAAATTGCGAAAAAAAAGGTAAAAAAAAACTTTGAAGTGTGATTTTTCAAAACTGAAAATAAAATACTACTTTTTTTTATAAAATTCGTTGCTAATATTAATTTTAAGTTATAAACTGAAAACAAAATGATTTTATGTTTTCTGGTTTTTGAGAAAATGGAAAATTACTATAACAAATTTTTTATTGGGTACTTGTTTTATAAACAGTGAGGTATGTAAGGGGACATGCTGCCCCCCTGCAACCCCCTTGCTAGGACACACTATAGGATTTGTTGTTATCAATACAAACAAAAAAACCGTATACCAAAAAAAAAAAGAAAACTCTTATAAGAAACTAGTTTTAGTAATTTTCCATTTTCTCAAAAAGCTGAAAACAAAATATCATTTTGTTTTCAGTTTATGATTAAAAATTAATATGAGCAACGAATTTTATAAAAAAAAAGTAGTATTTTATTTTACAGTTTTGAAAAATCACACTTCAAAGTTTTTTTTTACCTTTTTTTTCGCAATTTTTGAGTTTAAAGTCCGTTTTTTCAAAGACTATGCATAGGTTTCACTTGATTTAAAAAACATCTAATAGAAAAAGGTATTGGCTTTAAAAAAAGAATTAAATCTCAGTTGTAGGTATTACCGTTATTTTTTAATATTTGTTTTAAATTTTTAGCACTGTTTTTATAAAATTGCCCCTCCCGCCCAAACGGAGGGAGATAGACCCCTCCCAACTATAGTAAAAAATGCTTGTATTGAACTGTTCTACAAAAAACCGTTATTAATTCTTGGCGCCAAAGTTATCGTACTCTCCCCAAATTCTGCATCATATAATTCTACTTTTCAAAGGTCATTAAATAGTCAAATAGTTATGTATTTTATAACAAAATTTCTTGTTACAAAAAAAGTAAGCTACATTCATATTAAACTCTAAGCATGCTCTGATTTTAGAAATTCTGCAAATAATAAAGAAAATAATAGGTTAGCAAAAGGTGAAAAAGCGCGTGCTTTTTAACATTTTGCAAACCTATTCTTTTCTTTATTACTTGCAGAAATTTGATAAGCAGAATTTTAGGAAGCAGAATTTTGTAAAGCAGAATTTCAAAAGCAGAATTTAGGAAAGGAGAATTTTGAAAGCAGAATTTTGACAAAAGAGTTTTGACCTCGGCAGAACTTCCCGACCCTAAGAGAACAAATCATTTGCAGGTGACTACTGTAAGCCGATAAGTTTGACTGAACGGTATTCTTTTTTTTTTACACTATCAGATCTATTTTCAAATGGAGCTTAAAGTAAGCATAAACATATGAAAGAAAGATTTGCCAACACATATAATGTGTCCCACTGGCTCATCACTTAGTGCAGGTGTTAGTTGCTAGTAAGCACAAAGGTACAAAAACAAAAACACATGCACATAAATACAACATAAATACATTATTACAATACAACACAGAAACAATTATGATCGTGGAGCACTGGTCCTAAAGAGAGTTTTTAAATTATTTCTATTTAAATTAAAGTCTATAAGGCTCTCATTCAAGTTATAAAACTTACTCATCCGTGTGAGAGGCTCATGCATGCCATAATTAGTTCTGTTGAGTTCAACATTCAAAAGTTCAGATCTTCGCAGGTGGTAACACCCTCCGCGGTAGTTTAAGCAAATAGAAGCTAGCAGGTCCGAAGCATCAGTTTGTCCGCTGATAAGTTGATGAAGAAAAATGAAATCATTATTTACCCTTCGTTGGTATAAAGATCGAATCTGCAAAAGCTGTAAACGATTTTCATAAGGTGGCAGATTATAAGGATCGGCCCAAGGAAGGCCTTTAAGAGCAAAACGAATAAACTTATGCTGCACTGATTCAATACGGTTCTTATGGATTTCATAAAAAGGAGTCCCTACTTGTGAGGCATATTCAAGATGAGGCCTACCGTAGCAGTTGTACAATGAGAGAGTGACGTACGGATCGTTAAATTCTTTTGCCCACCGTTTTATGAATCCAAGCATAGAGTTCACTTTATTTACAATAAAATTAATATATTCAAAAAATTCTAGATTAGCACTAAAATTTACACCTAAGTCTTTGAAACTAACCACGCGACAGATTTTATTTTGAGATATACACAATATTCAAAGAAACTTGAGGATATTTTCTTTGAGAAGGTCATTGTTTGGCATTTTTTAGGGTTAAGAGTTTAAACGTTTTTATAACACCATACACTGAAACTATTGACATCAGCCTGCAGAAGATTGTGGTCATTAGGAGATTTGATTGTTTTAAAAATGTTCATATCATCTGCAAATATGAGAATATCACTAAAGCGTATACAAGATGAAACGTCATTTATAGCAAGAATGAATAAGAATGGGCCCAAATGACTTCCCTGGGGTACGCCTGAATGGGCAAAGAAAGTATTTGAAAGGGAGTTTCTAAATTTGACCTGGTAAGACCTATTTTCAAGGTACGATTTGATCCACGAAATAAAAAGAGTAGGGAAACCGTACGCTTGGAGTTTAAAAACAATAATGTCATGGCTGAGTTGGTCAAATGCTTTAGAAAAATCTGTGTATATGCAATCAACTTCATTACCATTTTCTAATACATTTGAACAATAATGCAAGAAGGTAAGAAGGTTTGTGACAGTAGACCTTTTCTGCACAAAGCCATGTTGCTGTTTACAAAAAATGTTTTTACCAAAAAATTAAAGGCTTTCACATACAACCTGTTCAAAAAGCTTTGGAACACATGACAATTTAGAAATGGGTCTATAGTTATTAATGTCAAATTTGTCACCTTTTTAAAAATGGGAGTGAGAAATGATTTCTTCCAGAAGGACGGAAATTTTCCAGCTTTTAGAGAAAGCTCAAACAAAAATTGCAACGGCTGCACTAATATACCACTACCTTTTTTTTAGAACAATTGGTGGTAAACCGTCAGGGCCATAAGAGTAATCGTCATTTAAGGATGACAAAAAATGCAAAACTCTATCTTGTTTCACAGGAATATTGTTAAAATTAACTTGCGGGTAATTGTTCACGTCTTTAAAAAAATCTATATCAACACTTCTATGAGTATCAACAAATGAGTTACGAAAATTATTTGCAAACGCGTTGCAAATATCACTGGGATTTTGTACGGAAGTGTTCTCATATAAAAAACTTGCTGGGAAGCCATCCGAATTTTTTTTCCAGTTAACAAAATGCCAAAAACTTTTAGGGTCCTGTTTTAAAGAAGCCCCCATTTCATTAACGTAATTGGTGTACAACAATTTTGAAAGAGTTTTAAGTTCTTCAAATAGGGCAATATATTGTTCGAAAATTGTTGGAGAGAGGGTTTTTGTATAAGCTTTCCATACTTTAATTCTCTTGTTTCGAAGAAATTTTAGCTCTTGTGTGTACCAAGGGTGACAAAAATTAGTGTTTTTAGATATTTTTGTAGGTACACAATTATTTATACAGCTACTGATTATATTATAGAACTCAGTTACTGCATCGTCAATATTTGTAGAATCGTGTATATTTCTAATATTCGATCTACTTATAACATCGGAAAGCTACTGAAAATTAGACTTTCGAAAGTCGAAAACAAATGTACAATCTTGAGAATTACAATTTTCGAGAGGATGGTTGCTCAAATCAAAAAATATATCCAAGGGTGGATGGTAATTGTCTATATAAGTAATGCCAGAACTAGATTCCTGAACAACAGTACTAATAGCGTCAGAAGGAAATACCAACTCGAGTACTCGATTCTTAGAGTTTTTCATACAGCTAACTTGCTGTAAGTCATTAGAATTAATACCATCTAGAGAGAGAAGCTCTGTTTGTGAAGATGTTAATGAGGCTTCTTGAAATGATCCATCATCCGAAGGAACCCATTCTATATGGGATTGAAATCCCCGAGAAGTAGAATATTGCTGTTGGAGCAACACAAGTCAATGATAAAGTCTAAGGCCAAAACAAGTTCATTATACAACAAACTTGAACTTCTTGTAGGAATATATATATTTATAATATATACATACTTAGACTCTATGTTTAATTTGATGCAAACCAAGTCAATAGAAAGATCGAAGGGGAAAGAAATACGCGTAGATACAAAATTATTACGAACAGCACTCAAACGTATCCACTTGGTGTCCTTTAAATGATAAGGTTAACAATTCAACTTCAACTGATGATCTGATCCAAGGACCTCCCCTTGCTTCTGTCTGATCAGTTGACAATGCTAGTATTCTTCTTGTCCCAGTTGTTAAAAATGGTAAGAAAAGGGGATGAAACAAATCAGTGATTAAAAATACGAGTCCTCCCTCAAAGCCAACCAATCTCAGGAGTTGTTCAAACCGTAACAATGCTTCGGTTTCACCTGGTTTATCTCAGACCGTCAATCCTACTTTAATGCCTATTTCAGATATAGATGGTGATATGAATTGTGAAACCATATCGGATCATCTTGTATCAACAGATTCTTGTCCTAGACCTATCGAGGCTGTCCCGAAACCTAAGTCTATTTTTGTATCGCGTTTGAATTCAGATATTGTTGTTGATGATATTGTTTCCCATTTTGTATCTAACAAATGTATTCCTAACAAAGCGTCTATTAAATGCACAGAGATTAGCAAAGTAAATAGTTTCGTTTCTTCTTTTAAAATAGTTGCCAATCCCACACTTTTCGATTCAATCATTAACAATAATAACTGGCCAACTGAAGCTCTTGTAAAAGAATTTACAACTTTCAAGAAAAAAATACCTCCGCGCGTTATATCGAAAAATTTGGCAGCAAAAAACTGAACAGGATTACCCTCTTTTATCAGAATGTTAGAGGGCTTCGCAGCAAAACTGCCAATTTATATACTAACTCTCAAGCTTTTTCACATGACATCTTTGTTTTAACAGAAACCTTTCTGAATTCTAGCTATTTGGACACAGAACTTTTCAATCAAGAGTTCTAAGTTTACAGAAAAGATCGTCTTGTTGATAAACCTAAAGAAGTAGGAGGCGGTGTTCTGATCGCTGTTCGTAATCGTCTTTTATCAACGTCTATTTCTTTTCCATTTGTTCTTTCTATTGACTTAGTATGTATCAAAATAATAACACAGTCTAAGCTAATATATGTTTTGAATGTATATATTCCACCAAAAATTTCAATCGAATTGTATAATGAACTTGCTATGGCCTTAGATTTTATTATTGACTTGTCTTGCTCCAACAGCAATATTTTACTTCTTGGAGATTTTTATCTACCCCATATATAGAGTGGGTTCCTTCGGAAGAATGTTCTTATCAAGAAGCTACATCAACATCTTCACAAACAGAGCTTTTTTCGTTAGATGGTATTTATTCTACTGACTTACAGCAAGTTAGCTGTATTAAAAATTTTAAAAATCGAGTACTCGATTTAGTATTTTCTTCTGACGCTATTAGTACTGTGGTTCTCGAATCTAGTTCTGGCATTACTTATATAGACAACTACCATCCACCTCTGGATATATTTTTTTGACATAAGCAGCCATCTTCTTGATAATTGTTATCCACAAGACTGTTCATATGTGTTTGATTTTCGTAAGACAAATTTTCAGTTGCTTTCTGATGTTATAAGTAGATCTAATATTGCAAAAATACTAGATTCTACAAATATTGACAATGCGGTAACTGGGTTTTATAATATTCTCCGTAGCTGTATAAATAATTCTGTACCTACGAAAAGATCTAAGAACAATAATTTTTGTCACCCTTGGTATACACAAGAGCTTAAATCTCTTCGAAACAAGAGAAATAAAGTATGGAAAATTTACATAAAAACCCTTTCTCCAATAATCTTTGAACAGTATATAACCCTTTTTGAACAATTTAATAACCTTTCAAAAGCTTTATACTCCAACTATGTTAACGAAATGAGAATCTCTTTAAAATAGGACCCTAAAAGCTTTTGGCATTTTGTTAACTCGAAGAAAAATTTGGATGGCTTCCCAGCAAGTTTTATATATGAAAACTCTTCGATACAAAATCCCAGTGATATTTGCAATGCGTTCGCAAATAATTTTTCAAACTCCTTTGTTGATACTCATGTAAGTGTTGATAAAGATTTTTTTAAAGACGTGAACACCTACCCGCAAGTAAGTTTTAACACTATTCCTGTGGAACAAGATAGGGTCTTACACTTTTTGTCATTATTAAATGACGATTGCTCCTATGGCCCCGACGCACGGTATACCGCCAATTGTTCTGAAAAAGTGTAGTCGTGTATTAGTGCAGTCCTTGCAATTATTATTTAAGCTTTCGTTAAAGTCTGGGAAATTTCCATCATTCTGGAAGAAATCATTTCTTACTCCTGTTTTTAAAAAAGGATACAAATTTGACATCAAGAACTATAGACCTATTTCTAAATTGTCCTGTATCCCTAAGCTTTTTGAACAGGTTGTATGTGAAAACCTTTTATTCTTTGGTAAGAACATTATATGTAAACAGCAACACGGTTTCGTGCAGAAAAGGTCTACTGTTACAAACCTTCTTTCCTTTTAACATAATTGTTCAAATGCAATAGAAAGTGGTTCTGAAATTGATTGTATATACACAGATTTTTCTAAAGCATTTGACCACCTCAGTCATAATATTATTTTTTTTAAACTGCAAGCATACGGTTCCCCTACCCTTTTTATATCATGGATCAAATCCTACCTAGAAAATAGAACTTACCAGGTTAAATTTAGAAATTCCCTTTCTAATACTTTCGTTGCCCATTCAGGCGTACCCCAGGGAAGCCAATTGGGTCCATTCTTATTTATTCTTGCTACAAATGACGTTTCTTCTTTTATACGCTTTATTGAGATTCTCATATTTGCAGATGATATGAAAATTTATAAATCAATTAAATCTCCCAATGATCATACTCCTTTGTAGGCTGATCTTGATAGTTTCAGTATTTGGTGTAATAAAAATGGGTTAACTCTTAATCCTATAAAATGCCAAACTATTACTTTCTCAAAGAAAAAAGTTCCAAGTAATTTTGAATATTGTATAACACAAAATAAAATTAGTCGTGTTTTTAGTTTTAAGAACTTAGGAGTTAATTTCAGTGCTAATCTGGAATTTTCTGAACATGTTAACTTTATTGTAAAAAGGCGAACTCTATGCTCGGATTCATAAAACAATGGGCAAAGGAATTTAACGATCCATACGTTACCCTCTCTTTGTATAACTGTTATGTTAGGCCGCATCTTGAGTATGCCTCACAAGTATGGACCCCTTTCTATGAAATCCATAAGAATCGTATTGAATCAGTCCAGAATAATTTTATTCGCTTTGCTCTTAAAGGCCTTCCATGGGCTGATCCTTATAACCTGCCACCATATGAGCATCGGATAAGGCTTTTGCAGATACAATCTTTATATCAACGTAGAGTAAACAATGACTTAATTTTTCTCCATCAACTTATCTCTGGACAAATTGATTCGTCGGACCTGTTAGCCTTAATTGGTTTTAACTACCACGGACGGTCGTACCACCTTCGAAGTTCTGAGGTTTTTAATATCGAACATCATAGAACCAATTATGGCATGCATGAGCCTCTCACGCGGATGAGTAAGTTATATAACTTGAACAATTGTGTGTTGGATTTTAATTTAAATAAAAGTAATTTAAAAACTATTTTCAGAACCAGTGCTCCACGATCCTTAATGTTTCTGTGTCATTTTGTTTAATTTTGACTTTATATGTTTTCATGTTTTTATGTGCATGTGTATTTGTTTTTGTTGCATTGTGCCTACTAACAACTAACACCTGCACTAAGTGATGAGCCTGTGGGACACATTTTATGTGTTGGCAAATCTTCTTTCATCTGGTGATGCTTGCTTTAAGCTCCATTTGAATAAGATCTGATAGTGTAAAAAAAAAAAAAAATGATCTGAAGCTGTATAGAACTATTTCTTGTGTAAGAGACTGTATATTGCTACAGAAACATGTGAATATAAATTCCCTTCCTTTGAATACAAGGAAATGTAAGATTATGTCTTTTACTCGTCAAAGAGATCCTATAGCGTTTAACTATCTATTGGGGGGAATGAATTGACAAGAGTTTATGAACAAAAAGATCTCGGAGTTTGGTTTGACTCCAAACTTTTATTTGATAAACACTACAACTTTTTAATAAATAAGGCTGCAAGAAATATAGGTTTTATTTTCCGAACAGGAAAGTTTTTCAAAAACCCTCAAACATTTATAACACTATTCAATTCACTAGTTCGCAGTACTCTTGAGTATGCATCCACTATTTGGAACCCTATTTATAGTACATATTCAGCTAAAATTGAAAAACAGCAAAAGAAATTCCCTAGATATCTAGAGTACAAAATGTTTAGACAGCATTCAAAATATATTGAAAGGCTTAACCTCTTCAAGATGATTTCTTTGTTTCAACGCAGGTGCCTTTTGGATGAACTATTTTTATATAAGATTATTTGTGGAAAAATAGAATGTCAATTACTATTGAACAACATAAACATTCACTGCCTGGCTCGTTCAAATCGTAATAATTTTATAACATTCAGAAATCCACTTTACCGTTCTAATTTATTACTGAAGTCACCAATAATAAGAATTCAAAAATATCATAACTTGATTTTTACCGATTTTGATGTCTTATGTTCAGAATACGCTTATTCCAGGAAAGTTATATTGAGAATTGTAACTGAAAGTGGTTCGTCATTTATCTCCATACTTAATTAGTGTTCTATTATTAATTGAATAATTAAGTGCGTTTCTTATGGTTTTGGTTTTTGGTAAAAAAAAAAAAATATTTTGTCCTTTTTTTTTCTCTTTTTTGCAATTAAAAATTGAATTTGTTTTCTTAAATTATATTGAATTAATAAAAATGTAGCTTGTAATAGGTTCCTTTTAATTTTTGTTATTAGCTTGTGAAAATAAAAACTTGCTATTATGTAAAATCCCAAAAACGACTCGACTGTTTGAGTCCGTAAATTGATTTAATCAGCTTACAACATAGGATGCGACGTTAATATTAACTCTTCTAGTTTGCCATGAAGAAAGGCTGTTGCAACATACAATTGTCGAATGATCAGATCAAACTTAGCTGCAATCGTCATTAAACTACGAATCGACGTAAAACGAACTACAAGTGAAAAAGTTTCGTGGAAGTCCACACCTTCAATTTGTGTAAATCTTTTGGCAAGTAATCTGGCTTTAAAACGCACGACATTGAAATTTCCTTGGGTATCCCTTCTTGTTTAAAACACCCGTTTACATTGTTTTTCGTTATTTGTCCTCCGGTAGCTTGATTAAATTCCACGTGTTGTGTTGTTGAAGTGAGTCAAATACTTTTTTCATCGCACGCTTTCATGAATCAGCATCCTCACTTGCAATCATCATCATCATCATCATCGGCTCGACAACCGGGGTCCAGTCCTGGCCTCCTTCAACAAGTCTCTCCACCTATCCCGGTCTCGAGCCGACGCCATCCAGTTGCGCACCCCAAGGCTCCGGGCGTCCTGGTCTGCGCCATCTCTCCAGCGCAAGCATGGTCTACCACGCTGTCGTCTGCCATAGAATGTACCACAAAGAACTTTCCGAGCAGGTTCCTCTTCGCTCATGCGAGCTAGGTGCCCTGCCCACCGAAGTCTACCGAGCCTAATTTTTGTCACTATATCTGCTTCAAGGTAGATTGCGTACAATTCATGATTGTACCGTCTCCGGAATCGTCCTTCCTCACATATGGGGCCAACAATTCTCCTTAAGACTTTTCTCTCGAACGCGGCTAAGAGGTCAGAGTGCCTTTTGCTAAGCACCCAAGTCTCGGATCCATATGTGAGTACTGGCAGAACCATGGTCCTGTACAGCAGTAGTTTTGAAGTTATGGTGAGATTTCTGGATTTGAAGAGCTTTGACAGACTGTAGTAGGCTCTGTTGGATTTGAGAAGCCGCCCGCGTATTTCTTCTTCTATATTGTTATCGGCTGCTACTATTGACCCAAGGTATTTAAAGGATTGCACCACTTCAAATTCGTGCTCCGCTACCTTGATTGTTTGACCAACTGTTCCTCTCGCATTCGACGCCACCATGTACTTTGTTTTACCTTCACTAATGTGCAGCCCCAGATTTTGTGCCGCCTGCTCGATCTGGATGAAGGAATCGTGTACAGCTTGCTCGGTTCTTCCGATGATGTCGATGTCGTCTGCGTAAGCCAGTATCTGGCTGGACCTGTTGACGATGGTCCCTCTTGTTGCCGTGCCAGAGTCACGGATTGCTTTCTCCAACGCCAGGTTGAAGAGGAGGCAGGCCAAACCATCCCCTTGTCGGAGTCCATTAAAGATGTTGATTGGTCTGGATAGCAATCCGGCTATTTTTACTTGGCTTGTTACGTTGGTCATGGTCAACCTACATAGTCGTGTCAATTTATTTGGGATGCCGAATTCTCTCATGGCTTTGTAAAGTTCTACCCTGGCTATGCTATCATAGGCGGCCTTAAAGTCTATAAACAGGTGGTATGTTGGGATGTTAAATTCTAGACATTTTTCCATCGCCTGCCTAAGGGTAAAGATCTGATCAGTTGTTGATTTGCCTGGAATGAAACCACACTGATATTGTCCGATGATGGTTTTAGCGTATGGGGTTATCCGGTCTTGTAGGATAGAGGAGAGTATCTTATAGGCGGTACTCAACAACGTGATACCTCTATAGTTGCTGCACGTTGTGACATCTCCTTTCTTATGTATGGGGCATATTATACCTTTTCGCCAGTCTTCTGGCATTTCTCCATGCTCCCACACGTGCACTATAATATCATGAATTGCCTGACGCAGAGCTGGCCCACCGTGTTGAAATAATTCGGCTGGTATACCATCAGCTCCCGGGGCTTTGTTTTTCTTTAGCCGGTCTATAGCCTTCTCAACCTCTTCTATGCTTGGTGACGGCAACATAGGGTATTCGTCTTGAAGCAGTGGAGCCTCCACTTCTGCAGTGAGTTGACCATTTAGCAATTCATTAAAGTACACTTCCCATCGCTCCAGTATGCTTTGTGGATCGGTGATCAGATTTCCCTCTCCGTCCTTGCAGTATGTGCAGCGTGGTGTGTACTGCGTCATGTTTCGGATGGATTGGTAGAACTTCCGCGCCTGGTGCTGACCTCGCTCTCGGCTTTTTTCTATTTCACAGATTAAGTTCTTCTCCCAGGCTGATTTTTTCTGTCTGTGAAGCCGTTTTTCTATTCTTCTGAGCTCTTTATATTCTTCTTCGCGTGCCCGCGTTCTATGAGATTGCTGCATTGCTCGGTACGCAACATTCTTACGTTCAGTCGCTAGCTTGCATTCATCATCAAACCAGTCGTTCCGATTTCTACGACTGCTGCCTAAGATGGAGTTGGCAGTACTAATGACAGTATTCTTAAGGCGTGTCCACTTCTCATCTACGCCCAGCATACTGGCCCCAGGACTTACTCTCCCTAAATCAAGCGATTCTAGGGCGAGTCCTAACGCATTACCAAAGGTGTTACTGGCATTTTCATTGCGCAGGGCAGCCGTGTTGATTCGAACTTGATCGGCGGATGCAATACGTCTTCGCAAGGCAATCCGCCCTCGGAAGACCATACCAACAAGATAGTGATCCGAGTCGATATTGGCGCCTCGGTACGTTCGTACCGTCATCAAGTTCGAGTAGTGGCGACGGTCTATCAACACGTGGTCTATTTGGTTACGAGTGACTCCATCAGGTGATACCCAGGTGGCTTTGTAGATATCTTTTCGCGGGAACCTGGTACTCGCAACGACCATGTTTTTCGATGCTGCCAATTCTAAGACTCGAAGTCCATTGTCATTAGTGTTCTCATGCAAACTATGGGTGCCTGCGTAATGCCTGAATACCGGCTCCCGACCTATTTTTGCGTTCAAATCCCCAAGGATGATTTTTACGTCATACCTTGGACAGGCATTGAGGGTCCTCTCGACTTGTTCGTAGTAAGTCTCTTTTTCTTCGTCTGAGGACTCCTCCGTAGGTCCGTGAACGTTAATGAGGCTAATGTTCGTAAATTTGCCTCGCACGCGAAGGGTGCATAGCCTTTCGCTTAAAGCGTTAAAGCCGATGATGGTAGACTTCATTTTTTCGCTGACTAGGAAGCCTACCCCGAGCACATGGTGTTTTGTATGACAGCTGTAGTATACGTCATATTCTTTCTTCTGTAAAACACCATTCCCTGTCCATCTGATTTCTTGTAGTGCTGTTATGTCAGCTCTATATTTTGACAGGGCATCGGCTAGCTGCTGAGCAGCTCGAGCTCTATAGAGCGATCGTACGTTCCATAAGAAAATTCGTAAATCGTTTTGCCGTTTTCGTTGCGTTGGTTGTCGTCGTGAGATCAGTCCGTTTCCGAGGCTTGTTGTCGGGTTCGTAATTCTAAAATTTTACGGAACAGGGAATTAACCTGTTGCCAACCTGAGGAACTAGCCTGATCATATTAGCCAAACCTTTTTTAAAAGGCTTGTTACTAGCGGCCGCCGCAAAGAGGCTATGATCACACTTCCACCAGTCCCGAATAGTTACGGCACGTGCATGTTTTCATATGCTACATGTTATTCCCCCTATTCGTCTGATGGCTGACCGCCTCACTTGCAATAGCCTTTTTTAAATGTCGGTCTATTAATCAGAAATAAAATAAAGCAAGTTCGTATAATGTTTATTAAAGTTTTTTTAAAAGTTCTAAATCCATGTGTAACAAAGATAACCTAAATCAAAGTATACACAAAATTTTCTTTATTAAATATGAGCTTACGAAAAAAAAATTTAAATTCGTTGGAGCGGTTTTCGAGAAAAATACGGTTTTCGATTACCTTTATATGGCAGTTACCGTTATTTTGAGACTTACAGTGACCTATAAAAAAGCTCTAGGCGTATTACCCTAAAAACCATAACAATTTAAAGTATATCGGCACACCCATTTAGGCTGTAGGTGCAGAGACAGACAGACAGACAGAATTGCTGGACCCACTTTTTTCGTCTTCTCTATCATCGTAATGTCATGTTTGATTGTTATCTCAAAACTTTTTTCTTGCACGAATCCGAGACTTGCCTTTTAGTACCTATAGAGTAAGTAAACATGAAAAAACGAAATTAGTGTAATCTGGTCATGGCTTTCTCTGATTTCGAGACGAGTTCTTCCGTGGTTCTAAATCCAGTTCTTCAGTTAGATTGCTTGGTTTACACAAGCTGCCGTTGCTGTGTTCATCGCATCGGTAAGAGAAGTAAAGGTGCCATTAACTTGCACATTTGATTAATCAACAGCTTCAAAAACACTGGGATTTGATGGTGAACTAGTAATTTGCAGATCAACAATTATTTGTAAATCCTCAAGAGACGTATCCTCCATTAATTCGCTAACTTCGTCATAATCATCTTCCTAATAATCCAACAAAAACAATAAGAGTGATCTAATTTAAAATCAATTACTTCTTGAGTGTCATCCGAATCTAAGTACAAGATATGAACCGCCAGTCGGTTGAAATTTTCATACAAACAGAGAAAGAAAGATGTTCCAGCTAAAAGCATACTAAAGCGACCTTTACACCGTCAGGCAAAACCAAAACGGGTTTGATTTTTCGTCAAACAAATGCACGCATAAGGACTTATTTTCACAAACACTATATTTCAGATTGATGTCAAATGACTGACCGTGTATAGGTCGCTTAAAACCGCCATCATCTGGTAGTGTTAAATACGTGAACTAATTTCGTCATAAAATTTAAATGAAAAAGACGACATGTTCATACGTAAGTAAGTCAATAACATGTGGAGTAGATTTTTTTTCTAAAATAGAAGTAGTTTGATAACAATTTCCACCAAAATATAACAAATTAAATAATTAATTAAATGAAACATAGCACTGCTTTGCAGATTCAACGCTAGTAGTTGATGGCGCCCCTAGTTATGTTGGAACACTCGTGAAATTGGCTACTGGCGGTCCATATCTAACACGTCAATGATATCTGCTTATAGTAAAGGAGTTTAATTGTTTATTAAAGCCAGTATGCTTTGGCATCTGAAGCATACCCGATAAAAAATGATTTGTTATCCAAACCGACATCCCAGCATCTTAAGCAATGACAAATTTGGTTTTTGATTAGAACAAATTTTCTCCGGTGAACTGCTTTTTTTTTCAGTCTTTACCATTTGACTTACAAATGAGAGATTCGGGCAAATACTTGTAAAAATTGCTTCAGACTGCCGACACAACCGATAGAAATCTTATCTTGGCAACAATAACTTCTTTTTGCATATTCTAAATATTCGATCTGTAATTTCTCATATGCGCTTGTTACACGCTGTTTACATGGTACAGCCACTATGAACAATACTAATCTGATGGCAATTTATTTGATTGAACTAAAACAGATGAAAACATTTATGTTGTTTTTTTTTTCTTGCCTAATGCAATTTTCAACGAAATGCTACCAAGCAGTGCTTCAAATTTTTATTTTGCAGTTTTTTTTTACATTTTGCACGACTTAGGCTGCCTTGCTTATATCACTTTTCTTCTTTTTTTTTTACACTATCAGATCTATTTTCAAATTGCGCTTAAAGCAAGCAACAACATATGAAAGAAAGATTTCATCATCATCATCGGCTCGACAACCGGGGTCCGGTCCTGGCCTCCTTCAACAAGTCTCTCCACCTATCCCGGTCTCGAGCCGACGCCATCCAGTTGCGCACCCCAAGGCTCCATGCGTCCTGGTCTACGCCATCTCTCCAGCGCAAGCATGGTCTACCACGCTGTCGTCTGCCATAGAATGTACCACAAAGAACTTTCCGAGCAGCTTCCTCTTCGCTCATGCGAGCTAGGCGCCCTGCCCACCGAAGTCTACCGAGCCTAATTTTTGTCACGATATCTGCTTCAAGGTAGATTGCGTACAATTCATGATTGTACCGTCTCCGGAATCGTCCTTCTTCACATATGGGGCCAACAATTCTCCTTAAGACTTTTCTCTCGAACGCGGCTAAGAGGTCAGAGTGCCTTTTGCTAAGCACCCAAGTCTCGGATCCATATGTGAGTACTGGCAGGACCATGGTCCTATACAACAGTAGTTTTTAAGTTATGGTGAGATTTCTGGATTTGAAGAGCTTTGACAGACTGTAGTAGGCTCTGTTGGATTTGAGAAGCCGCCCGCGTATTTCTTCTTCTATATTGTTATCGGCTGCTACTATTGACCCAAGGTATTAAAAGGATTGCACCACTTCAAATTCGTGCTCCGCTACCTTGATTGTTTGACCAACTGTTCCTCTCGCATTCGACGCAACCATGTACTTTGTTTTACCTTCACTAATAAGCAGCCCCAGATTTTGTGCCGCCTGCTCGATCTGGATGAAGGAATCGTGTACAGCTTGCTCGGTTCTTCCGATGATGTCGATGTCGTCTGCATAAGCCAGTATCTGGCTAGACCTGTTAACGATGGTCCCTCTTGTTGCCGTGCCAGAGTCACGGATTGCTTTCTCCAACGCCAGGTTGAAGAGAAGGCAGGCCAAACCATCCCCTTGTCGGAGTCCATTAAGGATGTTGATTGGTCTGGATAGCAATCCGGCTATTTTTACTTGGCTTGTTACGTTGGTCATGGTCAACCTACATAGTCGTGTCAATTTATTTGGGATGCCGAATTCTCTCATGGCTTTGTAAAGTTCTACCCTGGCTATGCTATCATAGGCGGCCTTAAAGTCAATAAACAGGTGGTATGTTGGGATGTTAAATTCTAGACATTTTTCCATCGCCTGCCTAAGGGTAAAGATCTGATCAGTTGTTGATTTGCCTGGAATGAAACCACACTGATATTGTCCGATGATGGTTTTAGCGTATGGGGTTATCCGGTCTTGTAGGATAGAGGAGAGTATCTTATAGGCGGTACTCAACAACGTGATACCTCTATAGTTGCTGCACGTTGTGACATCTCCTTTCTTATGTATGGGGCATATTATACCTTTTCGCCAGTCTTCTGGCATTTCTCCATGCTCCCACACGTGCACTATAATATCATGAATTGCCTGACGCAGAGCTGGCCCACCGTGTTGAAATAATTCGGCTGGTATACCATCAGCTCCCGGGGCTTTGTTTTTCTTTAGCCGGTCTATAGCCTTCTCAACCTCTTCTATGCTTGGTGACGGCAACATAGGGTATTCGTCTTGAAGCAGTGGAGCCTCCACTTCTGCAGTGAGTTGACCATTTAGCAATTCATTAAAGTACACTTCCCATCGCTCCAGTATGCTTTGTGGATCGGTGATCAGATTTCCCCCTCCGTCCTTGCAGTATGTGCAGCGTGGACGGATTGGTAGAACTTCCGCGCCTGGTGCGGACCTAGCTCTCGGCTTTTTTCTATTTTACAGATTAAGTTCTTCTCCCAGGCTGATTTTTTTGTATGTGAAGCCGTTTTTTATATTCTTCTGAGCTCTTTATATTCTTCTTCGCGTGCCCGCGTTCTATGAGCTTGTTGCATTGCTCGGAACGCAACATTCTTACGTTCAGTCGCTAGCTTGCATTCATCATCAAACCAGTCGTTCCGATTTCTATGACTGCTGCGTAAGATGGAGTCATTAGTACTGCCAATGACAGTATTCTTAAGGCGTATCCACTTCTCATCTACGCCCAGCATACTGGCTCCAGGACTTACTCTCCCTAAATCAAGTGATTCTAGGGCGGGTCCTAACGCATTACCAAAGCTGTTACCGGCATTTTCATTGCGCAGGGCAGCCGTGTTGATTCGAATTTGATCAGCGGATGCAATACGTCTTCGCAAGGTAATCCGCCCTCGAAAGACCATACCGATAAGATAGTGATCCGAGTCAATATTGGCGCCTCGGTACGTTCGTATCATCATCAAGTTCGAGTAGTGGCGACGGTCTATCAACACGTGGTCTATTTGGTTACGAGTGACTCCATCAGGTGATACCCAGGTGGCTTTGTAGATATCTTTTCGCGGGAACCTGGTACTCGCAACGACCATGTTTTTCGATGCTGCCAATTCTAAGACTCGAAGTCCATTGTCATTAGTGTTCTCATGCAAACTATGGGTGCCTGCGTAATGCCTGAATACCGGCTCCCGACCTATTTTTGCGTTCAAATCCCCAAGGATGATTTTTACGTCATACCTTGGACAGGCATTGAGGGTCCTCTCGACTTGTTCGTAGTAAGTCTCTTTTTCTTCGTCTGAGGACTCCTCCGTAGGTCCGTGAACGTTAATGAGGCTAATGTTCGTAAATTTGCCTCGCACGTGAAGGGTGCATAGCCTTTCGCTTATAGCGTTACAGCCGATGACGGTAGACTTCATTTCTTCGCTGACTAGTAAGCCTACCCCGAGCACATGGTGTTTTGTATGACAGCTGTAGTATACGTCATATTCTTTCTTCTGTAAAACACCATTCCCTGTCCATCTGATTTCTTGTAGTGCTGTTATGTCAGCTCTATATTTTGACAGGGCATCGGCTAGCTGCTGAGCAGCTCGAGCTCTATAGAGCGATCGTATGTTCCATAAGAAAATTCGTAAATCGTTTTGCCGTTTTCGTTGCGTTGGTTGTCGTCGTGAGATCAGTCCGTTTCCGAGGCTTGTTGTCGGGTTCGTAATTCTAAATTTTACGGAACAGGGAATTAACCTGTTGCCAACCTGAGGAACCAGCCTGATCATATTAGCCAAACCTTTTTTGAAAGGCTTGTTACTAGCGGCCGCCGCAAAGAGGCTATGATCACACTTCCACCAGTCCCGAATAGTTGCGGCAAGTGCATGTTTTCATATGCTACATGTTATTCCCCCTATTCGTCTGATGGCTGACCACCGAAAGATTTGCCAACACATATAATGTGTCCCACTGGCTCATCACTTAGTGCAGGTGTTAGTTGTTAGTAAGCACAAAGGTACAAAAACAAAAACACATGCACATAAATACAACATAAATACATTATTACAATACAACACCGAAACAATTATGATCGTGCAGCACTGGTTCTAAAGAGAGTTTTTAAATTATTTCTATTAAAATTAAAGTCTATTAGGCTCTCATTCAAGTTATAAAGCTTACTCATCCGTGTGAGAGGCTCATGCATGCCATAATTAGTTCTGTGGAGTTTAACATTCAAAAGTTCAGATCTTTGCTGGTGGTAAGACACTCCGCGGTAGTTTAAGCCAATAAAAGCTAACAGGTCCGAAGCATCAGTTTGTCCGCTGATAAGTTGATGAAGAAAAATGAAATCATTATTTACCCTTCGTTGGTATAAAGATCGAATCTGCAAAAGCTGTAAACGATTTTCATAAGGTGGCAGATTATAAGGATCGGCCCAAGGAAGGCCTTTAAGAGCAAAACGAATAAACTTATGCTGCACTGATTCTATACGGTTCTTATGGATTTCATAAAAAGGAGTTCATACTTGTGAGGCATATTCAAGATGAGGCCCAATGTAGCAGTTGTACAATGAGAGAGTGACGTACGGATCGTTAAATTCTTTTGCCCACCGTTTTATGAATCCAAGCCTAGAGTTCGCTTTATTTACCATAAAATTAATGGCGCAAAATTTTAAACACTACTCATTTTAGCAAAAGAACCGACTCTAATTAAAGAAGTTCTTTAAACCTGAAGACTTGTCTAATTTTTCTCAATTTTAAACAATTTAAACAACCCTGACAAATAATGCTGAAACGTAACGTAACGCAAGCAAATTTTCGACGAACAGGCCTAAAATTGAATGACGTTTATCAAATGTCAAAGTAACGTCAGTGTTTTCGCGTATTCATTTGAATAAATTTTTAGATAAATTTGTAAAATAAAATATTTTTATTAGTGGGGTAAACGCTTTGCGGGTTTTAATAAAATAAGTGCACTGGTGTGAGCGAACATTGGTTGAAGAGCCCCTGAAACTACCACTACTTCGACGTGATTTAGGGAATCCACCACCACCGTAGTTTGAAAAAGATCCCTGTATTCTTGACAATTGAAGACAGTTACGAGAAGATCCTGAAAAACTTGAAGATGAGCCAAATCCTCCGAACTGTGAAGATTTACTAGGACGCCCGAATCTCTTACCAGTTACCACCTTGTGTGCTATACTGCCATTTATTCTGGACCTCGAAATTCCAGCATTTGTTCTTCTTGAGCTGCTGAAACTTCCACGTGAATCTGACTTTATGGCAGGCGTTGCTGGTGTAAATGTTTTTTTCTTTGTTTGGTATGAAAGTCGAGTCATTGGAGGGCCACTTTCATCGTCTTCTTCCTCATCTTCGTTTTCGTTCTTATCTTCAAATTCTCCGCCTTCATGATCTTCGTTGTTTTCATCTCGTGCATCGCTTATGGAACTCTCAAGAGCTTTGTCTGCTAAAGATGAAAGAAGAACAATCGGCTGCACTATAACGTGGAAGGCAGTGTAGCTGAAGCTTCTATTTCACAGGTGGGAGACTGTGTTTTCTCGATAATAAAACTTGCAGTACAGTTATTTTTGTCTGGATGTATCTATACTTATAGCCTAATTTCTTCTTGACCGACAAATTGGATGGAATATCATGTATTACTTTACGACTGCTGCGAGACTGGTGCCTATACAACAACACCAATATGTTGTCGTTCTTGCCGCTTCACCGGCATGTATGAGTACAATTCGAAATCTCCGTCTTCGGGAAACATTTTTCTACTTTATCCTATTGTTTTTTTGTTATGAAATGACAAATGACAGCTCGAATAAGTATACTTTAAAAAGATAAACAAGGGGTTTGCTGTTTTTAAAGTTAGATAAGTTCTTTAAGATAAAAGTATACTTTATGTCGTTTAAAATTTAGAAAGAGCCGACTCTCGTTCTAAATTTATTTTTTAGACACGACGCTCATTTTAAAGTTGATCAAGAATGGGTTTTAAATGTTTAAAATTTTGCGCCAATATGTTCAGAAAATTCTAGATTAGCACTAAAATTTACACCTAAGTCTTTTGAAACTAACCACGCGACTGATTTTATTTTGAGATATATAATATTAAAAGAAACTTGGAGATCTTTTCTCTGAGAAGGTCATTGTTTGGCATTTTTTATGGTTAAGAGTTAACCCGTTTTTATAACACCATACACTGAAACTATTGACATCAGCCAGCAGAAGATTGTGGTCATTAGGAGATTTGATTGATTTAAAAATTTTCATATTATCTGCAAATATGAGAATCTCACTAAAGCGAATACAAGATGAAACGTCATTTATAGCAAGAATGAAAAAGAATGGGCCCAAATGACTTTCTCGCCTGAATGGGCAAAGAAAGTATTTGAAAGGGAGTTTCTAAATTTGACCTGGTAAGATTTTTTTTCAAGGTACGATTTGATCCACGAAATAAAAAGAGCAGGGAAACCGTACGCTTGGAGTTTAAAAACAATAATATCATGGCTGAGTTGGTCAAATGCTTTAGAAAAATCTGTGTATATGCAATCAACTTCATTACCTTTTTCTAATGCGTTTGAACAATTATGCAAGTAGGTAAGAAGGTTTGTAACAGTAGACCTTTTCTGCACAAAGCCATGTTGCTATTTACAAATAATGTTATTACCAAAAAATTAAAGGCTTTCACATACAACCTGATCAAAAAGCTTTGGAACACATGACAATTTAGAAATGGGTTTATAGTTATTAATGTGAAATTTGTCACCCTTTTTAAACACAGGAGTGAGAAATGATTTCTTCCAGAAGGACGGAAATCTTCCAGCTTTTAGAGAAAACTCAAACAAAAATTGCAAGGGCTGCACTAATACATCACTACATTTTTTTCAGAACAACTGGGGGTAAACCGTCAGGGCCATAAGAGTAATCGTCATTTAAGGATGACAAAAAATGCAAAACTCTATCTTGTTTCACAGGAATATTGTTAAAATTAACTTGCGGGTAGCTGTTCACGTCTTTAAAAAAATCTATATCAACACTTCTATGAGTATCAACAAATGAGTTACGAAAATTATTTGCAAACGCGTTGCAAATATCACTGGGATTTTGTACGGAAGTGTTGTCATATAAAAAACTTGCTGGGAAGCCATCCGAATTTTTTTTCCAGTTAACAAAATGCCAAAAACTTTTAGGGTCCTGTTTTAAAGAAGCCCCCATTTCATTAACGTAATTGGTGTACAACAATTTTGAAAGAGTTTTAAGTTCTTCAAATAGGGCAATATATTGTTCGAAAATTGTTGGAGAGAGGGTTTTTGTATAAGCTTTCCATACTTTAATTCTCTTGTTTCGAAGAAATTTTAGCTCTTGTGTGTACCAAGGGTGACAAAAATTAGTGTTCTTAGATATTTTTGTAGGTACACAATTATTTATACAGCTACTGATTATATTATAGAACTCAGTTACTGCATCGTCAATATTTGTAGAATCGTGTATATTTCTAATATTCGATCTACTTATAACATCGGAAAGCTACTGAAAATTAGACTTTCGAAAGTCAAAAACAAATGTACAATCTTGAGAATTACAATTTTCGAGAGGATGGTTGCTCAAATCAAAAAATATATCCAAGGGTGGATGGTAATTGTCTATATAAGTAATGCCAGAACTAGATTCCTGAACAACAGTACTAATAGCGTCAGAAGGAAATACCAACTCGAGTACTCGATTCTTAGAGTTTTTCATACAGCTAACTTGCTGTAAGTCATTAGAATTAATACCATCTAGAGAGAGAAGCTCTGTTTGTGAAGATGTTAATGAGGCTTCTTGAAATGATTCATCATCCGAAGGAACCCATTCTATATGGGATTGAAATCCCCGAGAAGTAGAATATTGCTGTTGGAGCAACACAAGTCAATGATAAAGTCTAAGGCCAAAACAAGTTCATTATACAACAAACTTGAACTTCTTGTAGGAATATATATATTTATAATATATACATACTTAGACTCTATGTTTAATTTGATGCAAACCAAGTCAATAGAAAGTCAAGGGAAAGAAATACGCGTAGATACAAAATTATTACGAACAGCACTCAAACGTATCCACTTGGTGTCCTTTAAATGATAAGGTTAACAATTCAACTTCAACTGATGATCTGATCCAAGGACCTCCCCTTGCTTCTGTCTGATCAGTTGACAATGCTAGTATTCTTCTTGCCCCAGTTGTTAAAAATGGTAAGAAAAGGGGACGAAAAAAATCAGTGATTAAAAATACGAGTCCTCCCTCAAAGCCAACCAATTTTAGGAGTTGTTCAAACCGTAACAATGCTTCGGTTTCACCTGGTTTATCTCAGACCGTCAATCCTACTTTAATGCCTATTTCAGATATAGATGGTGATATGAATTGTGAAACCATATCGGATCATCTTGTATCAACAGATTCTTGTCCTAGACCTATCGAGGCTGTCCTGAAACCTAAGTCTATTTTTGTATCGCGTTTGAATACAGATATTGTTGTTGATGATATTGTTTCCCATTTTGTATCTAACAAATGTATTCCTAACAAAGCGTCTATTAAATGCACAGAGATTAGCAAAGTAAATAGTTTCGTTTCTTCTTTTAAAATAGTTGCCAATCCCACACTTTTCGATTCAATCATTAACAATAATAACTGGCCAACTGAAGCTCTTGTAATAGAATTTACAACTTTCAAGAAAAAAATACCTCCGCGCGTTATATCGAAAAATTTGGCAGCAAAAAACTGAACAGGATTACCCTCTTTTATCAGAATGTTAGAGGGCTTCGCAGCAAAACTGCCAATTTATATACTAACTCTCAAGCTTTTTCACATGACATCTTTGTTTTAACAGAAACCTTGCTGAATTCTAGCTATTTGGACACAGAACTTTTCAATCAAGAGTTCTAAGTTTACAGAAAAGATCGTCTTGTTGATAAACCTAAAGAAGTAGGAGGCGGTGTTCTGATCGCTGTTCGTAATCGTCTTTTATCAACGTCTATTTCTTTTCCATTTGTTCTTTCTATTGACTTAGTATGTATCAAAATAATAACACAGTCTAAGCTAATATATGTTTTGAATGTATATATTCCACCAAAAATTTCAATCGAATTGTATAATGAACTTGCTATGGCCTTAGATTTTATTATTGACTTGTCTTGCTCCAACAGCAATATTTTACTTCTTGGAGATTTTAATCTACCCCATATATAGAGTGGGTTCCTTCGGAAGAATGTTCTTATCAAGAAGCTACATCAACATCTTCACAAACAGAGCTTTTTTCGTTAGATGGTATTTATTCTACTGACTTACAGCAAGTTAGCTGTATTAAAAATTTTAAAAATCGAGTACTCGATTTAGTATTTTCTTCTGACGCTATTAGTACTGTGGTTCTCGAATCTAGTTCTGGCATTACTTATATAGACAACTACCATCCACCTCTGGATATATTTTTTTGACATAAGCAGCCATCTTCTTGATAATTGTTATCCACAAGACTGTTCATATGTGTTTGATTTTCGTAAGACAAATTTTCAGTTGCTTTCTGATGTTATAAGTAGATCTAATATTGCAAAAATACTAGATTCTACAAATATTGACAATGCGGTAACTGGGTTTTATAATATTCTCCGTAGCTGTATAAATAATTCTGTACCTACGAAAAGATCTAAGAACAATAATTTTTGTCACCCTTGGTATACACAAGAGCTTAAATCTCTTCGAAACAAGAGAAATGGAAAATTTACATAAAAACCCTTTCTATAATAATCTTTGAACAGTATATAACCCTTTTTGAACAATTTAATAACCTTTCAAAAGCTTTATACTCCAACTATGTTAACGAAATGAGAATCTCTTTAAAATAGGACCCTAAAAGCTTTTGGCATTTTGTTAACTCGAAGAAAAATTTGGATGGCTTCCCAGCAAGTTTTATATATGAAAACTCTTCGATACAAAATCCCAGTGATATTTGCAATGCGTTCGCAAATAATTTTTCAAACTCCTTTGTTGATACTCATGTAAGTGTTGATAAAGATTTTTTTAAAGACGTGAACACCTACCCGCAAGTAAGTTTTAACACTATTCCTGTGGAACAAGATAGGGTCTTACACTCTTTGTCATTATTAAATGACGATTGCTCCTATGGCCCCGACGCACGGTATACCGCCAATTGTTCTGAAAAAGTGTAGTCGTGTATTAGTGCAGTCCTTGCAATTATTATTTAAGCTTTCGTTAAAGTCTGGGAAATTTCCATCATTCTGGAAGAAATCATTTCTTACTCCTGTTTTTAAAAAAGGAGACAAATTTGACATCAAGAACTATAGACCTATTTCTAAATTGTCCAGTATCCCTAAGCTTTTTGAACAGGTTGTATGTGAAAACCTTTTATTCTTTGGTAAGAACATTATATGTAAACAGCAACACGGTTTCGTGCAGAAAAGGTCTACTGTTACAAACCTTCTTTCCTTTTTACATAATTGTTCAAATGCAATAGAAAGTGGTTCTGAAATTGATTGTATATACACAGATTTTTCTAAAGCATTTGACCACCTCAGTCATAATATTATTTTTTTTAAACTGCAAGCATACGGTTCCCCTACCCTTTTTATATCATGGATCAAATCCTACCTAGAAAATAGAACTTACCAGGTTAAATTTAGAAATTCCCTTTCTAATACTTTCGTTGCCCATTCAGGCGTACCCCAGGGAAGCCAATTGGGTCCATTCTTATTTATTCTTGCTACAAATGACGTTTCTTCTTTTATACGCTTTATTGAGATTCTCATATTTGCAGATGATATGAAAATTTATAAATCAATCAAATCTCCCAATGATCATACTCCTTTGCAGGCTGATCTTGATAGTTTCAGTATTTGGTGTAATAAAAATGGGTTAACTCTTAATCCTATAAAATGCCAAACTATTACTTTCTCAAAGAAAAAAGTTCCAAGTAATTTTGAATATTGTATAACACAAAATAAAATTAGTCGTGTTTTTAGTTTTAAGAACTTAGGAGTTAATTTCAGTGCTAATCTGGAATTTTCTGAACATGTTAACTTTATTGTAAAAAGGCGAACTCTATGCTTGGATTCATAAAACAATGGGCAAAGGAATTTAACGATCCATACGTTACCCTCTCTTTGTATAACTGTTATGTTAGGCCGCATCTTGAGTATGCCTCACAAGTATGGACCCCTTTCTATGAAATCCATAAGAATCGTATTGAATCATTCCAGAATAATTTTATTCGCTTTGCTCTTAAAGGCCTTCCATGGGCTGATCCTTATAACCTGCCACCATATGAGCATCGGATAAGGCTTTTGCAGATACAATCTTTATATCAACGTAGAGTAAACAATGACTTAATTTTTCTCCATCAACTTATCTCTGGACAAATTGATTCGTCGGACCTGTTAGCCTTAATTGGTTTTAACTACCGCGGACGGTCGTACCACCTTCGAAGTTCTGAGGTTTTTAATATCGAACATCATAGAACCAATTATGGCATGCATGAGCCTCTCACGCGGATGAGTAAGTTATATAACTTGAACAATTGTGTGTTGGATTTTAATTTAAATAAAAGTAATTTAAAAACTATTTTCAGAACCAGTGCTCCACGATCCTAAATGTTTCTGTGTCATTTTGTTTAATTTTGACTTTATATGTTTTCATGTTTTTATGTGCATGTGTTTTTTGTTTTTGTTGCATTGTGCTTACTAACAACTAACACCTGCACTAAGTGATGAGCCAGTGGGACACATTATATGTGTTGGCAAATCTTCTTTCATCTTCTCCATTTGAATAAGATCTGATAGTGTAAAAAAAAACACACCACCGCCTAATTCTTTTGGTTTATCAACATGACAATCTTTTCTAAAAACTAAGAACTCTTGATTGAAAAGTTCTGTGTCTACATAGCTTGAATTCAGCCAAGTTTCCGTCAAAATAAAGATGTCATGTGAAAAAGCTTGAGAGTTAGTATAGATATTTGCTGTTTTGCTGCGAAGCCCTCTGACGTTTTGATAAAAAAAGGTAATCCTTTTTAGTTATTTGGCGAAGATTTCTTAGGAATTCTTTTACTTCTCACGGTAGCAAACTCTATTATAAGCGCTTCAGAAGGCCAATTTTTAGTATTAATGATAGATTCGAAAAATGCCGGGTGAGCAACAATTTTGAAGGATGAGACAAAACTATTTACCTTACTTATTTTGGTACATTTAACTGATGTATTGTTTGGAATGCATTTGTTAGAGACCAAATGGGAAACAAGATCATGAACACTTATATCTGGACTAAGGCGAGAAATAAAAATTGATTAAGACTTAGAGACAGCCTAAATAGGACGAGGACAAGGCTCTGTTATTACAATATGATATGATATAGTTTCACAATCATTGTCAGCCACCGTATTAACAGCAATCGTTAAAGTCGGACTGACATGAGACGAAGTAGATGCGCCTGGATCAATAAGACTATTAGAGTTGCTCCTTAAATTGGTTCGTTTTGGAGGGGGACTTGAATTCTTAACCACTGATGAATTTTCTCGTATCCTTTTATTTCCCCTTTGTGCAACAGAGTCGCGATCAGATAGTGCTGAAGAAGAAGTTCTGGTTGATAAATCTGATTCAGCTGATGGAACGGAAATAGAAACAGGTTGTTGGATCAAGTCATCAGTTGATGTTTCGATATTGATCATATCGTTGCAAGGGGAAAATGTAGTTACATTTGACACTGAAGTGTTAAAGTTTGTCAACAAGTCATTGAACCCTTTAGAGAGCTTTTAAATATCTTTAAAAGAATTCATTTTGAAGGAGAGCTGAGAAAGTGAAATCTTACGGCAGTCGGTACAATACCAAAAGGCAATATCAGAATTTATTACTTTATCAAGAAATCCATTGGTAGAACCAACGCATTTAGCATGGTAAAGATTACCACAGGGTCCAAAAAAAGGTAAAGAGACGGCTATTACTAGAATCATCAGGACAGGCTTTTGCAGAGCAAACCATTATGAAAAAATTGATTCGAAATAAAATATATACGAAGAAAGAATAAAGGATACAAAAAAAAAAATAAGAAAAAAAAATTAATAATGAAAGAAATAAAAAAAAAAGATTTTAAATTGCTGGGAAACGAACCAGAGCTAACAAAGATCTGAATGCCAAGTAGCAACATTTTTTTTTTTCATTTTTAATTCATTTTTATTTTTTCATTTCCTTATATCTATCTTAATGCTAGACAAAAAATCTTAAACAACTAGCTTACCATATTAACTTAACTAACTTACTGGCCCCATGCGGGCGCTCTAAATTAAACTATGCCTATACTTAAAAAATGTCTTTCGACGGAAAATAACTTATAATTAGAATTCATGATTACTTAAAACTAACGAGAAAATTATTAAAAAAAAACTCATTTTCTAAATCATTTTTTTAATTTTTTATAAAACTTAAAGCTACCCTTTACCTAATAACACTAATTAAAACTAAATTAAAACTAACTTAAACTACATTATATCGAATTAAAACTACTTAAAATAACTTAAAAACTAGAACAGCCACCAGCAATCTTTACATATACATTTACTTATGTACTTTTTTTTTTTTTTTTTTTTTTTTTTTTTTTTTTTTTTTTGTGTGCCACCGTCACTGTTTTACCTACTCTACTTATCTTTACCTTAGAACTATGTAAGTCGGCCAAAGCAATAATATGGTCAACTTTCAATATCACGGTGGTCACCCAACCACCAGAATTTTTTGACTTGCTGAACTAAGTCCTTTCTGTCCCGAAGGGGCACAGCTGTACTGAACCGCAGACGTTCTGCTCCGTTTCCAGAGCCGACGTCCCGATCGTAAAGGAGTCGCCGATCCACAGTCCTACGGCCGACGTGGTAGATTAACGGAACCGCCAATCTATCCTGTATCAGCCCACGACTGTCTAAAAAGAGGAATGTCTCGGGCGGGATGAAACCGTTAAGACGCACACTTTCACTATACTCATCATTGGGGTAGTAAGCCCCAAAAATAAGTCCATTGGTCGAGGTCATCGCTCTTGCAATGTGACCCCGAATCAGCTTGATTAATAAGTTATCTATCCTGTTTATATTGGCCCTATTGTATAGAACCTCGTTGGCATAGTAATGTGTGTACTCCGACTCTGGTGTTCTGTGCAATCCAAGGCAGCGTCTAAGACACTGTCTCTCAAACACCCGAATCTTTTCCATTTGAGATGGGGCAACGTTGAACCACACAGGGCACCCATAGGCAATCATTGGCCGGATAAGGGCCATGTAGCAAATCACATTTACTCTGCTGTCGAGGCGGCTGCTATAGAACAACCGTCTTGTCAACCCAAAGGCTCCCCTAGCTCTGGTCAGAGCAGCATCTACATGTCGATTGAAATATAGATACTGATCTAGCCAGATGCCAAGGTACTTTACCACATCTTTACTTGCCAGTGGATGTCCACTTGGTCCAACGATCACTAGATTTCTCCAGTTCTTTCTTGTATCCCTAGAAGCCCTAGACAACGGGGTTCTAAACAGGATAGTTTCTGACTTCTGGAAGTTAATTTTTAACTTCCAGTCATCACAATATTGCTGAATCTTGTCGAAGTCACGCTGCAAGAGAATTCTGATGACTTCAACTTTTGGACCGGTCCTGTACGCTACAAGGTCATCGGCATACGCAATTGCATGAGTGAGACTACCTATCAGATCGCCGGTGTAAATACTAAAAAGAATCGGCGAGTTCACAGCTCCTTGCTGTAGACCGTTTTTAATATCAAATGTTGTGGTAGAAGTTACATTGCCACTTTTGACAACAAACTTTCTACCATTGAGCATGTCATGAAGCATATATAACAGTGGTTTACTTATGCCAAATCTAGTTAGCTTCAGATAAAGACCCTCTAACCATACGGTGTCGAAAGCCTTCTCTAAATCAACCAGAACGGCACCCGTGCATTGATTTTTTGCTTTGTTCCATTGAACATCAGAAACTAACTTAGACGCGGCATGAATAGTGTCATGCCCCGCCTTAAAGCCAAACTGATTATCTGGAATAATATTTTTGTCCTCAGCCCACTTGAACAGAGCTCTATTTAGAATCTTTTCGAATACCTTACTGATACTTGGAAGAAGACTTATCGACCGAAGATTTGCCGGATTGGAGCTGTCCTTTCCCTTTTTGGGGAGAGGATGGACCACAGCTGTTTTCCAACTCACTGGATAATATGCATTATTCAAGGCGTTGTTGAACAATGTGGTATAAATGTCTATTGCTTCCTCAGGGAGATGTCGTAACACAATGTTGGGTATACCATCGACCCCCGCAGATTTCTTTTTCTTTAATGTTTGAAAAATTAACTGAAGTTCTACCTTCGAAATTAACAATGAACTGGGTCCATTTCGCTCGGCGATGGTGGCGTTTGCCAAATTTTCGTCATTGAACACGGTGAAACCGGTGTTCTCAGATCGCCATTGCGTAATGCTATTTCCAAGGTAGAAGTTGTGCAGCAAGGCTCTGTTCTCCAGGTCATGATTCGGACGAATGCTAGCATTCACCTTATACACTTGCTGGAAAGCAGCCCCAACAGCTTCTACTTTTTCCTGAGGATCTTCTATTATAAAAAAATTATTATCGAGAACGGCAGCCTCCGGATCTATTCCCGCAATCGTTATTACGTCTTCGTTATCTGTTGTCCTCTGGAGGTTAAGACATGGAAGATCATTTTGATCATTTCTTCTAAATATCTTATTTATTTGGGAAAACATACTAGGGTCGCTAGAATTAACAGCCCGAATTCTGTTATCCCAATATAAATTAATAGATAATTTATAGTTTTGTCTAATCAGAACGTTAATGTTTTTGATCGACGACTTCAATGTCCTAATCTCCTGATCACGTGTGTCCGTGAAACGTCTGTACAGACGTTTCAACCTAGTCAGAAGTCCACTTTTTTGTCGGTGTAGTGCGTCAATTGTCGCGTTCTTGTATATACCAGTAGGGTCGTGTTCCTTATATTTTGGGATTGTTCTGTCCATTGTTCGTTTTATAGTCGTATCCATTTGAGTCAGGAACCCGTCGATCTCGACGTTCGTCAGGTTTCTGTCATTTGGTGGAGAAATGTCATCGGAACGTATTTCTCTTGCCAAGGAGTTGGAAAAGCGTGGCCAACGCGTCTTACTGAAATTGTAAGAGTGCGCAGGCACATGCTCATCCAACTCCAAAAGTTCGCTAGGGAGCTGTATTACGGCGGCAAGTCCGCAGTGGTCACTGTCGTATTCAATCGTTCGTAAACAGTTTTTTGTATGTTGACCTACAGTGTCAGTTATTATCAGTCTTGAGTCAAGCAGGAGTAGATCCAGAAAACTACCACTTCTCGGAAAAGACGGTCTATCTGTAGCCAGAAGGTCGATCCTACACTCAACACTGTATCGACCCATCCAATTAAAAAGATGGTTCCCTATCGGATTTTGTACTTGGTTTCCCCAATCTACATGTTTGGCGTTCAAGTCCCCTGCCATGAGATAATAATTCTCATCCAAGTTCAGTCTTAAGGATTCAAAAAGTTTTTCGAGCTCTGTGATAAAACTAGCCGGCTGAGGTGCGTCAGGTGCGTACACCGCGATTGCGTACATTCTTTTCCCTTGCTGGAGAGGAATGCAAACGATGCAAGCTTCTAGCAGCCTAAATCTTCGCACTTCACTATTATATATAACCTTATGTTTGATGCCCTTTCGTATGAAGATTGCGACCCCACCCCCTTGAGAGGAGTTGGGCCGATCCCTTCTTACGATATTGTAATTTTTATTAGTCAGTTTGTGTTTCTGGTTTAGCTTAGTTTCGCTAGCCATAAACACGTCAGGACTTTGGTCTTGAAGCAAATGAAAGAGGTTTGCTCTACGTTCGGTCCTAATCAGCGAATTTACATTCACAGCTAGGATCTTCAAGGGTCGCTCAGGCAGCGCGCCTTTAACCATTTCGCGTTGCCGGCAGAATAGAGTAGAGGTAATCCACCCTAGCCGCCTGCTCCGTTATCTGTTTTTGCACATCGGTTAACTGACCATGAATGGTCAGCAACACCTGCATCAGATCTGCCTCTGGCACAGGAGCCGTAGGCACTTGGACCTGTTTGGCTACCTGTGGTTGAGGCTGTACCGTTTTTCCCTTTCCAGACGCCATTTGGGCGTAAGAAATTGCGGGATTGACGGAAGTTGCTGTCTGGCGTACTTCAGGTCGTCTCACCTCTACTGTCTTCTTTTGGTCTTTGTTTTTTCTCATTTCCTGAAACTTCGGACATCCCCGATAGTTTGCGGGGTGCCCGGAGCCTCGGCAAAGTGCACACTTTAACTGGGTCCTGTCTTCGACCCTATCTTTCCCAAGCTTACATTCCCCTATCTTGTGGGAGTCTCCACACTTGACGCAAACTGGGTCCATACCACAGTTAGCTGCCACGTGGCCGTACCCTTGGCAGTTCATGCATTGAAGCATGTCTCTCTGCCTATTTAATTTTTCCCATCTTACAATTTGGTAGTTTAGGACGGTTATGCTCCTTAAACCACTTAACTTGCTTTGGGGCGAGAGCTGAACGAGGAAGAATGGTAAATTCCGTTTCTCCCGTCTGGCCTTAACTGTGGAAAACGGTCTGACCCCGATAAAATCGAGATCATCGCTCGCCACTTGACGGAGCTCAGATAAGAGCGCCTGCGGATCCGTAGAGGATTCTATACCCTTCAGGAGGACTGTTTGCAGCTTGTCTTCCTTCGGGGTGAAACTGTAAAATTCTGTCTTCGTTTGTGACAAAAGATCTTTTACTTTTTTATAATGCTCGACCGAAGAGCAATGGATAGCGTGTCGGTCTGCGTTCAATCTTTTAATAATAAAATTATTGCCTATGGCCGACTTACATAGTTCTATTGAATCTTTTAGTTCTATTTTATAAGTATTGATTGGTGGCACCTTACCTTTTTTTGCTTGTGGCTGTTGCTGATGTTGCTGCTGCTGTTGTGACTGCTGCTGTTGTGCCTGCTGCTGTTGTAACTGCTGCGGTTGTTGTTGCTGTTGTAGTTTCTGCTGCTGTTGCTGCTTCTGTGTCTTTTGTTGCTCTAGTGGTTGTTGTATTTGTTTTTGTATTTGCTTTTGTTGCTGTTGTTGCTGATGTTGTTGTTGTTTCTGTTGATGTTGCTGTTGTTGTCGCTGCTGCTTTTGCTGTTGCTGTTGCTGTTGTTGTTGTTGCTTTTGTTTTTGTTGCTGTGCTTGCAGTTGCTGATGCTGTTGCTGGGGCTGCAGTTGCTGCGTCTGCTGCTTCTTTTTTGGCTGAATTTCAGGAAGTGGTTGTTGTTGTTTGAAAGGCTGCTGCATTTGTTCAGCTTTTTGTTGCTCTTGGAGCGTTTTTTGTCTTTTGCTTTCAAGAGCAACTAGGCGCTCTTTTTCCCTACGCGCTTCTTGTTTTTCTTTGAGTGCTCTTACCATTGCCATAAGTGCAGTGATTTGCTCTGTCAGCGATTCTTTTTTTTCTTCCTCAGTTTCTGAGTCTGGAGGTGAAAGATCTACCAACTCGGCACTCACGTAGCGCCCCTCACCTTCTACGGACATGTAAGCAATGTCTTCGGCATCTGCCTCAGCGACGTTTTGCTCTTTTGTCTTCTTGTCGGTCTCGTTGACGGCCCCTTTGGCGACCTCATAGTTAGCTTCTCCTGCTATTTCGTCGTCCGCCTCTGCCTCGTCATCGCCCTCATTTTCTTGTTCATTGTTGTTGACGTATTCGTCATCCTCGTAGGAGGAGCTTTCTAGCTGCCTCTGCATTTTAGCTTGAGCCGATGCCTTAGCCAACTTCGCTCTTGTGCTCCTGTCATTGCGGTTTACAAGATGGGGCTTGTATCTAATGATACGCCTCCTCTTTTTGTCTTCTTTTGTTGTTGCTGCGGCACGTGCCGGTGTTGATGTCTTGCCTTTTGGAAGGCTTGATGTTGTTGCAGTCGCTATGCTGCTTGTATTAGCTTCGGCACGTGCCGATGACGCTGTCGTTGTTGGCTGGGTTTCTTTGGAAGGCACCGCTACCTTAACTGCTGCTGCTGCATCACCTGATGCTCCAGTATTTTGTCTTGTTGTTGGGGGATCATCTTTCGATGTCCCCGTTGGCTTTACCATCTGTTGTTGTTGTTCTTCTCTGTTTTTATGGACTTTCTCCCAGAACTTATTTAAAAAAAAGCCCTGCCCAGGGTGGGGCTCGAACCCACGCCCTTTCAGTCTGTCGTCGGCCACGCTACCCACTAGGCTAACTTGCCTTTTATATTATTTCTTTGACAAATTGCCAGTAAATTGTGCAATGAGTGCACTTTAAGTAAAAATGAATTTAATTCAATTCGAACACACCGAAATTATTGTATACACTGTGAAAGTCGTCAACACGTCCACACTCTTTCACAGCTGAAGATCGACTGGCAACCAATTGTACCACCTGATACCTTTTACAAGGTATATCGATTTAAACTATACAATTTCTGAGAAAATATCAAAAAAGCTCAAAGTAATGGGAAAATTAAGGTTTGTTAAACAAAGACACTAACACACAGAACTAATTAAAAAGCTTTTTTTTTATCACTCGTAGATTACACAATTAAAATATTTACACAAGCGACGTGCACTGAATTTATTTAATTAAATAAATGAAACAAAACTATTAAATTAATGAGCAAAATTATTTAAGATATATTATAATTCACTTAAAGAAGTGAAATATGTCAAAAAAATAATTTAATATGCAATAATATATAAACAAAAAAAGATTTAAGTTTACAGAGCAATTAAAATACACAACAAGCACGATAGAACCAGTGCTGTCATTCTTCAAACTCCCTTGGTGACATTTAACGTTGTTCTTCTTGCAAACTGAGAAAAAGAGCCCAACAATTTGTTGTTCACTTTCGAAGATTCAAGCCAGCAGACAAATAAGCTCCAGGAGTAGTGATGTGACTTTTTCAGTAGAATCAGCCCAGTCATTACGTCGTCGACGTAAAAAGTGTTCAGTAATGCTTTTGAAGCTCGTGGATGAGTATCTCCTAACAGTGTCGTAAGTCACCGTTAAAAGCCGGTCATGTTTCATCGGCACACCACTAGACTTTCTCCATAGAACTCGTTGGAAGTCAGCATGTTCTTGATAACCCTTATTTGGCTAAACATTTCGATATCACCGGATATAGTAAAGCGATGTCGACGAAACCGTAGACAGATTGAAAACATATCGGGTTGACAAGATTTCTCCACTAGTAAAGATTCGTATAGTGATTTATGGCTATGAGATGCTTTTGCTTGAAATTCTGCTTTTCAAAATTATGCCCCAAAATTCAGCTTTTTTTTTTTTATTCAGTTCTTTTATTTACAATACAACCAATTAATTATGGTTATTTTATAATCAAATAGTTACGTATCTTATAACAAAATTCCTTGTTACAAAAAAAGTAAGCTACATTCATATTAAACTCTTAAGTAGCACTACGCTCTAATTATCAATATTCGTCAAATAATTAAGAAAAGAATATGTTTGCAAAATGTTAAAAAGTACGTGCTTTTAAAATTTTGCAAATTGATTCTTTTCTTTATTATTTGCAGAATTTTGTAAAACTGAATTTTGAAAAGCAGAATTTTGAAAGGCAGAAAAGTTGCTAGCAAATTTCATGATGATGAATCGGCTGCGGAAATATTTGAGTTAGGAAGTGCAGAAACGTTTCACGGAGACTTAATGTGAACGAGCGAATGATGACGTCAGTTGTAAACAGGTAGCCAAACAGGTCCAAGTGCCTACGGCTCCTGTGCCATAGGCAGATCTGATGCAGGTGTTGCTGACTATTCATGGTCAGTTAACTGACGTGCAAAAACAGATCAGGTAACAGGCGGCTAGGGTGGATTACCTCTTCTCTATTTTGCCGGCAACGTTAAATGGTTAAAGGCGCGCTGGCTGAGCGACCCTTGAAGATCCTAGCTGTGAATGTAAATTCGCTGATTAGGACCGAACGTAGAGCAAACCTCTTTCATTTGCTGCAAGACCAAAGTCCGGATGTGTTTATGGCTAGCGAAACTAAGCTAAATCAGAAACACAAATTGACTAATAAAAATTACAATATCGTAAGAAGGGATCGGCCCAAATCCTCTCAAGGGGGTGGGGTCGCAATCTTCATACGAAAGGGCATTAAACATAAGGTTATATATAATAGTGAAGTGCGAAGATTCAAGTTGCTAGAAGCCTGCATCGTTTGCATTCCTCTCCAGCAGGGGAAAAGAATGTACGCAATCGCGGTATATGTACCTGACGCACCTCAGCCAGCTTATTTTATCGCAGAGCTCTAAAAACTTTTCGAAAGCTTAAGACTGAACTTGGATAAGAATTATTATCTCATGGCAGGGGACCTTAACGCCAAACATGTAGTTTGGGGAAACCAAATACAAAATCCTAGAGGGAACCATCTTTTTAATTGGATGGGTCGATACAGTGTTGAGTGTAGGATCGACCTTCTGGCTACAGATAGACCGTCATTTCCGAGAAGTGGTACTTTTCTGGATCTTTTACTGCTTGACACACGACTTGTTATAACTGACGCAACAAACCAACAGACAAGAAACTGTTTACGAACAATTGAATACGATAGTGCAGACTTGCCACCGTAATACAGCTTCCAAGCGACCTTGTGGAGTTGGATGAGTATGCGCCTGTGCACTCTTACAATTTCAGTAAGACGCGCTGGCCAAACTTCTCCAACGACTTGGCAAGAAAAATACGTTCCGATGACATTTCTCCACCAATTCGTCAGGTTCCAACAGGAACCTGATGAACGTCGAGATCGACGGGTACCTGACTCAAATGGATACGACTATAAAACGAACAATGGACAGAACAATCCCAAAATATAAGGAACAAGACCCTACTGGTTTATACAAGAACGCGACAATCGACGCACTACACCGACAAAAAAGTGAACTGCTGACTAGGTTGAAAATTCTATAAAGACGTTTCACGGACACACGAAATCTGGAGATTAGGACATTGAAGTCGTCGATCAAAAACATTAACGTTCTGATTAGACAAAACTATAAATTATCTATTAATTTATATTGGGATAACAGAATTCGGGCTGTTAATTCTAGCGACCCTAGTATGTTTTCCCAAATAAATAAGATATTTAGAAGAAATGATCAAAATGATCTTCCATGTCTTAACCTCCAGAGGACAACAGATAACGAAGACGTAATAACGATTGCGGGAATTGATCCGGAAGGTGCCGTTTTGGATGATAATTATTATATGATAGAAGATCCTCAGGAAAAGGTAGAGGCTGTAGGGGCTGCTTTCCAGCAAGTGTATTCATGCCACGTCTAAGTTAGTTTCTGATGTTCAATGGAACAAAGCGAAAAATCAATGCACGGGTGCCGTTCTTGTTGATTTAGAGAAGGCTTTCGACTCCGTATGGTTAGAGAGTCTTTATCTGAAATTAACTAGATTTGGCATAAGTATAAACCACTGTTATGTATGCTTCATGACATGCTCAATGGTAGAAAGTTTGTTGTCAAAAATATCAATGTAACTTCCGCCACAACTTTTGATATAAAAAACGGTCTACAGCAAGGAGCTGTGAACTAGCCGATTCTTTTTAGTATTTACACCAGCGATCTTATAGGTAGTCTCACTCATGCGATTGCGTATGCCGATGACCTTGTAGCGTACAGGACGGGTCCAAAAGTTGAAGTCATCAGAATTCTCTTGCAGCGTGACTTCGACAAGATTCAGCGATATTGTGATGACTGGAAGTTACAAATTAACTTTCAGAAATCAGAAACTATCCTATTTAGAACACCTTTGACTAAGTAAAGATGTAGTAAAGTACCTTGGTATCTGGCTAGATCAGTATCTATATTTCAATCGACATATAGATGCTGCTCTGGCCAGAGCTAGGGGAGCAGTTGCTCTGACAAGGCGGTTGTTTTATAGCAGCCACCTTGAAAACAGGGTAAAGGTGATTTGCTACATGGCCCTCATCCGGCCGATGATTGCCTATGGGTGCCCTGTGTGGTTTAACGTTGCCCCATCTCAAATGGAAAAGATTCGGGTCTTTGAGAGGCAGAGTCGGAGTACAAACATTATTATGCCAACGAGGTCTTATACAACGGGGCCAATATAAACAGGATTGATAACTTTTTAATTAAGCTGATTCGGGGTCACATTGCAAGAGCGATGACCTCAGCCAATGGACTTATTTTCGGGGCTTATTACCCCAATGATGAATAAAGTGAGAGCGTTCGTCTTAACGGTTTCATCCCGCCCGAGACATTCCTCTATTTAGACAGTCGGGGGCTGATACAGGATAGATTGGCGGTTCCGTTAATCTACCACGTAGGCCGTAGAACTGTGGATCGGCGACTCCTGTATGATCGAGACGTCGGCTCTGGGAACGGAGCAGAGCGTCTGCGGTTCAGTAGAGCTGTGCCCCTTCGCGACAGAAAGGACTTGGTTAAGCAAGTAAAACAATTCTGTTGGTTGGGGACCACTTTGATATTGATGGTTGACCAAAGTTGTTGCCTTGGCCGACCTACGTATTTTTAGGTATTAATAGGTAGACATTATATAGGACAGTGGTGGCACAAAAAAAATTATAAAAACAAAAAAAAACTGCATTTGCTTGTGGATATGTACAATGTACATTGGGCGCTACTACATATGCGTATTCATATATTTATATGTATGAGTATGTGTGCATTTGCATAACCTGCTGCGAAAAAAAAAGCTGCTGGTTGCTGTTCTAGTTTTAAGTTATTTTAAGTATTTTTAAGTAGTTTTAAGTTATTTACGTATAGTTATTACGTATATTTTAGTTTTATTTAGGTTAATTTAGTTTTATTTAGGTAAAGGTTAGTTTTAAGTTGTTATATAAAATGTCATAGAAAAACGAGTTTTTAAGAATTTTCTCGCTTAGTTTTAAGAAATATTGAGTTTTAATTTAAGTTAGTTTTTACGTCGAAAGGCATTTTTAATATATAGTTATAGTATAATTAAGAGCGCCCGCATGGGGCCAGTAATATAGTTAAGTTATTCGGTAAGCTAGTTTTTAAGGTTTTTGTCTAGCATTTATGTAGTTATAAGTTAAATTGAAAATAAAAAATTGAATTTAAAAAAAAAAATAAAAAAAAATAAAAAAAAAAAACGTCAGTGGTAAATTTTGCAACGAAATTTACAACTTCATTTTTGCGAACGATGGCCAGGACGAAGGCAATTTAAACATATGGAATTAGCATTTACGAATGTTACGAAAGAAGCGTTTGTATATGCGACTGTATGATAAAATTAGGACGATCATAGCGCTTTTCTAGTTTTTCCCAAGCATCAACGAAATTGGAACCAGAAACAGAAGGTAAATCACGTGTGGAAGCTAGTTTTCTTCCGCGAATAACCTTCATCAAAATTGACTTAGAAGTAAAATATTTAAGTTATGAAAAATCATCTTCTCGACCGACGTTATCATTTTCTCTCACAAAGCGTAATTATTCGTCCGTTAACACTACAAATTTTCACCACGCTTCCTCGAGGTTCTCAAAGTTCTAATGACCCGCGTTCGTCTAAATTTTTAGCGAATGTCAATGCGAGGTTCACAGTAGCGACGAAGGACCATGAAAAATAATGCCAAATTATATACATTAAAGATGTGCTTAACCGAATAACCATCACGAAAAATAGCGATGTCAAGCAGAGGATTTATTCAACTACAAAGTAGAAAAAAATGCACTCGAATTTATATAGTAAGGTACAAATGCTTTTATTTATAGCTTTTATTTGTGCCAGCAAGCAACAAACCAGTAGTTTGCGACTTGCTGGTTTATTAGAGAAATAGAATGATTTCTATCGAAAATTTCAACAAGTGAAACTTAGACCGTTATATATTTTTCTTAACAAAAAAATAGGGTTAATTAGAAAAGTTGGGTAAAGTGCCGCACATATAATAAACAATATAAAGAAAAACTATTACATTAAAACTTTTGATAATTGTACAAAATGAATAACAACAATTAAAATAAATAACATAGGTATTGAATATGAAACAGATGTACAGTGTTGTAAACATAAAATGGAAGATCAGCTAATTCTAAATAATAGATATTTGAAAATTTTTTGATAAATATTGACCGCTGGGACAACAAACTTTTTCGGAGCATATGCCTTTAGAAATCACACGCAAATCAAGACCGGTAGATGAATTGTCTTGTACAAATGTACAAAGTCGCTTGAGCTCCTTCCAAAGCTTCATTGGAGAAATAGTTTAATTTTTTTACGGGCTTACCAAACTAATTTAAATGATTAACTGAAAAAACATAGAACAGAGTGCGATAATTTAAACATGAAAAGACTTACTGACATAATGAAAACTGCAGTCCCAGTAACCAATAACTGGAAGCATTAAAATGATTTGAAACAAAAATGGTTTGACTTGGAATGCTTTAAAGCAAGGAAAACATCATTTACTTTACTAAAACTTCTGAGAAAATATAACTTTCATGTTTTTAATATAAAATATAACTTTTAAGACTATGTCTGCGCACAAAGAGTATAGACACATCTGCCCTGCCAAGCGTAAGCAAAACGATGAACAAACCATACAACGCTTAAACTCAGCGATGTCTTCGGCGGAATTCTGGAAAGTTGCAAGAGCAATTAACGGAAGGCGTAGTAGGATTGGTTCTTCACTGCACGCAACCAAGCTTCAGGAGTACTTTAAAAATTTACTCCATACTGCACAGTTTTCACCCCTACGTCATTATTCTGCTCCGGTTTTCTTAGACGATATACTTGATTTACCATTTAAAGTTCTGGAACTTCCGACTGCTTAAGAAAAAAACAGATCTGGTAAAGCCCCAGGAGATGACAGGATTCCTTCAGATTTCAATATAAACTGTACGTCCGAGTACCTGTTTTCATTCACCAATTTTTCGAAACCGCAGAAGTTCCAGCCTGCTTCAACAAAGCAATTATCTATCCGCTGCATAAGAAAGTCGCGTATGATAATCCCGAGAATTACAGGGGCATTTCGTTTTTAAATTCTTCAGTGAAGTTATTCAGCGCACTTATTTTAGATTTCTTATCTTATACGTAGATTTCAGAGCTGCTTTGACTCCATTGCTCGTTCATACATTGCTGAAATCAATGTATAAAAATAATGTGTTTTATGTTTGGGACGGAAAATTTTCGTCAGACGACTTTGAAACGGAAATGGGAGTAAGACAAGGATGTGTGTTGAGTACTCTGCTCTTCATTTTGCTTATGAATGATTTTGTCAAGTAAGTTTTAGGGGGTATTGAGTTCGTAGGTCTACTAATACCGTGCCTCATTTTTTTTTCGTCAGATGACTTTGAAACGGAAATGGGAGTAAGACAAGGATGTGTGTTGAGTACTCTGCTCTTCATTTTGTTTATGAATGATTTTGTCAAGGAAGTTTTAGGGGGTATTGAGTTAGTAGGTCTACGAATACCGTGCCTCATTTTAGCCGATGACATAGTTTTTCTGGCGGAATCAGTTGACGGAATGCAGCGCATGATCAACCGCCTGGAGCGCTACTGTGATCTTTGGAACCTGACTGTTAACCTTGGAAAATGTTGATCCTCAGGGATGGAGGTGGTAGATACTTGAGAATGGAAAGGTGGACCTGCAAGGGTCAGAATTTGGAAAATGTTCGAGAGTATAAGTATCTCGGTGTATTGATCTGTGCTAACCTTAATTTCAAAAAACATTTTGAGACTAAATTAGCTGAGGCGAAGAGAGCTATTTCTACAATCTGGGGACGTTGTATAGATAGTGGGTTTGTGGACCATAGCGCAAGGATACAGATATTTCGTGCCACTGCTTCTTCCATCATGCTGTAAGGTGCGCAAATGTGGAGTTGCTGGCAGTTCAATGTTATTGAAAAGTATGAAAGATATTTTCTTAAAAGCATTTTTCGGTTGCCGGCCTGTACTCCAAATTACATGGTTCACCTTGAAACTATTTTGCCACCGTTATTCTTAAATCCGCTAAAAATACACTTCGATTATATAATGAAGCTGCTGGAGATGGATGAAACAAGACTACCCAAATTGATCCTCAAGTCCATATTTACTATAAGAGGCAACCTCGTCAAAAAAAATGAGAAGAAATAGGGGTTAATTGTGGAGAAAGATTACAGATTTAACCAGGTATCTGACCCGCTATTCTTAGAAACATGTTTCAAAGTTTATTGGGTGGTGTAGCGTGCTCAGCTTACAGTGCTTATATCTTGGAAGCCCAATTCTCTCAGTATAGGACGATATATAGCCAGCTCGACCAAAACTTACAAGGAAGCTCTTACTTCTTAAACAGATTACCGCTTGAAATGATTTTTAAAAGTAAGAGGGGAAATGATCAACCTCAACTACATTCCACATTGTCCGAATCTACCAATTTTTTGCGATATTTGCAACCTCAAGGAAAGAGAAGATATTTACCACTTTATTGCCAGTATTGGCGCAGTTAGCCAATAGCCAGACATTTTGTGAACTCAAAACAATTATTTTTGGTTTTAAAGTTTTGTAGTTACAAAAATCCTTTCTTAATATAAAAAATCTTATCAATATCGATTTTAAATTAAGATAATTCATTTTACTTACATCTGTCTTGAAATTAGTCTTAATTCTTTTTTTCTTGATCTATTCAGTAGTATTCAATGGATAATTTTTTACTTCTAAAAATGGTTTCTCAGACCGGATATGCAACATGTTTAGTACTTATATTAGTTAATACAAGGAAAAGTTGTTATAGGGTGGATATACTAGTTCTAAAGGCTTAATGCGATTTCACATGACGTTTACACATGACTTCTGCCAACACCTTGGTATGTCCGCACGGGATCGCTTCTTCTCTGTGGTAACATCCAACATAGCTAGCCTTACGACAGGTCCAATATATACATCAGTACGTATTAGAATAGTTGCACTTCGAACTTGGCCGTCTTGTGCAACCCTGGTTTGAATAACAGTTCCTCGGACTGTTATGGTCCACAATTAGGACTATATCACTTTCTTTTAAAGGGTCAACTGGTGAAAACCATTTCGACCGACACGTTAATGTAGGTAAATATTCACGTACCCATCGCCTCCAGAAGTGATTCGCATACTGCTGTGATGCTTGTCAATTTTTTCTCACCACCTTTATATCGTCATTGAATACTGCAGCAGGCTTCATTATATTCGAAGTCCCCAAAAGAATGTGGTTGGGAGTCAGTGCTTCTTCATTCTCGTTATATGTAAGATATGTTAGTGGACTCGAGTAGACGATGTTCTCGACTTCCAACATCATACTCCTTAGTAGTTCGTCTGTAGCATTCCTAATAGGCATAATTTTATAGAGAATTTTTCTGATTGATCGCACCAGTCTCTCCAGTGGTGAGACATGTCAGAAGAACACCCCATCGTTTTTGGGTCCTTCTGAGAATATGTATATTTATCGATCCGAAATAGTCAACACCGGTGAATGAAAACGGTCTAGTATATGGTGATAGTCACGCCTAAGGCAGTTGAGCCATTATGGGTAAATAGGGTTTAGCGTTTTGAATTTTACAATCCTGGCATTTCTTCCTCATTACATGATATGCTGTTTGTAGTAGTGGGATGTAAAATGTCAAACATAATGAGATCAATAATCGGGTGGTCTCTTGGAAGTATAATTGGCCTCCTCTCATCAGAACGTTCTTTTATGTTTTTCTTTTTCTTTAATTTTTAGGTTGTTCGTATAGCGGATAATAAAAGCTGTACTACGTAACAGCCAAAACCAACTCATAAAATGAGTCTTTTTCTCTTCGCTTGTTAAAGTTTCGGAGCTCACCTCTGTTGGCCAATTATCTGGAGATAGCTTCTAGAATTCGGGCCTGCTAAACCATCTGCTTTTCGATGAGAGTTCAGGCAGGGTTTTCCATTTAGGTGCTTCGTCAGCAACATTGACCTTTGTTGGAACCCAACGCCACACCGACACGTCTGTTATATCAAGGATTTCACTGACTCGACAGGCAACAAACTGCCTGTAGCGCTGATGATCCGAGCGCAACCAGCTTAGAACGTTTCTTGAGTCAGACCACAAATTTCGTTGGGAAAAACTAAACTTGTGTGAGTCAGCCACTGATTTCGCAAACCGAGCACCTAGAATGGCAGCTTGCAGCTCAAGACGAGGTATGGATAGGTTTTTGAGAGGCGCAACTCTTGTCTTCGCACCTATGAGTGCACAGTCAATCCGTTCGTCGTACGCACTTCTCACTTCTCACTGCGGCGAAACCATTCTCGCTGGCATCTACAAGTATGTATGTGTAGCTGCCTTTCTGTTGTGTGTTTGGTTGCATTTGAGACGTAGCACCTTGAAACATTTAACTTTTCTACCGTTGGCAAGAGGTTTATCCACTTCAACTATTTTTGGAATTCATCATCGTATATTTTTGTGTCCCAATCAATTTTCGTTCGCCATATGTTTTGCATTAGAATTTTAATGAACATGAGAAATCTTTGACAAGATTGGTCTTCTTTTCTTATCCGTACTTGATGAACCATCTCCATTATGTCTCCACAGATGGCTACTCGTTCTTCTCAAAATTTGAAAATCACAGATATAAGTGACGTCAATTGATCTGGGCCTTTAAGGAGAAATGAATTCAGAGACATACCCTGCACAGTTGCTGCTGCATCCCAAACGATCCTCATCTTACCCGGTTTGTTTGGGTTGAACACGGAAAATATTGGCAGATACCAGGAACGTGTACTTTTATTTTGGAGTTCTATGTGGGATAACTTGCTTGCATATCCTTTCCGAACATACTCGTTTATTTTACTGGTAAGTGCCTGTGCTATTTCCGGTTTCCGCTTCATTCTCCTATGGAGGCAGGCAAGTCGTTTCTTGGCCATTGGGTAGCTGTCAGGCATCTGAAAATCGTCATACTTCCACAAAAGTGCAGTTTCACATTGGCCATTAGTTCGAACAAAGTAGGTCTTTAGCAGGTCAAGAGCTCTCTGGCCTTTATTTGACAGAAATGCATTGCCGCTAGATGATGCCCCAAAGCAGTCGTTGATTACAAAGTCTTTTACCAAGCTTTCAAGGTTTTCATTATCGCATTCGCACATATGAAAGCAATTGTTAGCTTCTGTATAAGATAAACAGATGGCAACCCAAACATCAACAGCTTATAACTGCAGCGGTACTTACACACACACACATACAATGTAAATTTTGTAATATATTTTTTTCTTCTCAACGAAGTGACAAAACAGTTGAAAGTAATCCATAGAGTAGATAACATTGGCTTTCATTTCATTTCGTTTCTGCGTGTATAATTTTCATTTTATACATTTTTTGGTGCCTCCTGTGAGGAATTTATTCACGACCACTGATTACAGGTCGAAAACACAGTTTTTGCATTAAAATTAAAATTAAATATTGTTTGATTCGGTTACGAGTTGCACAAAATTTGATGGTGTTTTTTTACTCAAGTGGCTAATGTTTGGCAAGCATTCTACAACATTCGATCGCGTGTGAAAAAAAAATCGATCTAATATAAAGGATTTTACAGTTTTGGTGGTCTTGCTTATTGTAATGTTCGCCAGCCAGGTTCTTATAGTTTTGTTTAGTACACAGACTTTCTCCGGCGAGTAGCCAACTAAAGATTGACCCAAAAGCAATACTGCTCTGTAGGGCGTCTGAGTATTAACGGCAACTAATCGAACCTCCAGCGAGTTGCTATATAATATACACGATTAGACTTGTTTGGCTTCAGAATCTAAAGTGAAGTAATAACTTTTTATTCTGTCTATTTATACATAATTGGTTTACTTTGTTGGTATCCAACCATACTTGGATAATCGATAACGTTCTATCAATTTTCCCCAAATATGCAAAATCAGAATTTGACTATACCATGCACTTTCAATGGGTTTGGGCTAGCCTGCTTATGATGCACAATTTACTGCCATAAGCCATAAGCCAGCGACCCTTTGAATGTGTATACAAAATACCTGTGCACTAAAGTGTCAATAAGTATTTTGTGTATCTTGTTATTGTCTATAGCTTGTGCACAGGGGAAAATGCTATCAAATTATCAAAGCAGGTTGAATACCCTATTAATTGTTTTTGTTGCAACAATTTGTTAAGTGAGCGCTGGTGCAATCCCTTCCACCACCCTTCCTGGGAGAAAAAGGAGAAATCATGATATGTTATGATTTCTTCTTTTTATGCGACACTTTGTACAATAAGGGATTTTGTTTTATTGGATAACTTTTTGAGTTGTATTTCCTTTTGAAATTGTGTTTTTTTTTTTGATAATAGCTATGTTCATTTAAATTATTTTAGATAAGTACATTTAAAAGGTGTAATATAATAGTATTTTATGTAAAAATTATACTAATATGCTTATCAATAGATACATTGAATTAATTTATTCTATCTAGCTATATTTTAAAGATATATCTATTAAATATATTAAGTAGTAAATTAGATTTGTATACACATTTTTGTATTAAATTGCTTATCAATAGTTTTGTAAATTTAAATTATTTTGGTTAGATACATTTGAAAGATATGTATGGCATAGTGTGGTAAAATTTGATTTGTATGTACGTGCTTATTATTTAAGTTATTTAAATTAATATAATAATATAGTAAAGATAATCTTAAGTCTATGCACGCCTATTTTTATGATAATATATTTATATTTACCATGCAAGTCTACATACATGAAACATGATATCATACTGAAATTTTCTTCTAATTTATTTTCTCTTTTTTTTTATATATTTAACTTATTCTTACGTGCTTATACTTACGAAGGCACTTTCTCGCCTTTTGTTATTATATATATTTTTTTTTTTCAAGTTTTATACAACAACATTTTTTTTTTACAAGTTTTAGTTTGATTTTTATTCATTTGGGTCTAGCAAGTTACTACTGTATACATTTTAATATTTAAATCAGAGTCAAATATATGAAAAATGGCTTTAGCCTATTTTTATGAACTGTTATCTTTTTGTTTTAATATTTTATATCGTTATTTACACCATTTTGAGCTAAAACCTCGGATGGACGTATGTAGATTGGATCTTGTTTCTTTCGATTTTCGTTTCTAAGTAAAACTAAACTTCCTATTTCAAAGTTTGAGCTTTTCGTTCGCCCTTCTAAATCAAATCTATTTTTTCTTGCTATCTTTTTGCCTATCAGAGTTTCTCGAGCATCTTTATGAGCGATTTGTAATTTATGTTTTAAATCAATCACGTAATCGTTATAGTTGTACACGGGTTCTACCTGTTTAACCAGTTTTGATGGTAAGATACATTGTTTTCCAAGTATTAATTCCTAAGGTGTGTACCCTGTTTCAGAGTGTACTGATGTATGGTAGCCATGTGCTCCAATCAGTATGCTTTTCTGAAACGTAACTTCTCAGATATGCTCCTCAAACTTTATGAGAGTTCTCTAAGGCTCCTATGCTCTCATGATGATATGCTGTGGATTGCAAATGTTCTTTCTTTAATAATTTACAAATCTTCTGAAAAACCTGATTTAAAAATTCGGTTCCTTGATCGGAGGCTATTGTACGTGGTCCTCCGTACCTTAAAATAAAACCTTCTACTAGAGCTTTTGCCACTGTACTTGCTTCTTTATTTGAAATGGGTATTGCCTCGATGAATTTGGTTAATTCATCTTGTATAGTTAAGATATATCTAAATCCATCTTCTGATTCTTCTAAAGGTCCTACTAGATCTAAAAATATTTTTTCTAAACCTGATTCGGCTGTCGATGTGATAGTCATTGGTTGCTTTTTTGGCTGAATATATTTATTTCGTTGACAAATTGGGCAATGCCTTACGTATGTCGTCACATAGTTTTGCATGCCTGTCCAAAAGTATTTTCTTTTTTTATTTTGTAGCATGCGGTTTATTCCTGCATGTCCGCTGGTTGGAAGAATGTGGTAGTCATTAAGTATTAATTCTTTTTTACAAGGATCAGTTATTTCTATATTTTTTCAATAATGTGCACTTTAATATTACTTTCTTTAAATAGTTCTCCTAATACTTTTTTTAATTCATTAATATTGCTCTCTTTGCGGCCGCATGTGGCTTCTTTATTTAATTTTTAGTAATATATATCTTTTTAATACAATTCAATCCGCAGAGTTTATGCACATACTGTCGATTGGGTTGTAGTGCGGCCCTTGGACCTTTTTAGGAGTAAACAATTCCCTTTTGGAATATACGCTAAAACTTTATTTGGACCAATAATTATGTCCATATCCTTGAATTTTATTAAATCTTCCTCAAAGTTGTCAACAATCTTCAGTTCTATGATTTTAAGTCCATGTTCTGGTAATTTCAACAGTTCGGTTATGAGTAGTTCATCGGTTTTCGAGTTCTATATTATTTCTTTCTTTCTGTTCGTGAATTTTACTTTTTGCTTTTGATTGAGCTCTCGTTACAACACAGATACATAATTGCTTTAAATCATCGGAGTCTATTTTTATGCGACTCAGTGCGTCGGCTGTACAGTTATCCTATTCTATATAGAAGTTGTATTCTTCTAGCAGTAGTCTAAATTTTGTTAGTCTGCTACTAGGTTCTTTAAGTGAGACAAGTACACTAAAGGTCTATGGTCTGTTAAAATTTTGAATTTTCTTCCGAATAGGTAGGGACGATAGTGTTTAACTGCCCATACAATTGCAAGTAATTCTTTCTCAATTGTGCTATAGTTTTTTTCTGCTTTATTAAGAGTTTTGCTTGCATAGGAAATCGGTCTATCGTCGAGATTAGATAAAACAGCTCCTAGAGCGAAACCTGAGGCATCCGTTCGTAGGATGAATTCTTCGTAAAAATTTGGAAATTGTAAAATTTTAGGACTTGTAAGGATTTCTTTAAGCAAAGTAAAAGATTTTTCGCAATCTTTATTAAAATGAAATTCGATATCTTTTTTCAGTAATCGGTTTAGTGGGATGGAAATGGTAACGAAATTAGGGATAAATTTACGATAGTAATTGGCGAATGCAACGAATCTTCTTAATTTATCGGCGTTGGTGGGTGTTGGGTAATTTTTCATTGCGGAAGATTTAGTGGGATCGGGGAAGATACCATCATCAGAAATAACGTGGCCTAGGTACAACACTTCCCTTCGCAAGAAAGAGCATTTTCCAGGGTGTATTTTCAGATTTACTTCTCTTAGACGTTCAAACACTTTTATTAAATTTTTATTGTGGTCTATTAAACTTTTACCAAAAACTATAAGATCATCAAGATAAACAAAACATCGTGAATATGTTAATCCTGACATCGCTATGGACATCATTCTTGAAAATTTACTGGGTGAGATCTATAAACCCATAGGTAGTCGTTTTAACTGGTAGTGACCATTGAGAACGCTGTGATTGGTCTGCTATCGGTATCCAACTCCATTTGATAGTATCCTTGGCTTAAATCTATACATGAAAAGTAAGTTGCTCCTCCTACCATATCATAAATGTCTGTTATATTGGGAAGTGGAAATTTATCATCCTCAATTCGCTCGTTCACGTGACGATAGTCGATCACCATACGGAATTTTTGTAGACCGGTAACAGGGTCTTTCTTTTTAGGCACTATTAATATTGGTGAGTTCCAAGGAGAAATAGATGCTTCTATAATGTCATTTTCTAACATTTTCCGTATTTCCTCCTTTATATCCTATTTTTGTGTGTGTGGGAGACTATATGGCTTTGAATATTTTGGTGATGCATCCTTTTTAAGGGAGATATCTGCCTTGCCAATATGTGTATATGTGAGTTTGTCACCAGCAACGTGGAAGATGTCTTGGCATTTGGTACATATCGCTTTCATTTACGCTTTTTCTTCACTATTTAATGTGTCAAAATTTATTTCGTTTATTATTTTGTTAGCTCGAGAGTTTATTGATTTATCTGTCTGGTTGTAACGTAAAATGTAGTGTTCTGAGGCTGGCGAGGACAATGGTTCGGCCTATTTGAGAGTGACTGTTGTATCCCGTGCATTTAAAATTCTTATTGGTATTTTCCCGTTTATGGCAGTAGATAATGATCCTGCCATAAAAACGTTTTCGCATAATTGTTGCGGATAAAATACTCGAGCTTTGGTGTGTTTTGTGTTTAGCCAACAGGTTGCTTCGCATCTTGGGGCTATTGAGATGGTATTTATATTTTCTTGGGAGCATATGGGCAGATGAATAATGTTACTCCCCTCTTTGATTTTTAACAGAAATGTCTCTAAGTCAAGTATGGCGTTAAATTCTAACAGAAAGTTTGCTCCCATAATACCTTCAACGGGAATTGGGAAATTGTCGGGTACCACGTGAAATTCGTATAGAACTATACGGTTTTCTAAATGGATTGGAATATTACATGTTCCTATTGTTTCTAAATCTCCTGAAATACCTAGAATTTTTGTGCTGTTATGTTTTAATATGGGTATATTTAAATTTACTGAACTGACTTTTACTACACAAATTGAAGCTCCTGTGTCTAATAAAAAGTTTGTATGTTGATCGTAATGCAAATGGCATTTGGCATTGGAGGAGTAGTTAATTCGCTTCCGATGGGTCGACTAGCCCCTCGGTGGGTTGCTCGTTTCCCACTGCTAATACTCTATGACTATTAATGTTATTACTATTGGATGGGTTACTCCTAATGGGGTTTCCATTTTGACGTGTATTATTATTTCTAGAAAAATTGCCTACATTGTTCCTCGTATTAAAATTATTCTGATTATTTTGTATATTTCTACTAGGGATACTTCTATTTGTGATAAAACGTTGATTATTTTGTAGTGAAGGGTTTCTTTTCAGATTTTGGGAAAACGCTTGATGGTAATTAGTATTATGCCTTGAAAAATTGGGAAAGTAGTTATTACTACGAAGATAATTTTGTCTGGAATAATTTTGGTTGGGATAATTAGTAGTATTATAACCTGATCGATAGGAGTTATGGAAATATCCTCGACTTTGATTTCGGTTTTGGGGTTGAGAATAATTGGAATTATTTGCATACCTGACAGTTTCCGTTATTGGTACAGAACTTGGAGCTAGCTCTAACAAATGGTTTATAGCATCCTGCATTGTTGTATGTCTTGCACAATCAAGAATTATTTTGTACCTATCGTTAACTCCTTGTTTGAGAAAGGCTAATCCTCTATGTTCATTTGCTTTGGTAAGTGTTTCCCGAGCTTCTTCCAGTTGCATACTGATTTCGAGTTCGGTCATTTTGGCTATCAATTGCTCTATTTCTGAAACAAAATCTCGCATTGGTCGATTTCTTTGACGCGATCTATCTAACTTGGAATGAATGCTTTCTATTGTTTCCTTGTCTCCACATTTGGATATTAAATTTGTTTTTAGTTGTTCGAAAGTTTCGATCTTGGCAGTTCCTAATTCAGTCAATGCCCTACCTTGAACTTTACACTTCAACAAAAATTTAATTAGCATAGGCTTTGAATCTTTAACTAGGGTGTCGTGGTAAAATTCAACATTGTTGAGAAAATCCCTAATATTTTCGGTACGTTTGTTATCTTCTTCGCAGGTTAGTACAGGCAGTTTTTGTGCCTTACTGAAATCGAATTCGGCCATTTTGTTTAAGTTTGCTGATGAATCTGTTTCTAAATCTGATTCCTCTTGACTATTTTCTTGAACATTATTATTTACTATTGCTTCCAATACTGCAATATTTCTTTTAATGTTTTGTTTGCTCCTTCTGTTTTTCTTTTGCGATTTGGGGATTTTTTTAAGCTCTGATAACAGTTTTTTAATTTCCCTAAAGCTTCTTCTAGGGTAGAAAAATCCATCAATTAATCTGATTTTAGGATATAAATAAAAAAATATTGGTATTAGCTATGTATTTATTAAAAAAAAAATTATACAGATATTCTTCTTCTGCTAACATTATTTTTTACAATTTCTTTTCTAATTTTTCTGTTAAATTTCTTTATGATTAAGTCTCTTAAATATTTTGCGAGGATAATGATAATAATAATAATTATTATTGAAACTATGTCTACTCCATATTCAAAATTATCATTCTGTTTGTTAATTTGAGTACCGTTATTATTAACGATTACCTTCTCTACTTTAAATTGGGATTTACCCATTGGAAAAAAAAATAAAAAAAAATTTAATCAATAATTGAAAGTCTAAATTTTCTTTTCGTTAATTTTACGAGCTGGTGTTAATACTGTTGAGACAAGGTTATGGAAGTTTTTCTCCTCGGCTTTCTTCGGGTTCTGATTGGCTTTTTTGCTGGAGCGGATTGCTCCCTTCACCTGCTGTACCTGGTGCAGGTATTTTTGCCATACACTGCTGGGTTGGCCGGGTATGTTGGCCAATCGGTATAACTCCACCAGATGTTTTTTTAAGTTGCACCCTTTTGCCCGCTCGAACCTTGGGAGCTGGGGGCAATGGAATTTCGTTTACTTCTCGTCGTATGGTATTTTGTTTCAAATACTCCTCTATGGTCAGTGGCTTTGGACATACCCTGATCCGTTCGATTTTTTCAGGTTGTGTTGGTTCGGTTTATACGGCCTGGGCTTCTTTGATTAAATTTGCTGCCAGAGCCAGTTGTGTTTGTCGGGACATTTCCCAATTGGGCTTCGTCTAAATTTTTCTAGCTTTCTCGGCTCCACAGCTCAAAGTATAAAAACTAAGAGTGGCAAAATCGCCATGTAATGTTCGCCAGCCAGGTTCTTATAGTTTTGTTTAGTACACAGACTTTCTCCGGCGAGTAGCCAAATAAAGATTGACCCAAAAGCAATACTGCTCTGTAGGGCGTCTGAGTATTAACGGCAACTAATCGAACCTCCAGCGAGTTGCTATATAAATATACACGATTAGACTTGTTTGGCTTCAGAATCTAAAGTGAAGTAATAACTTTTTATTCTGTCTATTTATACATAATTGGTTTGCTTTGTTGGTATCCACCCATACTTGGATAATCGATAACATTCTATCGATTTTTCCCAAATATGCAAAACCAGCATTTGACCATACCATGCACTTTCAATGGGTTTGGGCTAGCCTGCTTATGATGCACAATTTACTGCCATAAGCCATAAGCCAGCGACCCTTTGAATGTGTATACAAAATACCTGTGCACTAAAGTGTCAATAAGTATTTTGTGTATCTTGTTATTGTCTATAGCTTGTGCACAGGGGAAAATGCTATCAAATTATCAAAGCAGGTTGAATACCCTATTAATTGTTTTTGTTGCGACAAATTGTTAAGTGAGCGCTGGTGCAATCCCTTCACAACTGTACTACATTACACAGTAAGTAACGTGGTTATTTGGCTTGCAAACATTGGTGCTTAATGGCTGAGGTAAATCGACGCAGAGCTGAGATTACCACATTGCGTCGTATGACTACGGAAATTTTGGCTGATGGATTTACTCCCACACATGCTCCCAAGCATTATCTAGTCTAACCTCGCATTTCAACCGTTTTAATGCGGCTAATGATATTTTAGTAGCAAATGCAGCCAACGATGAAAAATTGGAGGCACATCAAGAGCATCACATAAGGGTTTTTTCTTGTAGCTTTTCCCTTAAAAATTTAAATTAACTTAAATTATATTCATTATACATTAAGAATATTGAAGTTGTTAAGAATTTAAGTTTCTATGTCTCTTAAATAAATACTCACAAATTTAATATTTATCAAACTACAATAAATAAATAAATAAATAAATAAATAAGAGCTGTGTAACGAAGTAGAGGATTTATACAACCCATCAGTTGCAAAGCTCAATCGATTGATGGCACCTAAGGTTGAGCCATTGGGGCAGGATTCGCAACCGCGATCTGCTGCCATGGATTTTAAATTGGATCCAGTTACAATCCCAAAATTTGATGGCTCACTCCGCAACTGGCTAGCGTTTAAGAACGCAATTCAAACACTCATGGATAAACCAGGAATTCCCGAGTACTACAAATTGCAGAAATTGCGCGAGTCATTGGTTGGCAACTCACTCCAAACACTAGTTGGTAATCTATACACTGGCGACTACCAGGCTACTTGGGATGAACTGAATAGACGATACGATAATAAAAAAACAATTGGCTGAACTACACGTTTCTCGCTTCATTGGCATCAAGCCAGTTGCCATCGAAACTAGTGCTGGACTCTTGACTGTTGTGGACACTGTACGCGAATCACTTCAAGCATTGCGTGTTATGACATTGCCAGTTGATCAATGGGATGCGTTATCCGTGCCAATAGTCACATCGAAATTGCCGCCAGCAGCACAACATGCATGGGTTATGCACACAAGTCAAAGGGATATTCCTAAATTGGATAATTTACTTGAGTTTGTCGAGGAACGAGCACAAAGTCTATCTCTTGACGTTATTCATTGGCCAGGCTCTTCAAACAACGACAACGAAATTGGCTTTTTGCATAATGGCAATGCAATAAGCTCATCACAGCGACGTGTAACAAATGCACCACGTTTGGTGAAATCAAAGTTGGCAGCAACTTCTTCTGGCAACTGTGAATTTTGCGACAGCAGTATAACATCGCATCAGTAGTTGTCCAAAATTGTTGACTTTACCTGTGGCTGAACGGTTCACCAAATTACAAAGTTCTAACCTGTGCTTCAACTGCTTGAGACCGGGACATGCAACCAAGGTATGCTCAGGTGGCAACTGCCGAACTTGCCAAGGTAAGCATCATACCTTTCTGTGCCGCAGCAATCCTTCTGGCACTGCATCTATTGTGAGATCACCATCAACATCGGCAGCTGCAACATCACCTGCAGCAGCAACATCTCAGCGGCCACAGCACTACACATCATGACTATCATCGACGCCCAAGACGTTTGTGGTAATTGGCGAACAATTGGTCTTATTGGCGACTGCAATTGTTCATATTAAGGATGGCTTTGGCTTCACACATCGTTGCCGAATAATTTGTGACCCTGGCAGTCAGGTCAGTTTTATGAAATACCGCTTTTTTAATCAATTGTCTATTTGCAGGAAACCCTGCACAATTCAAGTAGAGGGTGTCGGTTCGGCCATCACACAGACGCGTGGCCGCACTACACTCAATTTGGCGTCCTGTGACGGAACATTTCAAATCGATGTGAACTTCTATTTGCTAACTACGATCACTACACCAACACCAGGAGCCGACATTGCACCGTCATGCTGGGAACATTTGCGCACCTTGGATTTGGCAGATCCGTCGTTTGGCCGGACGGGTCGAATAGGTGCTCTTATTGGCGCTGACATATGGGGAAGTATCATTAAAGAATACATAGTACGAGGCTCAAAGAATGAACCATTTGCGCAGTCGACATTACTGGGATGGGTGGTGTTTGAACCAGCGACAATTGACACTTCATTTGCGTCATCAGTTCGCTCACTACACGCAATCCATGACAACATAGATGCGAGCGATGAACGTCTCGACTTGGCACTGGCTCGTATATTTGAAGTTGACGCGGACAACAAGGCAACGTCAATCGAAAATGATTTATGCGAGGATCTATTCATGGCTACGCATCGGCGTGATTCCGATGGACGTTATATCGTTCAGATTCCTTTTCGGCCAGACGCATCGACTCTTGGCAACTCGCATCCATTGGCACTACGTCAATTTTACCAATTGGAGCGAAGATTGGCAAACGATCCAGAACTCAAGGCTAAATATGTGGCATTCATACAAGAGTACATTGCTTTAGGACATATGAAGCAGGTTCTCAATGTCCCACCTGATCCATCATCACACAGATACATTGTACCCCATTATCCTGTATTGGCAAAGTTTCGCGTGGTATTTAATGCTTCGGCGAAAACTTCAAATGGCGTTTCCTTAAATGACACCCAACTGAGTGGACCGCTCATTCAGGAATTACTCACTACTATAATATTTCGCTTTCGACGCTTTGCAGTGGCTCTCTCGGCAGACATGGAGAAAATGTCCCGCCAGGTTTAAATCGATGAACGTCATCAATGCTGGCAGCAAATTTTGTGGCGCAAATCAACTACTGAACCGATTCGCACGTATCATTTAACAACGGTCACCTACGGCATGGCTTCGGGTCCGTACAATGCTGTTCGATCAATGCAGCAGTGCGGCCGTTACAACTGTGGTATATTGCCAAATGAGAGTCGAGCAGCAACCGCTCTCACAAGCATTTTGCGCCACTTCTATGTCGACGATTACTTAACAAGTGTCGAAACCAATAAACAGGCTATACAATTGGCTAATGATGTGGATAAGGTATTGCAGCAAGGTCACTTCCACCTCCGAAAATGGCAGTCCAACGACAAAAAGGCAGTGGCTGGAATCACAGGCAATTTGGGGACAGCAGTGGACATCGAATTGAAATCTCCGGAAGTGACAGTACTTGGTTTACACTGGAGCCCAACAACGGATGAGTTGTTCTACAGAATCAACATTGGTGAAACGACTTCTACAACAAAACGGCAGGTGCTGAGCGATACTGCGCGATTGTACGACCCAACAAATATGCTTGCACCCGTTATCATATTTGCAAAAATATTTATTCAAACAATATGGCGTGCTGACTTGGCATGGGACTCACCACTACCAACGGAATTAACTCAAGAGTGGAAGGTCTATCGCAACAATTTGCAGCGCCTGCAACATTTGCGAATTCCAAGGTGTTTGAAGCTGCAGTCATCGGTCCCAATATATTTGCATGGCTTTTGCGATGCTAGCCTTTAGGCATACGAAGCGGTCGTATATGTCTGCACAATCAGCACTAATGGCAACTTCACATCAGAACTCGTAAGTGCAAAGACGCGTGTTGCACTATCTCGAGTCGATCAACAAAGCAATCCAACTACGACAATACCACGATTAGAGTTGTGCGCAGCGCGGCTTAAAGCAGAGACTATTGGTAGTATTAAACATGCATTGGACTTGGAACATGCACCTTGCACGCTACATAGCGACTCAACGATTGTACATTGTTGGCTACGTAAACCAACTGCTTTGCTTAAACCGTATGTTGCGAATAGAGTTGGCTACATACAGCAACATACAAACTTGGCTGATTGGTGACATGTTCGCAGTCATCTAAATCCTGCCCACTGTGCTAGTCGCGGGATCTCTGCGGATTCTTTAGTTGGTCACCCTCGTTGGTGGAATGGGCCGACCGAACTAGTGCGAACCAACATGGCAACCGATATACCATCACCTTCTGAGGCAGACATCGATGCAATGGCAGTGGAATTAAAACCTATCAAAATTAACATGACACGTACTTCCCAACCACTTATCATACAAACAAAATATCGCCGTGGCAATGAAATCATCATCATTGATTTAATCGAACGTTTTTCTTCAATTGGCTGACTTATACGAACAACTGCGTATGTGTTTCGTGGTAATCCATCTCGACGAAAATACTGGCAACACACCGTGGTGGATGCTGATGAAATGGCTATGGCTTTAAAATGGCATATTCAAACAGAACAAGACAGGTACTTTTGCAATGAAATACAACACTTAACTCATTCTAAGCAGGTAGCAGTAACTAGCAAATTGGCATCTTTGGCACCTTATTTGGATTCGGAGGGCATATTGCGGGTTGACGGTAGATTGCGAAACTCAAAATTGTTAACTGATCAGAAGCATCCAATCATCATGGCAAAGGAAAGCGCTCTATCGCGACTCATCGTACGAGACATTCATCTCAATAACTCCCATGCGCTGACTGCTCTAGCGCTGCAAATACTCAGGCATCGATATTGGATCATAAGTGGCCGTGCGCTTGTCAAACAATGCATACATGAGTGTGTTATATGTCGACGACATACTCAACGAATGGCTCAGCAACAAATGGCATCACTACCGGCGGCGAGGGTTGTAGCATCACCACCTTTTTCATCATCTGGCATCGACTACTGTGGGCCTTTCAACATTTAACAGGGGCACAGCGCACACGTACAACAAAGAAAACTTATGTGGCCATCTTCGTCTGCATGGCAACCAAGGCAGTCCGCATTGAGCTGGTGGAAGATTTATCAGCAAGAGCATTCCTCAACGTATATGCACGCTTCGTGGGTCGCCGAGGCCATTGCAGTCATCTTTACAGCGACAATGGCACGCAGTTCAAAAGGGCGCATCAACTTCTTAGAGACGACTTAGTCGAATGGTACAATAAACACACTCAACAACAATTGGCGAATCAGCAGACTCAATGGCACTTCATCTCAGCAGCGGCGCCACACCAAGGTGGTCTATGGGAAGCTGCCGTTAAGGCAGCAAAAAGGCATTTGTTGAGCATAGTTGGTGGCCAAATCCTATACTATGATCAATTACATACTTTGCTTGTGCGAATTGAGGCCTCTTTAAATTCCAGACCGTTGGTTGCACAACATCATGGCATGGATGACCATTTAGCATTGTCTCCAGCTGATTTCTTGATCGGTCGTTCAATTGTGGCAATACCTGAACCTACTGTACCAGAAGCTTCTACAAACAGACTACAACATTGGCAACTTTTGCGACAAATACATCAATCTTTTGGAATCGTTGGCACGATGAATATTTGGCTTCGCTGTAGCAGCGCACAAAGTGGCGACGACCACACGAAAATCTGAAGGTTGGTGACGTGGTCGTCCTTCGTCAAGAGCATTTACCGCTCGCCAAATGGGGCTTGGCATGCATCCTTTCCATTCATCCGGGCAGAGATGGTCTTTTGCGCAACGTCACCTTACAATATTGCTTGGAGGATAAAAAATTGAAACCACAAAGCAACCGGCACAGAAGGTGTGTCGTCTATTCAGAATTGATCCTGAGCCTAACGGCCTAGCCGGGCAGTAAATGTATAAGATAAACAGATGGCAACCCGAACATCAACAGTTTATAGCTGCAGTGGTACTTACACACACACACACAATGTAAATTTTGTAATATATTTTTTTCTTCTCAACGAAGTGAACAAAACAGTTGAAAATAAACCATAGAGTAGATAATATTGGCTTTCATTTCAATTCGTTTTTGCGTGTATAATTTTCATTTTATACAGCTTCAGGTCGCCTGAGAGTATGGTGTCTGCTAGATAGGTTGCCGTGAACAACCCAACCGAAACGCATTTTCGTTGCGACAGGTTCATGAATGCATCCTTCCTTGCTACATAATGGTAGCCCAAGCTTTGTATTGCTTAAAACAATAAGTAAGCGAGGCGAAGCATTCTGGTAAGATTCTATTTTTACTCCCTGAAGATGTGCGAAATTGTTCTGTTGCGTGGCGGTATCAAGCGACTGCTTTGGTAAACTGAGGTTTTTCACTGTGTGCACGTCTGCCAACGGATATATTTCTGACCCAGTTTGGATGCCAGATATTTGAAGTTGAACCACTTGAGAATCGTTTTCAAGTCTGCACGTATTACCTGTCCACTTGAGTCGCAGAGGTTGAGGTGTGCCTTTTGAATTCAATTGGTTGGCAATGTCTTCATCTAGGAGTGTCAAACGCAAAGGTGATAATCTCTACGCTATCAAAATACAATCTTACTGGAACAATTCGAAAGAGAGATTTGTAACATTGGTCTTGTTCGCTGTTCTTTTGGTGTACTGATACATTTGCGTTGGCATTAGAATTTCGGATTTCATTTTGAGCGTAGCTGTGCAGTAACTTATGATGGTTGAAAGAACAGTTGTCAATTCCACACATTTTGTTCGAGCTACACTTATTTATTGGATGTTTGCACAAACAACGTGAACACAAGTTGCGTTCTCTTACAGCGTACCATTTGTGTGTTCTATTGATTCCTTGAAATCGTTCACAGTTTTCAACTGAACGACAAGTACCCTGGCAGATGCAGCACTGAACGTCAGCTGAAGTGGAGTTGACTTGGGTTGGCGGTGGAATGTTTGTGTGTGTATTTACAAATCCCTTTTTCTTTTGGCGACTGTTCTGCTTTGGTTTTGTTAAAGATAAAGATGCTGGTCTTATCAACCATTCTTTGAAATGAAAGAGGGTGCACTCTGCTAACATATATTTATGGGACGCCCACGTAAGTCGAATACCATGAGGTGGTTTGTTTTCCAATTCCTGTAAGAGCGACGGATGTTGTAGGTAGATATGGTTAATCCAAAAGCTTCAATGGTAGCACAGTAGTTTTGGACTGCGAGAGAAAAATCCACTTGTGGCCTACCGAATTTGGTTTTGAGCGCTTTAATTATTTGCTCGACACATTGTGGTTGAATTAGAGTAATTCGATATGAATACCGGCCATTCCTCTGCATTACCATTGAAGCTCTGGAAATGTCGTGACATAAGTTGACGTGCTGCGATTTGGCTTTGAGTCAATGAGAATGATGCTGTGATTTCTCCTTCCTGTGGCCGCATCTGGTTGTGAAAAACGGAAGAAAATGCCTGCGGCATCCCACTGTGATGTTGTGGCATCTGGATGTGATGTTGTTTACCAAAAGAAAACTTGTTGACCGAAGGAAAACTGCGGCAGCTCAGTTGTAATATGTCGTACTGCTTGCGTTGCTGGAACAGGAATACTATTTGTGGCAAACATTTGTTTTTGAAGTCGAGAAGTAGGAGTAGGCTTCGTAATAATTCGAGATAAGTAGTGCTGATTCGGCTGAACTTGAGACGGATAGTTTGTTGTGGCCAACCAAGTTGTGTCATTGACCTGCCCTTCAACGCGACTTGTAAAAACATCCTGCACTTTCACCGGCTGCTTCGTTCACATTAACACTACTTGCAGCGGATGACTTCCAATCCTCATCGTCCGATAAAATTTCTGACAGCTGGTTCCCTTTTCTCTCTGAGCTCCTTCTCTTCCTCTAGCCCCTGCAGGTTCATTTGAATGTGTCTTCCGCGCGAAGAATTTGTGTTTTTTTAAGACATAGATGTCCTTGACGTACGTCTGTTACCTGCACTTTAGTAGACGTCAATGCATCACCAGCATCAATTGAGGGGAATGGTGATATGACTGAAGCAGATTTTTTATAAGGGTTGAAAGAGCTCAGCACGTTGGAATCAGAATAAATTGTTGTTAATGATGTTAGTGGTAAGTTGTATTGACTACTCGGAAACGACAAACCTTCATATTATGTTGGAGTAGAACTTTTGTTTTGTAGGCGTGTTTGTTTCTGAACTCACACATTTTGAAGATGATGTAATATACGAGTACTATGTATATGAAGGCAAGGTGGTAAGAATGGGAGCACTTTGATTTATTTGTGTTGCTTTTGTACTTTTTGTTAGCAAATGTACGACTGTATAATTTTTAATGGTTGTACCAACAGTGATATTGAAGGTCACTTTACATTTATAGGAGGGCAAGGTAAATCTGTAATTGACTATTGCGCTGCAAACAATGATTGGATTGATCTTATACAGAAATTTGAAGCTCAAATTAAGAACTACTCAGACCACATGCCAATTATTGTAGAATAGTGAGATGAATTGACTACAAACCAAAGAAATCTTCAACTTATCCCGCAACTTAGATGGAAACAGGATGACTTTCTGATGTATCAAAACAAGCTGGACATAAGTCTTTTGAGTCTTTCAACAATAAATGAGAGAACTAATTCAACTGATGTACGTGCAAGCCATCTCATATCTTGCAAAAGAAATTCCGTGCCAAGAACTACCTCACACAATTTTAAAAGTTTCAAGCAAAAGTGGTTTGACAAAGAGTGTATGAATGCGAGAAAGAAGTCATTTACCCTTTTGAACGCTCTCCGAAACTCTAACTGTCAAAACTTAAGAAATTGGTACAACGAAGTAAATAAAATCTACAAAAATCTATGTCTCCAAAAGAAAACTGAATTCGAAAACAACCAAGCTTATATACTTGGTCAGACTAGAAATTCAAAAGAGTTTTGGAAGGTGACAAAGGAAATCAATGGATCAACCATCCACAAGAAAGGAGACATCAATAAGGTTGAAAGTTATCGAGGCATATCGTTTATGAACGTCATTGCAAAATTGTTCTGTGGTGTACTTGCTAACAGGCTGGAGACATGGGTGGAAACCAACAATGTACTTACCCAATTTCAAGCTGGTTTCAGAAAAAATTTCTCAACGGTAGATCACATTTTTGTACTTACCTCAATCATTAAAGCATTTCAAGCAAGGAACAAGAAAGTATATGCGTTTTTTGTTGACTTAAAGCCTGTTTTTGATCTTGTGAATAGAAATGTGCTTTTCCATCAGATATAGCTTCTCAGACATAGTGGTATTTAATGTGAAGATGTTTTGTTCTGGATCGCTTACCTTGATAGTGTGCAATATACTGAGCACTTTGGCTATCAGTATATAACAAATGGGCTGCTCTTCTCGTAGAACCCCTAGTTCAACAAGCAGAAGCTTAAAATATTTGGCCTTCTTAGCAGCAGCTGTTAAAGTTACATATTCGGCCTCGGCACTAGATGTTGTTATGATTGACTGTTTTCTTGATTCCCAATCTATTGGTGCTCCCGCAAAAACAAATACAATACCCGATTGTGATTTGCGGTGATTGACGTCTTCTGCCCAACTGGAATCAGAATAGGCACAAATTGAATTAGTTTTCAAGTGGGATTTAATTAAGCAATTTGATTTAAAATCGTTTGTGGCTACAATTAAATCATCGGCATAAGCAGTCACTAAGGTGAAAAAATTTTTGTTCCTTTTAAAATATATACATCTATCATAGCTGGAATTAATATACACATCCTGTTTTAAAATGTTGTCCAACTTAATATTCCACTGATGGCCCGACTGTTTTAAGCCATAAATTGACTTTCTAAGCTTGCAAACAAGTTTTTTTACTATTAACAAATCCTTCAGGCAAATTCATATATATATTTTCGTTCAGAGTAGGTGTGTAGGTGAATTTTTAAGTAGCTCCGAGAAAAAAGTAAAATTATCTGAATTTAAAAGTAAATTGAAGTGTTATTTAAGTTGATTTAACAAAAGCTATTAAAAGGCACATCAAATACATAGGTCAAGTGAGTTTTTATTCATTATTTTGTCATATATATACGCAAAACGCACATAACCTCACTGAAAGTGCATATGAACAAGCGCAAAGTAGGCGAAATATCCCCCGAAAACTTTAACAGACAAAAGAAAACCCAAGTCTGCGATAATATGGCTGAATCCCAAGAATGCGTGGGAAATATGACAAAAACCGACCTAGCTAATATGATCGCTGGATTGCTCGACTTCAAGTTGAAAGACACTGCAACAAAAACAGACATTGAAGCGATCGCCATTGCAAATAGACAAATGCTCGAACAAAATATCCAACTAAACAACAAAGTGACCGCCCTCGAAGAAAAATGCGAACTTTTGGAATACCGAATCGATGAAATGCAAAAAAGAAACACAGAGAACAACCTGATGATGCGAGTTGATGTTAAAGTTGGGATAGATGAGAAGGATGTGGTGAAAAGGGTGTGCACATCGTTAATTAAACCACCACCAAGCACTGATAACCTGCAAATTCATGAACTACGATCGGTAAACACAAAAAGTAAAAATTTTATCGTCAAATTAGAGTCAAAACAACAAGTTATCAGTGCATTAAAATCATCGAAAACATTATTGAATACGGGAGTCACGATCTTCAAAGACCTTCCAATCACAATACGGCAAAAACGAAACCAGCTGTTGAAATTGAGAAAGAGGCTTAGGGAACTAAACCCAGCAATTAAAGTATCTGTGAGAGATGAAAACATGTTTATCAACGATAAATTATTCAGATGGAGCCAAACTTTGGGACTTGTATGCAACAATGCGGATGGAATGTCTGAAATAAAGCAAATTTATCAGCTTGACAGCAATCAGCTGGGCAAACTGATTGAAGTTGATGAACGTCAAAACTTAAATAATGGGAACACACCGACGAGAGCGACATCTAGCAGTCAAACTGGAAGCAGCTTAGCCAGGACACAACCCGTACAATCAAACCAGAATTTGAATTCATTATAGGGTAAAGGCGCCGCCGTCTGCCATAACATTAAATTAAATTATGAATTAAAACAATTTAAAATATTAAGTTATAATATAGCAGGCCTTTATAATAAGTCAATTTACTCAGATTTTTATGAATTATTAAATATTTATGATTTTGTGTTTCTGTATGAAACATTTGTAGTGGAAGAAAATTATAATTTGTACAGCGAACGTTTTAAAGATTTAAATCATCATTGGATGCAAATTGGAGCAAAAAGATTAAATACGAAAGGAAGACCAAGTGGTGGATGTTACTTTGGATTTAAGAAGTCTATCAAAAATATATGTTGTGAATTCGTTTCAGAGGAAAATGTTACTTTCGTAAAATTGGTTATAAATTCTAATATTTATATTATAATACCTTCATACATCAATTGTAACCATTGGGAGACTGACTTCGGATCACTGATCGATTTCTTAGAACGAAACAACGTGGATAATGTCATGATTATTGGTGACTTAAACGCAAGAATGGGAAATGAAGCAGGCAAGGAAAATATGTATGCAGGCAACATAAGATCATCAAAGGATGTAACTTTGAATGCAAGAGGAAAAAAATTGTTGGAACTATGCGACGCATTTGGACTGTTTATCATGAATGGGGTGAGCCAATCGGACAAAGCAGGCGAATACACTTTTGTAGGGCAGCAAGGTTCTTCAGTAGTGGACTTCTGCCTAGCAAGAGGAGAATGGATGTCACTAATTCATGATTTTGAAGTGCTGAGTGAGCCCTATTCTGATCACATGCCAATAACTGTTGAATTTAATCCGTATGTTGCTCCTGAAGTTAACTCTAGGAAGCTCAAACTCCCCCCAAAACTGAAATGGAAGGATGTCAAAGCAACAGAGTATTGGCAGAATTTAAATCAAAACCTGCAATCGGAAAGAGAGCTATCTATGTGTGACATTGAAAACATTATTAAAGCTTCATACCCAAGTGGCAAACAACCGGATAAGCTCGTAATGAAACGAAAAGCGAAGTGGTTTGATGGTGAGTGCGAAATGGCTCGAAAAAAATCATTTGGATGGCTCAGAGCATTCCGTAAATTTGATAATAATGATTTTAAAAGACTCTATATTGAAGCAAATACCTACTATAAAAAAATATGCAAAGTAAAAAAAGTACAGTTTCATGAAAACGCAGCTTTGAAACTAACGGAATGTAGAAACACGAAAGAGTTTTGGCAGTCGGTAAAAAACTTCAACGGTCGAAGTCTTCAAATCAGCGACAAAATATCTGTCGTTTTGCTAAAAGAGTACTTCCAAAAACTTTTGAATCCAGCAATAGCAGCACCAATTGCTCTTTATGCAAAACCTTTTTTCATCAATCCTATTCTCGATGCTCCTATTACGTATGAAGAAGTGTATTCGACGGCAAACAGACTGAAAGACGGAAAAGCACCAGGAACGGATAGAATCACTATTGAGTTTGTGAAATATGGAACGGTGGAACTTTTTGAAAAACTTACGGAGTCATTCAATAAAATACTAGAAACAGGGGAGATACCAGATCAGTTTAAGACATCGATCATATTTCCAATTCACAAGAAAGAAGACATAGCCGATCCAAAAAATTATCGAGGAATATCGTTTTTAAATGCCACTTATAAATTATTTGTATCACTTTTAAACAATCGCCTAGACAAATGGATTAATGATAAAAAAAAGCTTAAAGAGTTCCAGGCGGGTTTTCGCAGCGGATATTCCACTTGCGACAATATATTTGTGTTAAGAAGTATTGCGGGAACTTTTCTGGAACAGAAAAAGAAGTTATATGTGTTCTTCGTTGATTTTAAGGCAGCCTTTGACACTGTTGACAGAAAAGCTCTATTCTACAAGCTATACAACGCTGGAATGACGGCAACATTTGGAAAAGTTTTAGAGAGCCTATATGTTGGGAACAAGGCAGCGGTATGGAACGGGGAGGAACTGTCAAACTGGTTTGATACAACAATGGGGTTAAAACAAGGTTGTCCGCTGAGTCCTTACCTTTTCGCCCTCTTTATAGACGATCTTATTGATTGGCTACCAGGCGGGATAGAATTTGCCGGAGTTTTGATCAAAGCCCTCATGTTTGCGGACGACGTTGTCCTTTTTTCATATTCGCCTGAAACTCTGCAACTTATGATTAATCGTTTAGATTTGTATTGTAAGTTGTGGAACTTAAGTGTTAATTTGGACAAATCTAAAGTGATGATTTTTAAAAAAGGAGCTGGCAGAACATCCAGAAACGAAAAATGGTATTTAAACAACGTACCGATTGAAATTGTGAGGGCCTATAAATATCTTGGTGTTATTATAACAAGTAATCTCAATATGGAAACTCATTTAAAAGAAAAACTTATCAAATCAAAATGCGCATTAAGTTCAACGTGGAAAAGATGCTTTGAAAATAAATTTATTTCGCACAGCGTAAAATATAGAGTATTCATTTCGGTGGCGGAATCAGTGATGATGTATGCTGCTCAAACATGGGGTTATGAGGAGTACGAAATGGTAGAAAAATTGTTAAGATTTTATGTCAAAAGATGTTTCCAACTACCCAGAAATACACCAAATTACATGGTAAACATAGAAACCGGATTGTCACCGCTGTTCATTAAAACACTAAAATTTCATATCGACTACCTATTAAAAGTGCTTAACATGCCGGATGACAGATTGCCGAAAACAATAGCTCTGTATACCATTAGGAAAAAAAACCTGTGGTTTGAAAAACTAAAAGAGCTTGCAGACTATTGCCAGCACAATTTTAATCTGAACCTAAGCAACCCAGGAGATATTAAAGAAGCGCTCTACACCCTCGTCGCAAAAGTGGATGACAAATACAGAATTGAATGCATTAGCAAGGCGACTTCTTCTGTACACAGAGTAACATATAGCGTACTGCAACACAATCTTTGTGAAAGAAACTATTTCCGGTCTAACTATAGTCAGAAGCTTATATCAGCTACATTCAAAATGAGAGGAGAGCTAATAAGACTAAACTTTATTCCACATCGTGAAGATCTGCCTGTGATTTGTAGTCTTTGTAACCTAGCAGTGAGAGAAGACGTAATACATTTCATAGGAATATGTCCCATTCTGAAAGAAATACGAAGACATTTTCTTGGGAGTGATGTGAAAACGCAAAGAGAAGTGCTGGAGATTCTTAATTGCGAAGGAGATATTACCCAGTTGTATAACTTTTATAGATATGCAATGTCATATAGATTAAAAATATTAAATGAAGACTTTTGAAAAAAAAAAAAAAAAAAAAAAAAAAAAAAAAACACCTGTATATATTTTACTTTTTTGTTTTTGTGAATTAATTATATATTAAATATTAACTACTTACTAGTAAACTTATGTCAATCAGGCAGACGGCTTTAAGCCATGCTTAAGGATTTTTTGTATATTTGTATATATATTATATTATTTTCGTTCAAGTCCCCATATAGAAAAGCGGTAGAGACATCTATATGAAAAAGATCTAAGTCTTCCGCCGTCGCTATAGCATACAAAAGTCTTATGGAACTAATTTCGGCTACCGGAGCGAACGTTTCAAAATAATCTACTCCATATTGTTGAGTATACCCTTTGGCCATGAGTCTAGCTTTTCTGCGTTTGACTGAACCATCTGGATTGAGCTTGGTTTTGAAGATCCATCTAGAACCAAAAATATTAGCATCGTTTGGTCGTTCTACGAGCTCCCATGTCTGTTTTTTATTAAGAAGCTCCATTTCCATATTCATTGCGTCTTTCCATTCACCTACATGTTCATTCACATGTTCATTTCAACTTCTTTCAATGTTCTTGGATCATCTATATTAACAAGGTTAGCAAATTTGTTATGTAGTACATTGTCTCCAACATTGACTTTTTCTTTCAACTTATCCTCTTCAATAGATACTTCACTTTCCGGCACTTCAGTTTTCGGTCCTTCCAAATTAGATTTGTCAATAGGCATTTCATGTTCGTTTCCCTTGATATTTTCCTTTTTACATTCTAAATCATAATCAAAATATCTATTTACTTTTTGGCCACTTATTTCTTCAATAAAGACTACATCCCTGCTCTTTATAACTGCACGATTTCCACGTTTCCACAATCTATATGCCTTGGCATAATCGCAGTAACCAATTAAAACTCCGTGGATCGAATTTTCCATTTTTGCCATCCTTGGTCAACACAAAAGCTTTCGAACCGATTTCTCGAAAATGAGACACATTTGGTACTTAAGTAGTCCACAACTCTTCCGGGGTTTTGTTGTCGTTTGGTTTTATTGGACATCGATTACGGATATACGCTGAGGTATTTATTATTTCTGCCCACAAAAACTTTGGTAAGTCAGCTTTAATCATTAGGCAACGTGTCATTTCCACAAGGGTTCTATTGGCGCGCTCTGCGATCCCATTTTGTTGTGGCGTGTATGCAGAGGTCAATTCTTGCTTTATTCCGTTTGCCTTACAAATTTCAGAAAAAGACCTACTTGTATAAAAGAGGTAAATATCTCAAATTGATGAAATAAAGAATAAACTAAACTAAACTATATTCAGAACCATTATCTGACCTTAATCTTTTGATTCGAAGATTTGTTTGATTCTCGACATAGTTTTTAAATTCAATAAATTTTTCTAGCAACTCAGATTTCTTACGTATAAAATAAACAAATATTTTCCTAGAGTAATCGTCTATAAAAACAATGAAATAAAGCGACTTACTCAGTGACTCGGTGCGCATCGGTCCGCATATATCCGAGTGAATAAGCTCCGAGCACTGCGTTGTAGATTTGTCAACCTTCTTTGTAAATGGAAGCCTTGTTTGCTTTCCTCGTATGCATGATGTACACTTAAGGTCAAACGAATTGAAATCTGGCAGTCCAGTCACATTGCCTTTCCGTTGCATTTGTTTTAAAGATTCACCATTTAGGTGGCCCATTCGATTATGCCACATTTCGAAAATGTTGACTCCACTACTACGATCAGCTACTGAATGAATTTCTTTTGTACCAATAGCTGAATCTTCTAATGGATTTACAATGTAAAGTCCCTCCTTTTTCTTGGCGCTCAGAATAACCTTTCCAGATTTATTAGAAATTTTCGCGAATTCTCCTTCAAAAGACACTTTAATTCCGCAATTTGTTGCTTTGTTAATTGAAATTAAATTTTCTTTTAAATCTGGAACATATAAAGTATTATAAAACGTGCATTTCTGAGGTTTATTATCTATTTTATTTGCAATAGTTACAGAACCAGTACCCATAATTTCAACCTTCTTGTCGTTGGCTAATTTGACATACCCCAAATGATTTTTTGACAAATTAGAAAATAATTTTTCATCGAAGCACATGTGGGAGGTAGCACCACTATCCACACACCAACGACTTTCTTTACATGTGCGAATTCCATCAGCACCTTCCAAGGCTTTGGTTGACTCTGATAAATTGAAGCACTCCTGCATTACAAATCCACTCTAAGTCTCGTCATAAACCTGTTTTCCTTTTTACCATAGCTCCAGCAGTCCCTCGCCTTGTGCCCTTGTTTGCCACATCGCCTACATTTGTACTTAAATTCTCTCGTATCATCTCTTTGTTTACCATAAAAATTAGTTTTTGGTTTCGCACTTCGATCATCGAAGGTTTTGTTGTTGTAATAATGACGATTAAAATTACCTCGTACTTTTAATGCATTGCCTTCGCATGTTTCTCGTTTATTATCACCAACTTCCATCAATCTGATTCGAACAGTTTCTAATTTTGGACCTTCCTCTTGAGCCTCAAAAGCAGCTTGTACATATTTAAAGCTCTCATCCAGACTATCTTATAACAGAATAACAAGAAGATCATCATCTAATTTTGCGTCTAGCTCATTGAGCCGACTAATTATTGAAAAAAAATCTCTTAAATACTCATCCATTGAATGTGTAGAACTCATGTAGATATTTAGCAGCTTCTTAAACTCCTCCACCTTCTGGCGTACACTCTTTCTGTTGTAGCTCGACTCAAGAAAGTCTCATGTTTCTTTCGATCTTTGCATATTTTTTACCAGCGCTACGATTTGTGGTTCCATAAACAATAACAGCTCGCTCCGCCCATTTATGTCTTTGTCGTCCCATGTCTCCTGTTTCTTAACATTTTCCTCCGGTCGTTCGTCAATTCCCTTAACTATCTTCAAATATCTTGATTTGTGAAGGATCCCCTCCATCTGCACTCTCCATGTTGAATAGTTCTCACCATTGAAAAGAGGTATTCGACCATGCACTGACGTTGAACTCGCCATACCGAAGTCAATTAAAAATAATTTTATTTTTAAGAACAAAAAATATTTCTTTTAATGCAAGGCTTTTTTGACAAATATTCTTCTGGGCCCATAACCTGTAGAACGCCAGAGTTATGAAATCAGATGTCCAGAGATTAAATAAAACAACCACTTTAAGTCAAGTACAAGTAAGTAGTATATTAAAGGTAAAAGTTTGAAGTAACAGGAAGTTCATATTTAAGTTAATGTGATTTTAGACAAAATGTGTTAATAAACTATTTGTGTAAGTAGGCGTTGAGTATTATTAGTGTTGACACTTAGGTATTAACAATTATGTTTAACAGTACTTTTATATGCTGATGACCTAGTGATACTTTCCGAATCTGCAGATAATCTTCAACTGATGATTAATCGCCTAGCAGATTATTGCACCAAATGGGGACTTGTTATCAATGCTGATAAATCAAAAATTATGGTTTTCTCAAGGTCAACGAGGAACCAAACCGCGTATAATTGGCACTTCAACGGAACTCTTCTAGAATTAGTTAATGAGTATAGATATTTATTTATTTATTTATTTATTTCGAATAAGGAACTTAATCTTAAGATATACATCTTTTAAATTGATTAAGCCTAAGAAAAGGACTTTTAATTGATTTACAAAAAAGATATACAAAAAAAAATTATATAAAAAGAAGATAAATTTACAATATTCATAAGATAATATTCATATTAATAATATTAATTAAAAAATTCAAAATTAATACTAAAAATAAATTTAAAAATTTATAAATGTATACTAGCACCAAATGTAGCAAAAGACAAGTTAATACCAAATAAAATACAAACTTATACGGTAGACAAATATGTTAGCAAGTCACGCTTAAAACACGTTAAGTTATTTGCTCTTCTTAACTGACGAGGCAGAGAGTTCCAAAGGCGAGCAGCGTTAATCAAAAATTGGCACTCAGAAACAAGGCAAGTGTGTGAAGGGATTACAATTTGATTTGTACGAGTTGAGGAGGATAACTGGATTTGGTTATATAAAAATGAAGGTACTTGGGTCGAAATAATCTTGAAATACAACACCAATGTTTTATATTTAAGGTAGTTTTCGAAACTAACACCGAATAAACTCTTTGATGGTCCAGATATGTGGTCACGACGCTTAAGCCCATATACATATCGGACAACATTATTAAATACTACATTTAACCTTCTTAGGGAACAAGAGTCTAAACATGAAAAAATTTCATAACCAAATGTTAAGATAGGAACAACGAGCGTTTTAGCCAACATTTTTGGGTGTGAAACTTTTAGTGAGAGATAACGTTCTCAGTGCTCCATATGCTTTTTCAACTGTTTTATTCTCATGGGTTTTCCAAGTCAATGACCTGTTGAAGCATATTCCCAAATTTTAGCTTCGTCAACATACTCTACTGGTGCTCCGTTCAACTCTACCACTGGGAAGTAAGATAAATCAAGTGTTTTTTTTTTATATTACAAGACATTTTGTTTTGTTTGGATTGAGAACAAGACCACAGCTATTTGACCATTCCAAGACATTTTTTAAGTCACAATTTAATTTATTTATACAGTCTTCAATCATACCTAAGTCAGAACTAATTTAAAGTTGGACATCATCAGCAAACATGCGTATATCACAATATTTTATGGCAAGTGGAGCATCATTTACGTAAAGCGAGAAAAGAAGTGGGCCCAAAATAGATCCTTGCGGAACTCCACGGTATAAAGGAAGACAATCTGAAGATTGGTTACCACTTACCACAGCTTGGCTTCGTCCTGACAAGTAAGAAAAAATTATCTTAACAGCTTCAGGGGAGAAACAAAATACAGTGGATAGTTTATGGCACATAATATGATGATCAATAGTGTCAAATGCTTTAGAATAATCAAAAAGAACCAAAAATGTTACTTTATCACCATCCAATGCTCTTTTTGTTTGTTCGATAACCTCTAAAAGCGCAGTAGTGCAACTATGTTGCGCTCTAAAGCCGGACTGTTTGGTGCTAAGCAGATTATTGTAGGTGATGAACTTGCAAATCTGCTTGTGCATGAGTCTTTCAAGGACTTTGGACTTTTTACCAGCGCTACGATTTGTGGTTCCATAAACAATAACAGCTCGCTCCGCCCATTTATGTCTTTGTCGTCCCATGTCTCCTGTTTCTTAACATTTTCCTCCGGTCGTTCGTCAATTCCCTTAACTATCTTCAAATATCTTGATTTGTGAAGGATCCCCTCCATCTGCACTCTCCATGTTGAATAGTTCTCACCATTGAAAAGAGGTATTCGACCATGCACTGACGTTGAACTCGCCATACCGAAGTCAATTAAAAATAATTTTATTTTTAAGAACAAAAAATATTTCTTTTAATGCAAGGCTTTTTTGACAAATATTCTTCTGGGCCCATAACCTGTAGAACGCCAGAGTTATGAAATCAGATGTCCAGAGATTAAATAAAACAACCACTTTAAGTCAAGTACAAGTAAGTAGTATATTAAAGGTAAAAGTTTGAAGTAACAGGAAGTTCATATTTAAGTTAATGTGATTTTAGACAAAATGTGTTAATAAACTATTTGTGTAAGTAGGCGTTGAGTATTATTAGTGTTGACACTTAGGTATTAACAATTATGTTTAACAGTACTTTTATATGCTGATGACCTAGTGATACTTTCCGAATCTGCAGATAATCTTCAACTGATGATTAATCGCCTAGCAGATTATTGCACCAAATGGGGACTTGTTATCAATGCTGATAAATCAAAAATTATGGTTTTCTCAAGGTCAACGAGGAACCAAACCGCGTATAATTGGCACTTCAACGGAACTCGTCTAGAATTAGTTAATGAGTATAGATATTTATTTATTTATTTATTTATTTCGAATAAGGAACTTAATCTTAAGATATACATCTTTTAAATTGATTAAGCCTAAGAAAAGGACTTTTAATTGATTTACAAAAAAGATATACAAAAAAAAAATTATATAAAAAGAAGATAAATTTACAATATTCATAAGATAATATTCATATTAATAATATTAATTAAAAAATTCAAAATTAATACTAAAAATAAATTTAAAAATTTATAAATGTATACTAGCACCAAATGTAGCAAAAGACAAGTTAATACCAAATAAAATACAAACTTATACGGTAGACAAATATGTTAGCAAGTCACGCTTAAAACACGTTAAGTTATTTGCTCTTCTTAACTGACGAGGCAGAGAGTTCCAAAGGCGAGCAGCGTTAATCAAAAATTGGCACTCAGAAACAAGGCAAGTGTGTGAAGGGATTACAATTTGATTTGTACGAGTTGAGGAGGATAACTGGATTTGGTTATATAAAAATGAAGGTACTTGGGTCGAAATAATCTTGAAATACAAAACCAATGTTTTATATTTAAGGTAGTTTTCGAAACTAACACCGAATAAACTCTTTGATGGTCCAGATATGTGGTCACGACGCTTAAGCCCATATACATATCGGACAACATTATTAAATACTACATTTAACCTTCTTAGGGAACAAGAGTCTAAACATGAAAAAATTTCACAACCAAATGTTAAGATAGGAACAACGAGCGTTTTAGCCAACATTTTTGGGTGTGAAACTTTTAGTGAGAGATAACGTTCTCAGTGCTCCATATGCTTTTTCAACTGTTTTATTCTCATGGGTTTTCCAAGTCAATGACCTGTTGAAGCATATTCCCAAATTTTAGCTTCGTCAACATACTCTACTGGTGCTCCGTTCAACTCTACCACTGGGAAGTAAGATAAATCAAGTGTTTTTTTTTTATATTACAAGACATTTTGTTTTGTTTGGATTGAGAACAAGACCACAGCTATTTGACCATTCCAAGACATTTTTTAAGTCACAATTTAATTTATTTATACAGTCTTCAATCATACCTAAGTCAGAACTAATTTAAAGTTGGACATCATCAGCAAACATGCGTATATCACAATATTTTATGGCAAGTGGAGCATCATTTACGTAAAGCGAGAAAAGAAGTGGGCCCAAAATAGATCCTTGCGGAACTCCACGGTATAAAGGAAGACAATCTGAAGATTGGTTACCACTTACCACAGCTTGGCTTCGTCCTGACAAGTAAGAAAAAATTATCTTAACAGCTTCAGGGGAGAAACAAAATACAGTGGATAGTTTATGGCACATAATATGATGATCAATAGTGTCAAATGCTTTAGAATAATCAAAAAGAACCAAAAATGTTACTTTATAACCATCCAATGCTCTTTTTGTTTGTTCGATAACCTCTAAAAGCGCAGTAGTGCAACTATGTTGCGCTCTAAAGCCGGACTGTTTGGTGCTAAGCAGATTATTGTAGGTGATGAACTTGCAAATCTGCTTGTGCATGAGTCTTTCAAGGACTTTGGACAGGAATGGGAGAATTGATATAGGACGAAATTCTTGAGTGCTGCGGTTTTTCAAAACTGGAATAACTTTTGATGTTTTCCATTGTGAGGGGAAAATACTTTTCGTCAGAATAGTATTAAAACTATGACTCACGTAGGGTAATATAAGAGGGAAAAGCGATTTTAAAAATGTAGGGTGCAGATTGTCGAGACCTGTGGCATTAGACTTAATTGAAATAAAACTTTCAACAACATCTTCATGGGTAACTCTTAAAAAATCAAAAGTGGATTGCACGTCAGATGATGGATAATAATTAAGAGATGATGAAAAAGGTATAATCACCATTGTTGGGTTTGGGACAGAAGATATAAAAGTTCGATTCAATTCATTGCAATTAAAGTCAATATCCGAGTGCTGACTCTTACCTATGCCAATCTCGCGAAGATTTTTCCATAGCTTACGACGATTTAGAGAGAGATTGAGGTTACGGGTATGATATCTGGTTTTGACGGTGTTAATAAGCTTAACACACTCGTTACGCAACTGCCGGTATTTTCGACGATCTTCTGCTATTGTGAAACGTTTCCATTTATTATAGAAATAGTTCCTTCTATTCATACAACTGCGTATCTCATCGGAAAACCAAGGATTATCTCCATGCTTGACGATTTTTCTTTTTAATGGAACATGAGTCTCAAACAAATAGTTTACATCATTTTGAAGAACTTCAACCTGCTCATCAGGAGAGAGTAAGTGATATACCCTATGCCAATTTATTAACATGGCATCAGACTCAAGAGCTATCCTATCTAAATTTTTAAAATCACGATATTGAAATACAGTATTTTTCTTAATAAGTTTAAATTCAAAGGAGAGATAAATCATGTCATGTCGGGAAAAACCAAGTGCTGATAATTGGTCATATAGTTGTACTCTGTTAGAATCAGAAACGAAAAATAGATCGAACAAGGTACTTGAGTCACGTGAAAAATGAGTCGGATTTTGAACATTTACCGTCATTTGAAATTTTACCGTCTATCAATGTTTCATCGACCAATAGATTGCTATTAAAATCCCCACAAAGTATTATATTATGAAAACTTACAGAGTATTCTTCAAGGAGGGTTGATAAAGGCGCTATGTCAATATAAGAATATGGCCTGTAAACTACACCTAAAAAAAAGTTTTTCACACTGGCTTGAAATTTATACAAAAACATATTCGAAAGCACAATTCGGTGAAGAAAAAAACTTAATTTTACTTGAGAGTGATTCTTTGATATACAATGCAACTCCACCACCCATTCGGTTCAGCCTATCAGCCCTATATAGTTTATAACCCTTTAAATTATAAAATCTATCGCAAACATCATTTTGGAACCACGTTTCCGACACTCCTATTGCATCAATTCCCGAACCCTTAAACAAATCCCGACACTCATCTATTTTCTTAAAAAGGCTTTGCGCGTTTATGTGACATAATTTAAAACCTTGGTTCTGAGAAACTATTACTTTTAATATGGTTTTAGGAATATTAACATTTAACTCACTATTGGGAACTGTATGATTTAAGTTCTGCTCAACCATTATCATATTTTAAGAACTGTAAGATTTGTCTAGTTAGAAGAGCAAAATAAATATATAATGTGCTGCAATGTGCATTATAATAGTAGTCCGTTGCTACACAGGTGCTAAATATTAAATAAAAATAAATCTATAACATTTGAAATTAATTATAAAAGAAATAATAGAAAAAAGAACAAAATAATACATGAATAGGTATATGTGCAAAAGAAACACAATATTGATTTTACCAAAATATGTTAAAGAAGAAATTATTAGATACTTTAAATATTATACATATAAAAGTCCTCACAATTTTTAAGCAGATCTACACTGCACTATCGGCATCATGATTTGGTACCTCTCCTGGCAACGCAGACATTCGTTCGATGTAATCTAAATCGGCGATGTTTTTAACTTCAATGGCTTCCTCATGTGATTGACATTTGATGTAAACAATTCCTCGCAGCGTGAACGCAGATGATATTTTTTTTATTTTCTTTAAATTCAGTGCGGCATGTAAAATGTTTTGGTTTTTTAAAGTTAGACATTCACGCATAAAGATGGGAACGTCAGACTCTACTCCTACATCTTTCAAAGTAAGTTGGCGTTTATGCACTCTACGAAACTCTGCAATTTTCTTTAAAACGAAGTTCCTATCGTAATGTGACAAAAATTTTACAATAATTGCACATGTGTTACTATTTCCCTTCGGGCGAGTGCGGAAGATGTTGTGTTTTGTGTATTGTTGGTAATGTGATGTTAAGTGTGAGGCATATATGGTTGAAAATTCTACGTAGATTGGGTTGATCGATTGGAATATTATAGAGTACCGCATCCATTGAAATATTGTTCTTGAGCCTCAAGTGATTGTTTGAGTTCAGATAATTCAGATGCTAGTTGTGATTTAGGTCCAGCAACTTGTTGCTGTTCCATTTCTGGAATGTTTTTTTCTCAGACATTACGGTGGTATTTTATGAAGAATTTAATTTAATTGAATAATAAATTAACACATTTCTTTAAATATTGGTAACTTTAACTCATAAAAAAATTTTCTAAGGTGACAAAGAAAACTAAAATCAACACTGTGTAGTATTTTTAACTATAATGAAAACTTAAAAATGCAAACGAAAGCTGTTTAAAAACTGAGCGACCTTGACACGTCTGTACTTTAGAGTTTCATTTATTTTCTTGATATCTTGGAGTCAATTTTAACAAAACTTTAAATTTTGAAAATCACATAACCTTTTAAGCTAAAACTTCACAAAGTCTGTTAAATATATCTTGGAAAAATATCTTCTCAAACCAACGGATATTTTTATCTGCGAAATACAAGATATTTGATGCTGTTTTCAAGAGCTCACTTTGCCACGCGGCACAGGTATGAGGAATAAACGAATACGAAGCGATAGAAACATTTCATAGATGCTTTTTAAAGAAACTTTTTAATCTTCCTTTGAATACCCCGAATTATTCATTATATCTGGAAACGAGTCTCCCAAAAATGCTTACTAGCACTCTGAAGTCGCATGCAGACTACACTGTTAAGGTGTTGTCACATCATGATGACCGACTGACAACACAAATGGCACTTTACGAGCTAAGAAATGAGGACTGGTGGGTGTCGAAATGGAAATAATTGGGAAACGCTTGTGGTGAAGTGGTAACGCTAAACCAACATAATCTAAATCAAGTAAAAGATCAACTCTATAAAGTAATGCAAACGCATGAAAATTCAGAACGTGATAAATTAATACAAGAGGCTCGAAAATCCGAAAGTAGACTTCTATACTCACAACTTGAATTAAACCTTATGGAGTCAAGCTACTTCAATGATTCTCTAAGTTACAGAGAAATATCTTTGATCTTTAAAACAAGATGAGAAGTCCTTGAACTTAACGGATGCCCACACAATGGCAGTTTTAACCAATTTTGTACGTAATGCAATTTGAAGGCGAAAGAGGACTGTTTCCACTTCATGAGTATATGTCCCATCTTTGCTGACCATAGAAAAATATTCTTCGGAAAGAAAACTATGACGATGAAGGAAAAAATCTCAGTGCTTAGCGATTCTGATTGGAAAATGTTATATACCTTCTTAAGAGTCATTTGTAAATATAGGATGTTACTTATAACAGTATTCGCTTAAATATTTCAAGTTAAATTTTCACTATTACCGAACATACAATGTACATAATTTGCTAACCGAGCTGATAAATAATAAATGAATTCATAATCTAATCTTTTTGATTCTGAGAGAATTTCGAGTCAGTTTCTTTCGGTAAATCTATTATGAACATGAACAAAGTCCTATGTATTTTGAATGGAATCATGGTTGGGAGACACTGGATAAATAATTTTTTTTTTGAAGGTGCTTTTAAATTTTATTTTATTTTACTATTTTAGTAAAAAAATTATAATATTGTTATAATGTCATTCTGGTAGACGGCTTTAAGCCAAACCATATTAAACTATGAAATTTATTGTATAAAATAAAGTTTCTATAACTAACTAACTAACAATTAATCGTTCTTCAAATTTTATTAAAATCTTAAGACGTTTGTGAATCAATGATTAATGATTGCACATCTCTTTTCAAAGTATAAGGAACCAATATCTCTTCATCCTCAATACAACTCCAGGCAGCATCATCAATACTGTAATCGCCCAATATAAACGGGATTGATGAATTTTACATGGTAAGATAACTTTCAAAATTGCTTCAAAGGCGAATATAACTGACTTCTAAAACCAATTAGAAAAAAGCTGAAGAAAAATTGTTAAAACAAAAACAAAAAAGTTGTTTGGGGTCATCTGGATCTTATTTTAATTAATGTCGCTTACTGTTAAAATTTGACTTCACAGCAAGTAAAATTTCTCCACCGTACTGTACTGATTGTAAGACATTTGTTGCACATCTGTGCCGAGTCAAGATTTGTTACCATGAAGTTGAAATTTTCCGTTTTTTTTAAGGAATTTAAATCTATGCAGTTTTATCTGAGGATATTAATACTTTATTTTAATCTACAATTTTCAAAATTTGGTCCTACTTATAATTATTACTTATACTCATTTCCTTTATTTTTCCTTTATGCAATAATTCTTTTAATATTGGAGTAAATTGAATTGTTCATTCAGCTGATAAATACCACTGAAAAAAGTTTTTCCAGGCATACGTAAACAAAGTTCACTTTTGGTTGCGAGTTTCAATTAGGTCGGCTGAGTGTGAACATATAGTTATTTGGTTGATCAATCTATAATAAAGGTCTAATTTTCAACAACTAAATATGACAACATTTATGTTTCAAAACAACTTTTGTTTTACTAAAAGAACTTAACAGAAAGAACATTTATAGTCGACTTACTAGAAACACTTACAAACTAGCTTAACTATTTGACTTACGATCGAACCTTACGATAAGGCTTGTAGAAACTATAAATCTGCACACTTGATTTTTGCTCTGCAAACGACGAGTGTGTTTAATACAAGACCAACTATACTTAGTGGATGGATTGGGATTAACGCATAGCACATTTTATTATATGACAATATGGATGAAGCGAAGATTTTTTTGTTTCAATATTATTGACTTATGGTTTGAAATGTAAAATGTTTCAATTTAGGACTTCTACATCAACACCTTCAGGTGGCGCACTTTGAAGTATAAAGGAAAAATATGAACCTATGTTTTTGTTTTTTCTATTAACCATATTATATCAATAGACATTAGAGGAATATATTAAATTGGTTTTCTCTATGGCATTTTGTTTTAGCATAAGTTTGCTTGTAGCGATGGCCAATATTCACCTTATTAGGTAAAATTGGTATTTGGGTTCCAATTCTGGAGAGTTCATCGGCTTTGCAGTTTCCCTAAATGTCTCTGTGTCCCGGCACCAATGAGAGACGTTCGACAGTTGCGGGCAGTTATTGAGTTTGTGGAAGCAGCACCGAGTGATTTTAGGGCTGCTTGACTGTCTGAAAAGGTGCGGATATGTAATGTGGATAACACCTTTTATTCAGGATAATACCTCTTTAATCGCCAAAATGTCTGCTTGGAACACACTGCAATTGTCAGGGGACGGAATGAGATATTAAGATTTAGTTTGTCTGAGTACACGCCACTAACCACTCTATCTTCGGTTTTTGAGCCTGATGTGAGTTGATTCATCTTTCAAGAATTCTTCATCTTCCCAAATTGATCTCCTATCAAAAACTAACTGGGGAGTGGAGTAGTTGGAGTGACATGAGTTTGATACGAATGAATTCAGAATGATGATATGACCTTTGGCGTTGAGAAGAATAGCCGTGTTTGCAGCCATTTTTTGTTTACAGAATATATCGAGTGGTATGAGGTTCAATAGTATGTCTACGGCAGCTGAAGGTGGGGATAAGCCCACTTTGTTCCCAATAGCTTTTTTGCAAGAAAAGAGTGCTAATGTGGCTTTTTTTACTCTTATTTATATTTTGGCTTTCCATTGTAGCTTTTCTCCAGTGTAAGACCTAGATATTTAGCTTCATCTTATAAAGCTAGAAATTTCCCATTAATTGATGGGAGTCGAAATTGGGGAGTTTTATATTTCCTTGTGCATAGGACAAGACCAGTTTTGGTCGGATTTTCACCCAGTCCGCATATCTTCACCCAGTCCACAGTCCGCAGATCTACGTTCTAAAAAGCCACCAAATTATTAGTTAATAATCCTACTATCTAACAACATGTCAGTCGAAATCAACTCACAATCTGTCAAATAACATGAAAACCACATGAAGTTGGCCGCGCTCTATTTCGGTTTACACCATCAATTTATCCTGAGCTCATAGAGCACGCTCCAAGCAAGCTCTGATCGAAAAAAGGAACACAAGTTAAGCTATCTGAGTGCTCGGGGCTAAAAATATAACCACAGATCTCATTTTGACAGAAAAACGCCTAAGACGAACTTCCAAAAGATCACAAGATTATATGAACTTACAAGAACAACAATCATCGCAATTAAAAAAAGTGCAATTTTCGGAAGAGAAATAAAAAAACAAAAATAAACAAACAACTAACTCCCACAAGCCATCAATTGACCCGTGACCACGATGAATGTAATTTCATCGAAACGTCGGGTGTATACATTCAATTAATTTGAATTAATAAGTGTGTCGCGGTAAGTCCGTTAAGTAAATAAAATTAAAAATGTCTAACAATCGCAAATATAAAAGTTTAAAATCTAAAATAAAACAAAGTCAATTTTTAACAGTTACCCCCGGTAAACCTTTAAACTGCAGTTCAACTGAACGTTAAACGGAGTTTATATTTTTCGTTTAACTCATCCGGTTTTACAGTGAAATCCGCACTTCAGCGCAGTTGAATGTCACGTCGGTCGGTCGGTCTTTAAACTAGATTTTAAGAAAAAAGATGGCAGCATTTTTCGTTTTCAACTATCTTTCCTTGTCTTTCCTTACTCTCTCTCAGGCAAAGAACACACGAAAAAGCAAGAAATATATTTTTTTGTTGACACAATGTGTGGGTTTTTTTTTGTTCTCTCATCTTCCGGTGTTTCCAATAAATATTATTTTTTCCTTGTCGTTAATCTTTAAAATCTCTTTTAAAAATTCATCACATTTTAAAAACACAATTCTTTTAGTAAAAAATAATTTCTGAAAAAGAAGTAATGTTTCGCAACGTTGGAAATTAATTTTCCTGAAATGAAATGTAACTCGGAAATTAGTTCCAGAAGCTGAACTGAAGTTTTAGCAGCAGAATACGGTGGTTTTAAAATAAAAAAAAAGAAATTTTTTTTTACACTATCAGATCTATTTTCAAATGGAGCTTAAAGCAAGCATCAACATATGAAAGAAAGATTTGTCAACACATATAATGTGTCCCACTGGCTCATCACTTAGTGCAGGTGTTAGTTCTTAGTAAGAAAAATGATACAAAAACAAAAACACATGCACATAAATACAACATAAATACAATATAACAATACAACGCAGAAACAATTATGATCGTGGACCCGTGGGAATAGCAAAGTAATGAAATTATGTTTTGATGGAGAATATTGACTCATGATGGGTGTTGGTCGGTATCGAATACTTAACCTGTGTGTATCGAAGGAGTATGGAGAAGAAGATTCAATGACGAGCTACACGGGCTATACAGTGATATTGACATTGTCAAGAAGCTGAAATACAGCGGCTGAGATGGCTGGGTCACGTGTAGCATATGAATACCAACGCACCAACCCAACGAGTCTTCGAGTCAAATCCTGATGGTGTACGAATCATTGAAAGACCCCCCAATAGGTGGCGCGCACAAGTGGAAAACGACCTCACCCAACTTACAGTGCGAAATTGGAAGCGGCTAGCTAGGAACAGAACTGGACTGTGAGTGCCATCTTAAGTAAGTAAGTAAGTAAGTCGTGCCCTTTAAGTTAAGGGCTCTTGACGTAATATCACATGAAATTTCAACGCCATCTAGCGGGTACGCGATTTGACCAAAATAAGGAGATAATTTGGGTACCTATTCAATTTGTAGAGAATTCAGTATTTTTTTTAAGAATCTCTTAAGAGAACCTTAAGAGTCTCTTTTGTTATGACAAACATTCTTTTCGAGTAGCAAGCGAATAAATAACATTAATCCTGTTTTTTTTCGATGAAGTGAAATTTTCGTGTTGCCAAATAACATGGTTTAACAATGTTAAATTATATAATAAAATAAATTTCGTTTTTATAAATAAATAAATAAATTTAGTGGCATTGACATCTCCGAAGAACCACGGCCTAGTGACTTACAAATCTTAACCAATCCTTTTGTGTGCGTTATTAGCTCTAGAGGATTGGAGGGGACCTACAATCTTAAATCGAATCAGAACGACTAAGGTGAGATGCACTTTTCATGACAATGATACTCTTGGAGGATTTTTGACTTCTTCGCAACAGACGGTGCCCCAAAAAAAAAATATAAGGTGTTCTGAAAGCTGGGCTCACACCCAGACCCCATGCGTGATAGTCCGACACACTAACCACTACGCCGCCCTATTTTGTTTTTAAGTCAGAAGTAAAAAGATTATTCTATAAATGCTTCGTAACCTATAATGTTTTAACTAATTATGTACCTACTTATGTTTATTATTTGAAGTATAGTATAATTCATACAATTCATAACATGTAGCATATGAAAACATGCACGTGCCGTAACTATTCGGGACTGGTGGAAGTGTGATCATAGCCTCTTTGCGGCGGCCGCTAGTAACAAGCCTTTTAAAAAAGGTTTGGCTAATATGATCAGGCTAGTTCCTCAGGTTGGCAACAGGTTAATTCCCTGTTCCGTAAAATTTTAGAATTACGAACCCGACAACAAGCCTCGGAAACGGACTGATCTCACGACGACAACCAACGCAACGAAAACGGCAAAACGATTTACAAATTTTCTTATGGAACGTACGATCGCTCTATAGAGCTCGAGCTGCTCAGCAGCTAGCCGATGCCCTGTCAAAATATAGAGCTGACATAACAGCACTACAAGAAATCAGATGGACAGGGAATGGTGTTTTACAGAAGAAAGAATATGACGTATACTACAGCTGTCATACAAAACACCATGTGCTCGGGGTAGGCTTCCTAGTCAGCGAAAAAATGAAGTCTACCATCATCGGCTTTAACGCTATAAGCGAAAGGCTATGCACCCTTCGCGTGCGAGGCAAATTTACGAACATTAGCCTCATTAACGTTCACGGACCTACGGAGGAGTCCTCAGACGAAGAAAAAGAGACTTACTACGAACAAGTCGAGAGGACCCTCAATGCCTGTCCAAGGTATGACGTAAAAATCATCCTTGGGGATTTGAACGCAAAAATAGGTCGGGAGCCGGTATTCAGGCATTACGCAGGCACCCATAGTTTGCATGAGAACACTAATGACAATGGACTTCGAGTCTTAGAATTGGCAGCATCGAAAAACATGGTCGTTGTGAGTACCAGGTTCCCGCGAAAAGATATCTACAAAGCCACCTGGGTATCACCTGATGGAGTTACTCGTAACCAAATAGACCACGTGTTGATAGACCGTCGCCACTACTCGAACTTGATGACGGTACGAACGTACCGAGGCGCCAATATCGACTCGGGTCACTATCTTGTTGGTATGGTCATCCGAGGGCGGATTGCCTTGCGAAGACGTATTGCATCCGCCGATCAGGTTCGAATCAACACGGCCGCCCTGCGCAATGAAAATGCCAGTAACACCTTTGGTAATGCGTTAGGACTCGCCCTAGAATCACTTGATTTAGGGAGAGTAAGTCCTGGAGCCAGTATGCTGGGCGTAGATGAGAAGTGGACACGCCTTAAGAATACTGTCATTAGTACTGCCAACTCCATCTTAGGCAGCAGTCGTAGAAATCGGAACGACTGGTTTGATGATGAATGCAATCTAGCGACTGAACGTAAGAATGTTGCGTTCCGAGCAATGCAACAAGCTCATAGAACGCGGGCACGCGAAGAAGAATATAAAGAGCTCAGAAGAATATAAAAAACAGCTTCACATACAAAAAAAATCAGCCTGGGAGAAGAACTTAATCTGTAAAATAGAAAAAAGCCGAGAGCTAGGTCCGCACCAGGCGCGGAAGTTCTACCAATCCGTCCGAAACATGACGCAGTACACACCACGCTGCACATACTGCAAGGACGGAGGGGGAAATCTGATCACCGATCCACAAAGCATACTGGAGCGATAGGAAGTGTACTTTAATGAATTGCTAAATGGTCAACTCACTGCAGAAGTGGAGGCTCCACTGCTTCAAGACGAATACCCTATGTTGCCGTCACCAAGCATAGAAGAGATTGAGAAGGCTATAGGCCGGCTAAAGAAAAACAAGGCCCCGGGAGCTGATGGTATACCAGCCGAATTATTTCAACACGGTGGGCCAGCTCTACGTCAGGCAATTCATGATATTATAGTGCACGTGTGGGAGCATGAAGAAATACCAGAAGACTGGCGAAAAGGTATAATATGCCCCATACATAAGAAAGGAGATGTCACAACGTGCAGCAACTATAGAGGTATCACGTTGTTGAGTACCGCCTATAAGATAGGTTAGGTTAGGTTTGCGGGTTGCTGTAGGAGAGCCAAGAGCTCAATTCCAGCGCACTTAGGTCAATGTAGACCCATTGTGATTCCCATTTGAGAGTTTACCAATTCCTCCTCTTATCATACTCGTAGTCCATATTTAGTTCCTTAGTATCATCCCGGGGTGTTCAACCATCCGTTTCCTCTTGCGAATCAATATAGATTTGATAGTGGGCACTCTGATAGTTCTTTGATGCTTTCGAAAAAGTATTTCCCCAGAGTTTTATTTCTTAGATGGCAGAGACTGGGGCAGTGACGGAGGTAGTGGGTTATATCCTCATGTTCTTCCTCGTCACTGCAACCCCTACATAGATCGTTTTCAGTTAGACGTAGTTTTTTGGCGTGATATCTTAGCATGTTATGGCCAGTTAAAACACCTATTAACGTCGATACTGACTTCCTGTCTTTTTGAATGATTGCATGCGTTCTATTTTTGTCGTACTGCGGCCACAGTTTCCTAGCTACCTCACAAGTGTTTAAGTTTGCCCATCTCGAGTTGGCTTTTGTCAGAACTTTACACATTATGTTAAGTTTGAGGTCGCATAACAGTGGTTTTACGCTCCTTTCTGAGAGTTCTAGGATAAGTGCTGAGCCTTTTCTTGTCAATTCATCGGCTTTTTCTTTTCCCATGATGCCCGCGTGACCGGGGACCCAGCAGAGTGTTATATTATGCTGTGTGGCAAGAACTTTAAGCTCTTCGCGACAGCTTTTCACAAGCTTGGACTTTATTTCAACAGAAGAAATTGCTTTTATCGCTGCCTGGCTATCGATGAGAATGGTAATATCCTCTCCGGGTAGTGCCATCATTGATGCCACTTTGGCAGCTTTCGTTACTGCTAGAACCTCTGCTTGGAATACACTGCTGTTATTGGGAAGTCTGATTGAGCCTTCTATATTCAAAGCTTCTGAGAAGAAGCCATCCCTAGTACCTATATCCATTTTTGAGCCGTCTGTAAAGATGGATTTGGTTGTAGGTTGTAAGACTTCATTATTAATCCACTTCTCTCTACTTGGGAACAAGCATTGGAATGGCCTTTCAAAATCTGTAAAAGGAACTATGTAGTCAGACTCTACATTTGTTCCTGTGTGGATGTTCAAAATTTCAGAGTGTCCAGTTAAACTGGATCTCCATAGAATAGACTGGCTAATCCTGAGAGCGCTTTTTGCTGCAGTTTCCTGCATATAAAGGTCAAGTGGCAGAAGGTTAAGTATGGTTTCTAAGCCCGCCGTGGGTGTCGTGCGCAAGGCACTGGTTGATCCAATGCATGCAAGTCTCTGGATGTTAGTCAATGCCTTAAGGTTTGTAGCTTTGTTAGCGGCTTTCCACCAAACTAAGCATCCATACGTCAATATCGGTCTCACTATCGCAGTGTACAGTTTTTCCCAAAAATTCTGCTGTATGAGTAGAATGCGATGGATGCCTTTTTGACTCTTTCTTGGACATTAATTTTCCAGTTCAATTTCCTATCAAGTATGATTCCCAGGTATTTCGCGCTTTCGGATAACTTAAGGGGTGTGCCTTAAATTGATGGCAGATGGAATTGTGGAATTATTCGTTTGTTCGTGAATAGAACTAGTTCTGTTTTTTGGGGATTAATACCTAAGCCGCATTTTTGGGCCCATTTGTTCAGTGTGCTGATAGCTCTTTGGAGGATATCACTGATGGTGTCTAGGAATTTCCCCGTGGCCATTATGACTAGGTCATCTGCGTAGGCAATGACTTTTATCCCATTATTATTCAGCAGTACTAAGACCTCATTCACAACTAATATCCACAGCAGTGGTGAAATAACCCCGCCTTGGGGTGTACCTCTTGAGGCAGTCATTTTCAATTCTGTGTTAGCGAGGGAGGTGTTTACGTTTCTTTTGTTTAATAGGCTTAGTATTATTTGAGTAATATTGTTGTCAATGTTCATGCTTATTAAGTTTCTTTCTATAGCACTAGCCTCAATATTGTTGAAAGCGCCTTCAATGTCGAGAAAGGCTGCTAATGTGTATTCTTTTTGATCGAGTGATTTGTCTATAGTACTGACTACTGCATGAAGGGCAGTTTCAACACTTTTTCCTTTCATGTACGCATGCTGGTTCTGGGATAAGGTTCCTGGATTAAGCATGCTACGTATAAATACATCGAGTAGTTTCTCGAATGTTTTAAGCACAAACGATGTTAGGCTTATTGGTCTGAAATCTTTTGCGGTAGTATAAGTTGGTTTTCCGGCTTTGGGTACAAATACCACTTTGACTTCTCGCCAAGTTGCAGGTATATGTGTGTACATAATACATCGCATGAATAGTTCTTCTAACACTGGTATTAACCGGTGCTTTGCCTTTTGAAGCATTATTGGATTAATACCATCAATGCCTGGTGATTTGTATGAGGAGAAGGAGTCAATTGCCCACTCTATTCCTTTCTCACTAATTACTTTCTCCGGGACTATATTATTGTGGGGATTTTCGTAATTGGCATCTGTGCCCGGTATGGGCTGCGTCTTAACACACCCAGGGAAGTGTGTATTTAGTAGGAGTTCCATTGTTTCGATGCAGGATTGAGTCCATCTGCCACAGTTATCTATAAGATAGCCAGGGGTTACCGGTTCCTTTGAGAGGACTTTTCTCAATCTTGCTGATTCAGGGTATCCCTCAATGCCATTGCAGAAAGTCCTCCAAGATGTTCGTTTTGCGCTTAGGGTTGCATTTTTGAACTTTCTTTGACCTTCTTTGTAGAGGTCCCAATCGGACTCTGCATTGCTTCTTCTTGCGGCATTGAAGAGTTTTCTTGCTTCCTTTCTTAGATGTTGCAGCTCTTTATTCCACCAATGGGGTGATGTTTTTGTACTCGGAGCTATTGCGGGGCAAGATGTTTCGTATGCGCTTTTGAGAATCAGGTTCAGTGTCTCAACCGTATTGTCAATATCTTTAGGTGACTCATAATTCAGGCCTTGTAATAGGTTTTGTTTTTCCTCTACTTTTGTAACAAAACGATCCCAGTTAGTTTTCCTGGGATTTCTATATGGTTCTTTTTGTTTTATATTATCTCCAATTTCAAATTCAATACTTCTGTGGTCAGAAAAGGAAGGTTCAGTAGATACTTTCCAGCCACTTAACGAAAAAGAGTTAGAGTTGTTAATAAGGGTTATGTCTAGCACTTCCCTTCTATTTCTAGTAACGAATGTTGGTTCGTTGCCTATGTTTCCTATAACTAAATTTTGTTCTATAATAAATTCAAGAATTGACTCACCTCGTGGGTTGGTACTACCCCATTGTACATGATGGGAGTTAGCATCACATCCGAGGATAAGGTCCCATCTATCATCTCGAGCTTTTTTGACAACCTCCTTCGTCATTTCGTTGGGGGGATCGTCCGTCCCATGTGGCATGTAAATTGATGCGAAGACGATTGGATAGCCATTCTGTCTTTCGCATTTTACAGCGGTCTGGTCAATATTGCTGTGGGTGGATAAAAGAACCTGACTTTTTGCTACAATGCAAGTTCGAACTGTACATTCATTGTTCTGTGGAAAGGCATACGTTACCAGGTCTTTCGATCTAAGCCCTCGTATTTGACCTCGAACTATCCAAGGTTCTTGCACCAGAGCTAGATCAATATTGCCGCTTGTCATATCTTGTACTAGGTTGGCGCTAGCGGCTTTGCTGTGATGAAGATTAATTTGGCGTATCTTCATGCCGGCTAGTCGTTTCCCCACTTTTCTTCTTGTATACCGTCACAAATGGTCTTATCTTGCATCGGGTAATGCCGACGCGTATTTTGTAGCCACATTTGCGCAGTAGTGGCAAGGATTTGTGACTGAGTCTCACCACAATCTCCATGCCTTTATCATTGTGCGGCCCCATTTCCTCCACCTGCCAGTCCTTACTTAAAAGTTCCGGGTTGAGGTTTTGGATGTTGAGTTGCACTCTTTCTTTCGGCCGATAAGGGCCGGGAAGGAATAGACGACCCTTAGGTTTGGCGAATTCTAGTAGTTCTTTCCTATCGCAAAGACGCAGGTTGGCTTTTGGCCATGGTGCTTCCGTATCGGCGATGAACTTCTTCAACCATTTGAGGGTTTCCGCGTCCTCACATTCCATCACTTTGAATCCTTTCAGAGATGTAAACTGTCCAAAGTGCGGGATATGCCCAGCCACTTTGTACGAGTCATTCACCCCATCCAGGATTCTGACTTCAATCAATCTCCATTGGTCATCTGACAGCCTCCGTTCTGGATTACCAAAGTCAACAACTGCGACCCGGTGACTGTCTCTGACCACATTGGATACAGTTCTTGGTTTTTTGTTTTGTTTGGGTGGAGGAGAGGATGTGTCGTCATGCCTACCTCTTTTTACACAAACCGCAACTGGCTTGGGTCCCGTGTTTACTACACCGGCGGCATTTGTTGATGCCAAAGGAGAGGGTTGAGCTTTGCCATTCCCTCTCCCTCCAAGCTTCCTTGCGGGTTCCCTACTGCAGGACGGCACATTATCTAGGGTTTCTCTAGCTCTAGCTAACGATAATTGTTGTCTTTCCGTTAAGGAGCTGGGTTCTATACCATTGAGGCGTTGGAGCGTTCTTCTGGCGTTACGTACTCTATTCTTGCCGAACTTCAGCGATGCTGTTTGAATGTCAGCCTGAGCAGTACCTCCTGCTTTGGTTTCCCTCTGCAAGGAGAGTACTGTACAGACACTGCCTATAGTTTCGTCCCCGTCTTCCCGTGAGTCTACTTTTGGGATCAAGTTTCCTGCAGAACTCGTCGTAGGTCCCGACGGGCTTGTGCCTGTCACAGTCCCAGATTTGTTCAACAGTTCCCCATCACCGCCTACACTAACCAGACAAGCCGATGAACCCACTACCAGTCCCAACGGGCTTATGCCTGTCACAGACTTTGATGAGTCCACCAACTTCTCCACACTGCCTAACTTTTTCCCTTCAATTGCAGAGGCAGACCGGTACCTGTGTGATCCCGACGGGCTTGGGCCTGTCACAGAACTAGGTGCTCCCATCTTTCTCTCAGATGTTGTTGCTGGTTTCGAGTGCACTGGTACCACTTTCAGTCCCGACGGGCCTAGACCTGTCACAGATTTGGGTGGACCCATTACACTCTTTAAGTTCGGGTTCATGTGAGCTTCGTGTGTGTTCGTCTTTAGTCCCGACGGGCTTAAGCCTGTCACAGACTCGGACGACTCCACATTTCCGCTCTTGCTTGTGACTACCATTGAATTAGTGTTGCCCGAAGGATCACGACTCCGTAGGTAAGCATGAGCAACTTGAAGCCTAAGTTGTTCCCTATCACTAAGACTCTCCCACTTTTTCCCTTCCAAAGCCCTAATCGTCTTCTTGTAGCTCTTAATTCTGCTTCGGTAAGAGGCTACTGACGATGTTGAAATGGACGAGCCAGCAAGGGAGACAGTGCCATTCTTGCACGTCGTCCCCTTTTGTTTTTGTTTTGTTTTTTTGTTTGTTGTTCATTTTTGTTCCCACGAGTATGGGGGAAGGAAAAGTCCGTCTGCGTATCACCCCCTGTACACGGATAAGGTCAGGTTACTCTTCGATTTGACAAGGTTTCGAAGAGGTACCGTTAGAATACAGCCGGTATACCCCTTGGCTGCAAACCATCCAATAGACACGGTGACGTAACACCCTGGATTAAGGGGTGGGCAGTTCTTGGTTCGTTACTCATCAAAATCACTGTAGATCCAGGTTTCCCAGGATTCGCAGATCAGATGAATCTTTGAAACTTAAGCCTTCGCAACACAACAAGGTGACTACCCTTGCGAAGCCTATAAGATACTCTCCTCTATCCTACAAGACCGGATAACCCCATACGCTAAACCATCATCGGACAATATCAGTGTGGTTTCATTCCAGGCAAATCAACAACTGATCAGATCTTTACCCTTAGGCAGGCGATGGAAAAATGTCTACAATTTAACATCCCAACATACCAACTGTTTATAGACTTTAAGGCCGCCTATGATAGCATAGCCAGGGTAGATTTTTACAAAGCCATGAGAGAATTCGGCATCCCAAATAAATTGACACGACTATGTAGGTTGACCATGACCAACGTAACATGCCAAGTAAAAATAGCCAGATTGCTATCCAGACCAATCAAAATTTTTAATGGACTCCGACAAGGGGATGGTTTGGCCTGCCTCCTCTTCAACCTGGCGTTGGAGAAAGCAATCCGTGACTCTGGCACGGCAACAAGAGGAACCATCGTCAACAGGTCCAGCCAGATACTGGCTTACGCAAACGACATCGACATCATCGGAAGAACCGAGCAAGCTGTACACGATTCCTTCATCCAGATCGAGCAGGCGGCACAAAATCTGGGGCTGCACATTAGTGAAGGTAAAACAAAGTACATGGTTGCGTCGAATGCGAGAGGAACAGTTGGTCAAACAATCAAGGTAGCGGAGCACGAATTTGAAGTGGTGCAATCCTTTTAATACCTTGGGTCAATAGTAGCAGCCGATAACAATATAGAAGAAGAAATACGCGGGTGGCTTCTCAAATCCAACAGAGCCTACTACAGTCTGTCAAAGCTCTTCAAATCCAGAAATCTCACCATAACTTACAAACTACTGCTGTACAGGACCATGGTCCTGCCAGTACTCAAATATGGATCCGAGACTTGGGTGCTTAGCAAAAGGCACTCTGACCTCTAAGCCGCGTTCGAGAGAAAAGTCTTAAGGAGAATTGTTGTCCCCATATGTGAGGAAGGACGATTCCGGTGGGCAGGGCACCTAGCTCGCATGAGCGAAGAGGAACCTGCTCGGAAAGTTCTTTGTGGTACATTCTATTGCAGACGACAGCGTGGTAGACCATGCTTGCGCTGGAGAGATGGCGTACACCAGGACGCCCGGAGCCTTGGGGTGCGCAACTGGATAGCGTCGGCTCGAGACCGGGATAGGTGGAGAGACTTGTTGAAGGAGGCCAGGACCGGATCCCGGTTGTCGAGCCGATGATGATGATGATGATAGAAATACTAAAAGGCTTTATACAAGTTATTTTGGCGCACATTGCTCAAGCTATATAACTCCTATAAGACTTTTGGTGGCAGGTGCTATATCAAGGAATAGCTTTTCAAGAAATGCAATTGGTATGCCCCTGCCAGCCATTCTGTGACAGCTAATGCCAAAAGCTTGCTTTATACAACCCACTTAAGGACATCTTATGCCTAATAGCTTGTCTTGGATGTTGTAAAAAGGCCTTACCCAAGCATTTTAATGACGCCTTTGCTAATAGCTTGCGTTGGACGTTGTAGAAAGGGCTTACCAAATCCATTTTATTAAAGACAGCTTGCCGTGAATGTTTATACAGGGTGATTGGTTTAAAGTGCACCAAAAAGCTTGAGCGTGAAGGTCGGGTTAAGACAAGAAAAAAATCGTATGGGAGGGGCAAAAAAACTTGACTTAAATCAAAAAAAAAAATATTTAAAAACAACGGTGAATAGTACAAAACCTTGTTATATCATTTTGGAAAGCCAGAAAACTACTCTTTTATTTTATTTTTAAACTAAGTTGCTTAAGTGATCAGTTTTAAAAAAATTAATTTTTAAACTCAAAATTTTGAAAAAAAATTTAAAAAAAAAAATTTTAAACTAATTTTATGTAATTAACTATTACTTTTATTTTCAAAATTCAATGCTCTTATTAATTTTTAGTCAAAAACAGAAAACCGTATGCTAAAATGTATCTTAGTTTTTCAGAAATTAAGAAAATACTAAAAGCACTTTTTAAAAAATAGGTGAAATCTGGTTAATCTAGTTAATTGTTTTTAACCAGATTAACCAGATTTCACCTTTTGTTGAAAAAGTGTTTTTAGTAATTTTTTAATTTCTCCATAACTAAGATACATTTTGGCATCCGGTTGTCTGGTTTTGACTAAAAATTAATAAGAGCATTGAATTTTAAAAACAAAAATAATAGTTAATTACATAAAATTTTGAGAAAATTAGTTTTAACATTTTTTTTAATTTTTTTTTAAATTTTGAGTTTGAAAATTAATTTTTTTAAAACTGTTCACTTAAACAACTTAATTTAAAAACAAAAATAAAAGTATCATTCACCGTTGTTTTTAAATATTTTTTTTCTGATTTAAGTCAAGTTTTTAGCAAATTGTCCCTCCCGCCTGAACGGGGGAAAATAGACCCCCCTCCCATACGATTTTTTTCTTGTCTTAACCCCACCTACACGCAATCACCCTGTATAATGTCTTATAAAGGCCATATTAAGATATTAAAAAAAATTTAGGTATTAGTACATTAAGCAATATTTTTATTTTTGTATTTGTATTTTTAGATATTTCCTCCTGCGCAGTCAGGGCCCAAAAATATTTTGACTGTATTCTGTAAAGATTGAAATTATATTTTTAATAAAAAAGAAAAGTGTTCATTTACCTGGATTTTGAACTCAGAATCGAGAACTTCCACGCACCACTCCAGCACTCTACCTCTACGCCACATTGTTGTTGAGAAAAATATGATGCGAAGAAAATGATATGAAGAAAATGTTAACGATGAAGAGAGAGAGATATCTTTATTAATTTTTAGAATTCATATTAATAAATTATTTTTGTAGGCACATCTTTTCGGTTTAAAGATTTTTGATGCTTACCTTTCCTTTTTTTTAGAACTATAATGTTGTTGCTAAGAGGTTATTTATAAGACTGACAATTGACATATTAGAAGAATAATTAATTTTGTATTAAGCATTTATAGACAAGCCTTTCACAAGTTGTTTGCATTGACTTGTCGTGGTGAGCCATATAGCAGCTATTTTCTGATAAATTATCAGTAAACAACTTCGGAAGGCAAAATACAAGCTATTTTGAACTTTTATTTACAAGCCTTATATAGAGCTTGTCAAACTTCCGTTAAAAGGCCTTATAGCTGTTTTTTTTTTATTCTCAAAGTTTGAAATGTGTGGCTTGCGAAAATTTGGCTTATAAGAGCTATATACTAGCTATTGCTTGCCAAATTCTAAAGTTTGGAACTTATAAAAGTTAAATTGTTTGTTGGGCGGATAAACTAATGCTGCACGGTTCTTATGAATTTCATAAAAAGGAGTCCATACTTGTGAGGCATACTCAAGGCCTAACGTAACAGTTGGACAATGAGAGAGTAATGTACGGATCAATAAAGTCTTTTGCCCACAGTTTTATGAATCCAAGCATAGAGTTCGCATTATTTACAATAAAATTAATATGTTCAGAAAATTCTAGATTAGCACTAAAATGTACATCTTAATCTTTGAAACTAAACACGCGACTGATTTTGTTTTGAGATATACAATTCGAAGAAACTTGGGGATCTTTTCTTTGAGAATGTCATTGTTTGGCATTTTTTAGGGTTAAGAGTTAACCCGTTTTTATAATGCCATACACCGAAACTATTGACATCAGCCTGCAGAAGATTGTGGTCATTAGGAGACTTGATTGTTTTAACAATTTTCATATCGTCTGCAAATATGAGAATATCACTAAAGCGTTTACAAGATGAAACGTCATTTATAGCAAGAATGAATAAGAAAGGGCCCAAATGGCTTTCCTGGGGTACGCCTGAATGGGCAAAGAAAGTATTTGAAAGGGAGTTTCTAAATTTGACCTGGTAAGATCTATTTTTAAGGTACGATTTGATCCACGAAATAAAAAGAGTAGGGAACTTCAACCGTACGCTTGGAGTTTAAAAACAATAATATCATGGCTGAGTTGGTCAAATGCTTTAGAAAAATCTGTGTATATGCAATCAACTTCATTACCTTTTTCTTAATGCATTTGAACAATTATGCAAGAAGGTAAGAAGGTTTGTAACAGTGCATAGAGCTATGTTGCTGTTTATAAATAATGTTTTTACCAAAAAATGAAAGGCTTTCACATACAACTGTTCAAAAAGCTTTGGAATACATGACAACTAAGAAATGGGCCTATAGTTATTAATGTCAAATTTGTCACCCTTTTATAAAAATGTATTTTGGGAATAAGGCCGACCTTAATAGGTCATGTTATTCCAATCTGTCAAATTTACTTTATATATGAAGACATACAGGACATATCATTCGTTTACTGTCCCCTGGTTAATGACAGCAAAACCAACAGCTGAAATTAAACGCAGCGGACTAATCTCCCATCAAGGAAGTGCTAAACTTTAAATTATGTTTCCTTTAGCTAAATATATTATTTATTATTTATTTGTACAATTAAAATTGTATTTTCTCTTCTTTTTATTATTAACCACAAATCTCGATGTGAGTTAAATTTTGTCCGCCTTTATGTGTTTTTTTGTACGTGTTAAGAATTTTTTTATTTTTGTAAATAAAGCTCTCCTGAATAAGACGGCAACCACTGTCGAAACGTTGGGAAAAATAAAATGAAAATTCAAAACATCAACACGACCAAAACAGCCGATGAGAATCAACTAAAATATTCTCAATATAAACTTTTATTAAAGTTGTCATTAAAATGATGGCATTATTGATTGTAAGCCTTAAAACTGTTTTTGAAAGTGAAAGTTTACCACCGTCTTTTGAAACACGTCGTATCACTTTCGGCACTGAAATATGACTAAATTAAATTGTAATAAAAATTAACCAAGAATAAAATAAAAATTAACCAAGAAAGGACGTCGCCCATGAGGTATGTAATGAAAAATTAAAATCAACTAGCTCTTTATTAATTGCACCAAAACAATTCTTTCCTATCTTTCTACTCCTTCAAACTAGTGCCGTGCAACTGTTGCATTTACAAACACATAGTTAATTAAACAGGATCGATTTGTGGTGTGAAAATTAAAAATTCGAGCAAATTTTGATAACATTATTGGGCCGATGACCACCTTATTAATCCAGTATATATTTTCCGATAATTTTGTTAAAGGTTTGCGTACTTGGGACTCCAAAACTATGCGACAATTTCATTTTTATAATTTTTTATCTTAAAGCATATCCAATTCAGTTACGAGTTTCCCTACCAATTCTCAAAGTATTTTGACAAACCGTTGAAAAACAGCGTTAATTACCGGGAGTTGCTACTTTTTTGACGTGTGTCCCACCTCTTTTATTTTGAAATTGATCATATTTTTCTATACCCCGGGTCTCCACCGTCAAAATTTATTGCATGAAATACGCATTTTTGGCAATAAAATATTTTATGAAATCAATGTCTGGTAATACTGCTTCCTATCTCTGTTGCAATCAACTAACAACCCAAATATGCACTAAGCAAATGTTTGGGTGATTTCTCCATTATCTCAGCATTTCGTCTATTTTAAGGCTCGCCTAAAACACAAAACACCCCGGGACAATAAACGTGAAGATCGTAATAATGTTAACAAAAATGTTGTTTACATTTCCAAACTCGCGGATAGTTTTAAAGAAGCAATCGTCAAAAAAATATCAAATATACAACTAGCGTACCTATAAGTCACACCAGACCCATAACTAAAAACCACCAAACAAAAACCACCATGGAACATTCTACAGATGTGGTTTAAAAAATTATTTGCAACGGTACTACTAACGAAACTTGCCACCTTTCTTATGTAAGCACTACAAAATAGTTTTTACGTCAGAGATTGTCCAACCACAAATCAGTTATAAAATCTAATAGCTCGGGCAAAACTGTTCTAGCACTACATAGCATAGAAAAAGGACATCCACATCAATCAGTCTTTGATGATGTGAAAATATTACAAACCGAACGTTATGTTTAAAACAATACACTCTGGAAACACTACATATACCATGATCACCAACAAAAATACAATGAACAGAAAACATGGTACTCAAAATATCTAAACGGTGTACCTATTTCTCGCTGAAGTGAAATGAAAAATCCCATACAAAAATGACATAGTGAACTCATAAACGAAATTTTCCGTCCTTCTTTTCGTTTTGTGTTGCGCAGCTCCACGGTGAAACAGAACGGGTTCAAGTCTCCACTACTCTCAACACTCTTTTCGCACACAATTTAATTGACCGGGACATTGATTGCTCGCGAAAATTTGACATTTCTATTTTGTTGGTGTTTTTTGTGGTTATTGGTAATATGAAATGGAGTACTGTTCTTTTTATTTGTTTTTTGTGTGTTTTGAAAATATTTTATCACAAATAGTTTAACTCTACACAAAAATTTGTCTGGTTCGTTAACATTTCGTCTGTTTTTTTGGAGACGACCGAAAATTTCGCTTCACTTCAGCTGCATACTAGGCATAGAGGCTTAAAGCCTAGTATGCAGCTGAAGTGAAACGAAATTTTCCGTCGTTTCCAAAAATACAGACGAAATGATAACGAAACGGTCCCGGACAAATTGTTATGTAGAGTTTCACCATTTGCAAAAAAAAATATTTTTCAACACACAAAAAAAACAAATAAAAATAACGTACGGTTGTAGAGTTTGAAAACAATAATATCATGGCTGAGTTAGTTAAATACTTTAGAAAAATCTGTGTATATGCAATCAACTTCATTACCTTTTTTCTAATGCATTTGAACAATTATGCAAGAAGGTAAGAAGGTTTGTAACAGTGCACAAAGCCATGTTGCTGTTTATAAATAATGTTTTTATCAAAAAATGAAAGGCTTTCACATACAACTGTTCAAAAAGCTTTGTAATACATGACAAATAAGAAATGGGCCTTTAGTTATTAATGTCAAATTTGTCACCCTTTTTAAAAATTTATTTTGGGAATAAGGCCGACTTTAATAGGTCATGTTATTCCAATCTGTCAAATTTACTTTATATATGAAGACATACAGGACATATCATTCGTTTACTGTCCCCTGATTAATGACAGCAAAACCAACAGCTGAAATTAAACGCAGCGGACTAATATCCCATCAAGGAAGTGCTAAACTTTAAATTCTGTTTCCTTTAGCTAAATTTATTATTTATTTGTACAATTAAAATTGTATTTTCTCTTTTTTTTTATTATTAACAACAAATCTCGATGTGAGTTAAATTTTGTCCGCCTTTATGTGTTTTTTTGTACGTGTTAAGAATTTTGTTATTTTTGTAAATAAAGCTCTCCTAAATAAGACGGCAACCACTGTCGAAACGTTGGGAAAAATAAAATGAAAATTCAAAACATCAACACGACCAAAACAGCCGATGAGAATCAACTAAAATATTCTCAATATAAACTTTTATTAAAGTTGTCATTAAAATGATGGCATTATTGATTGTAAGCTTTAAAACTGTTTTTGAAAGTGAAAGTTTACCACCGTCTTTTGAAACACGTCGTATTACTTTCGGCACTAAAGTATGACAAAATTAAATTGTAATAAAAATTAACCAAGAAAGGACGTCGCCCATGAGGTATGTAATGAAAAATTAAAATCAACTAGCTCTTTATCAATTGCACCAAAACAATTCTTTCCTATCTTTCTACTCCTTCAAACTAGTGCCGTGCAACTGTTGCATTTACAAACACATAGTTAATTAAACAGGATCGATTTGTGGTGTGAAAATTAAAAATTCGAGCGAATTTCAATAACATTATTGGGCTGATGACCACCTTATTAATCCAGTATATATTTTCCGATAATTTTGTTGGTCTTTTATAAACTTCTTCTGCAATCGGAACTTTAGTCCCACATTTACACATTCTCTTGAAAAACATTTACATGTTGCAATATCAAACAGGTTTTCGTCGCCTGAGAATTGTTTGATCCATGTGCCATTGGTCACTTTTTCCAGAAAATCGATGTTAAAGGTTTGCGTACTTGGGACTCCAAAACTATGCGACAATTTCATTTTTGTAATTTTTTATCTTAAAGCATATCCAATTCAGTTACGAGTTTTCCTACCAATTCTCAAAGTATTTTGACAAACCGTTGACAAACAGTGTTAATTACAGTAAGTTGTTAGTTTATTGACGTGTGTCCCACCTCGTTTATTTTGAAATGGATCATATTTGTCTATACCCCGGGTCTCCACTGTCAAAATTTATTGCATGAAATACGCATTTTTGGCAATAAAATATTTTATGAAATCAAGTTGGCAATAAATATTTCTTGTGGAGCCACGGTGATACAGGTTAATTAGGTTAGGTTTATGTGGCTGTCAGGAAGACTACTGACACACTTAGACCACAGATAGGTCCGTTGTGATACCACGAAATGAGCGAGGGAGTATTTCTTTAATTAAACCAGTTGGAGCTTCTTATGAAGCGATGTAAAGATAGAATATCAACGTTCGACATATCGCTTGGATCGTCGAAAAAGAAATTACCCAGGTGTAATTTACGTCTTTGGGAGAGAGCTGGGCATGAACAGAGAAGATGGGTGATAGTCTCCTCCTCCTCCTCGTCCATGCAGCTTATGCAAAAATCATTAGAGAATACGCCAAGTCTTATGGCGTGTCTTCCTATGAGGCAGTGTCCGGTTATGACACCAATTACGGAGCTAAGATGTAATCTGCTCATAGATAACAAACATTTAGTACGTTTCTGATCTAATTTTGGCCAGATTTGCTTTGTCGCTACGCAGGTAGTAGTGTTTGTCCATCTTAAATTTGTTTTCTCTATGGCATTTAGTTTTAGCATGAGTTTGCTTGTAGCGATAGGTATACCAATATTCACCTTGTTAGGTTTTACCGGCAATAGAGTTCCATTTCTGGCGAGTTCATCGGCTTTGCAGTTTTCTTCAATGTCTCTGTGCCCCGGCACCATGAAAAGGTGAATGTTGAACTGTTCTGCCATCTCAATGAGAGATGATCGACAGTCGCGGGCAGTTATTGAGTTTGTGGAAACAGCACTGATTGATTTAAGGGCTGCCTGACTGTCTGAAAATATACGGATATCCGATGCAGATATCACGTTTTCCCTTAACCAGGATAATACCTCTTTAATCGCCAGAATTTCCGCTTGGAACACACTACAATGGTCAGGGAGACGGAAGGAGAGACTTAAATTTAGTCTGTCTGAGTACATGCCACCACCAACCCCATCTTTAGTTTTTCAGCCATCAGTATAAAAATGAACTGATTCATCTTTCAAGAATCTCTCATTTTCCCAAGTGCATCTTGGTGGGATGGTGACTTGAAAATTCTTTTCAAAAACTAGCTGGGGTATAGAGTAGTCGGAGTGACTTAATTTTGGTCCGAATGCTTTCAGAATAATGGAGTGACCAATTGAGTTATCGGTCCATTGAGAGATGGCTTTGAGACGAACGGCTGTGCTTGCGGCCGTTTGTTTGCTAAAAATATCAAGTTGTATGAGATTGAGTAAAATATCAAGAGCAGCTGAAGGTGTCGAACGGAGAGCTCCGCTAATACACATACAGGCTGACCGTTGGACTTTACTTAACTTGTCACGATATGTAACTTTGTCTAGGGTAGTCCACCATACTGCTACCCCGTAAGTTAGTATCGGTCTCATGACCGCTGTGTAGAGCCAGTGGGTTATGTATGGGGATAGGCCCCATTTATTTCCGATAGCTTTTTTGCAAGAGAAGAGTGCTACTTTGGCTTCCCTAACTCTTTTGTCCCGGTGATACACATGAGACAAAAAAAAATTGGATGTAGAATAAAACAATTCTCATCCCAAATATGCACTAAGCAAATGTTTGGGTGATTTCTCCATTATCTCAGCATTTCGTCTATTTTAAGGCTCGCCTAAAACACAAAACACCCCGGGACAATAAACGTGAAGATCGTAATAATGTTAACAAAAATGTTGTGTACATTTCCAAACTCGCGGATAGTTTTAAAGAAGCAATCGTCAAAAAAAACATCAAATATACAACTAGCGTACCTATAAGTCACACCAGACCCAATACTAAAAATCACCAAACAAAAACCACCATGGAACATTCTACAGATGTGGTTTAAAAAATTATTTGCAACGGTACTACTAACGAAACTTGCCACCTTTCTTATGTAAGCACTACAAAAAAGTTTTCACGTCAGAGATTGTCCAACCACAAATCAGTAATAAAATCTAATAGCTCGGGCAAAACTGTTCTAGCACTACATAGCATAGAAAAAGGACATCCACATCAATCAGTCTTTGATGATGTGAAAATATTACAAACCGAACGTTATGTTTAAAACAATACACTCTGGAAATGATCATATACTTGAGATTGCTAAGAATGCTGCAAGATGCTTAGGCTTTCTCAATAGATGCAAGAAGTTTTTCACCCCTTCTGATCTGGCTACAATTTACAAGGCGTTTATACGCCCTAAACTCGAGTATAATTCCCATCTCTGGGCAGGTGCTTCTCAAACTTTTCTTCACCTGCTCGACAGAGTTCAGAAAAAGGCGTTAAAATTGATAGGAGAGAGAAACATTGAGGAAACATTTCCATCACTCGAACATCGTCGAAATGTTTCTTGTCTTTCTTTATTTTACAGGTTCTTTTATAAAAAATGTTCACTTGAGGTAGCCAGCTGCGTTCCACCCCTTAAACATTTCTCCCGTAACACTCGTCTTGCTAGGAACGCTCATCAGTTTACACATGAGCCCAATTTCGGTCGTACCGTGAAATATAGAGATTCTTTCTTTAGCCGTACAACACGAATGTGGAATGAATTGCCTGGCACAATTTTTCCTTGCCATTTTGATCTGCAGACATTCAAGATCAATGTTCATTGACACCTCCTTTCCCTTCCTCCCTAAATTCCTATCGCTCGCGCTGTGACTTATCATTAAAAGGGCTATAACAAACCCCTTGAGCGCGTGTGCATTATAAAAAAAAAAAAAAAAAAAAAAAAAAAAAAAAAAACACTACATATACCATGATCACAAAAATACAATGAACAGAAAACATGGTACTCAAAATATCTAAACGGTGTACCTATTTCTCGCTGAAGTGAAATGAAAAATCCCATACAAAAATGACACAGTGAACTCATAAACGAAATTTTCCGTCCTTCTTTTCGTTTTGTGGTACGCAACGGGTTCAAGTCTCCACTACTCTCAACACTCTTTTCGCACACAATTTCATTGACCGAGACATTGATTGCTCGCGAAAATTTGACATTTCTATTTTGTTGGTGTTTTTTGTGGTTATTGTTAATATGAAATGGAGTACTGTTCTTTTTATTTGTTTTTTGTGTGTTTTGAAAATATTTTATCACAAACAGTGGAACTCTACACAAAAATTTGTCTGGTTCGTTAACATTTCGTCTGTTTTTTTGGAGACGACCGAAAATTTCGCTTCACTTCAGCTGCATACTAGGCATAGAGGCTTAAATCCTAGTATGCAGCTGAAGTGAAACGAAATTTTCCGTCGTTTCCAAAAATACAGACGAAATGATAACGAAACGGTCCCAGACAAATTGTTATGTAGAGTTTCACCATTTGCAAAAAAAAATATTTTTCAACACACAAAAAAAACAAATAAAAATAACGTACGGTTGTAGAGTTTGAAAACAATAATATCATGGCTGAGTTAGTTAAATACTTTAGAAAAATCTGTGTATATGCAATCAACTTCATTACCTTTTTTCTAATGCATTTGAACAATTATGCAAGAAGGTAAGAAGGTTTGTAACAGTGCACAAAGCCATGTTGCTGTTTATAAATAATGTTTTTATCAAAAAATGAAAGGCTTTCACATACAACTGTTCAAAAAGCTTTGTAATACATGACAACTAAGAAATGGGCCTATAGTTATTAATGTCAAATTTGTCACCCTTTTTAAAAATTTATTTTGGGAATAAGGCCGACTTTAATAGGTCATGTTATTCCAATCTGTCAAATTTACTTTATATATGAAGACATACAGGACATATCATTCGTTTACTGTCCCCTGATTAATGACAGCAAAACCAACAGCTGAAATTAAACGCAGCGGACTAATATCCCATCAAGGAAGTGCTAAACATTAAATTATGTTTCCTTTAGCTAAATTTATTATTTATTTGTACAATTAAAATTGTATTTTCTCTTTTTTTTTATTATTAACAACAAATCTCGATGTGAGTTAAATTTTGTCCGCCTTTATGTGTTTTTTTGTACGTGTTAAGAATTTTGTTATTTTTGTAAATAAAGCTCTCCTAAATAAGACGGCAACCACTGTCGAAACGTTGGGAAAAATAAAATGAAAATTCAAAACATCAACACGACCAAAACAGCCGATGAGAATCAACTAAAATATTCTCAATATAAACTTTTATTAAAGTTGTCATTAAAATGATGGCATTATTGATTGTAAGCTTTAAAACTGTTTTTGAAAGTGAAAGTTTACCACCGTCTTTTGAAACACGTCGTATTACTTTCGGCACTAAAGTATGACAAAATTAAATTGTAATAAAAATTAACCAAGAAAGGACGTCGCCCATGAGGTATGTAATGAAAAATTAAAATCAACTAGCTCTTTATCAATTGCACCAAAACAATTCTTTCCTATCTTTCTACTCCTTCAAACTAGTGCCGTGCAACTGTTGCATTTACAAACACATAGTTAATTAAACAGGATCGATTTGTGGTGTGAAAATTAAAAATTCGAGCGAATTTCAATAACATTATTGGGCTGATGACCACCTTATTAATCCAGTATATATTTTCCGATAATTTTGTTGGTCTTTTATAAACTTCTTCTGCAATCGGAACTTTAGTCCCACATTTACACATTCTCTTGAAAAACATTTACATGTTGCAATATCAAACAGGTTTTCGTCGCCTGAGAATTGTTTGATCCATGTGCCATTGGTCACTTTTTCCAGAAAATCGATGTTAAAGGTTTGCGTACTTGGGACTCCAAAACTATGCGACAATTTCATTTTTGTAATTTTTTATCTTAAAGCATATCCAATTCAGTTACGAGTTTTCCTACCAATTCTCAAAGTATTTTGACAAACCGTTGACAAACAGTGTTAATTACAGTAAGTTGTTAGTTTATTGACGTGTGTCCCACCTCGTTTATTTTGAAATGGATCATATTTGTCTATACCCCGGGTCTCCACTGTCAAAATTTATTGCATGAAATACGCATTTTTGGCAATAAAATATTTTATGAAATCAAGTTGGCAATAAATATTTCTTGTGGAGCCACGGTGATACAGGTTAATTAGGTTAGGTTTATGTGGCTGTCAGGAAGACTACTGACACACTTAGACCACAGATAGGTCCGTTGTGATACCACGAAATGAGCGAGGGAGTATTTCTTTAATTAAACCAGTTGGAGCTTCTTATGAAGCGATGTAAAGATAGAATATCAACGTTCGACATATCGCTTGGATCGTCGAAAAAGAAATTACCCAGGTGTAATTTACGTCTTTGGGAGAGAGCTGGGCATGAACAGAGAAGATGGGTGATAGTCTCCTCCTCCTCCTCGTCCATGCAGCTTATGCAAAAATCATTAGAGAATACGCCAAGTCTTATGGCGTGTCTTCCTATGAGGCAGTGTCCGGTTATGACACCAATTACGGAGCTAAGATGTAATCTGCTCATAGATAACAAACATTTAGTACGTTTCTGATCTAATTTTGGCCAGATTTGCTTTGTCGCTACGCAGGTAGTAGTGTTTGTCCATCTTAAATTTGTTTTCTCTATGGCATTTAGTTTTAGCATGAGTTTGCTTGTAGCGATAGGTATACCAATATTCACCTTGTTAGGTTTTACCGGCAATAGAGTTCCATTTCTGGCGAGTTCATCGGCTTTGCAGTTTTCTTCAATGTCTCTGTGCCCCGGCACCCTGAAAAGGTGAATGTTGAACTGTTCTGCCATCTCAATGAGAGATGATCGACAGTCGCGGGCAGTTATTGAGTTTGTGGAAACAGCACTGATTGATTTAAGGGCTGCCTGACTGTCTGAAAATATACGGATATCCGATGCAGATATCACGTTTTCCCTTAACCAGGATAATACCTCTTTAATCGCCAGAATTTCCGCTTGGAACACACTACAATGGTCAGGGAGACGGAAGGAGAGACTTAAATTTAGTCTGTCTGAGTACATGCCACCACCAACCCCATCTTTAGTTTTTCAGCCATCAGTATAAAAATGAACTGATTCATCTTTCAAGAATCTCTCATTTTCCCAAGTGCATCTTGGTGGGATGGTGACTTGAAAATTCTTTTCAAAAACTAGCTGGGGTATAGAGTAGTCGGAGTGACTTAATTTTGGTCCGAATGCTTTCAGAATAATGGAGTGACCAATTGAGTTATCGGTCCATTGAGAGATGGCTTTGAGACGAACGGCTGTGCTTGCGGCCGTTTGTTTGCTAAAAATATCAAGTTGTATGAGATTGAGTAAAATATCAAGAGCAGCTGAAGGTGTCGAACGGAGAGCTCCGCTAATACACATACAGGCTGACCGTTGGACTTTACTTAACTTGTCACGATATGTAACTTTGTCTAGGGTAGTCCACCATACTGCTACCCCGTAAGTTAGTATCGGTCTCATGACCGCTGTGTAGAGCCAGTGGGTTATGTATGGGGATAGGCCCCATTTATTTCCGATAGCTTTTTTGCAAGAGAAGAGTGCTACTTTGGCTTCCCTAACTCTTTTGTCCCGGTGATACACATGAGACAAAAAAAAATTGGATGTAGAATAAAACAATTCTCATCCCAAATATGCACTAAGCAAATGTTTGGGTGATTTCTCCATTATCTCAGCATTTCGTCTATTTTAAGGCTCGCCTAAATCACAAAACACCCCGGGACAATAAACGTGAAGATCGTAATAATGTTAACAAAAATGTTGTGTACATTTCCAAACTCGCGGATAGTTTTAAAGAAGCAATCGTCAAAAAAAACATCAAATATACAACTAGCGTACCTATAAGTCACACCAGACCCAAAACTAAAAATCACCAAACAAAAACCACCATGGAACATTCTACAGATGTGGTTTAAAAAATTATTTGCAACGGTACTACTAACGAAACTTGCCACCTTTCTTATGTAAGCACTACAAAAAAGTTTTCACGTCAGAGATTGTCCAACCACAAATCAGTAATAAAATCTAATAGCTCGGGCAAAACTGTTCTAGCACTACATAGCATAGAAAAAGGACATCCACATCAATCAGTCTTTGATGATGTGAAAATATTACAAACCGAACGTTATGTTTAAAACAATACACTCTGGAAACACTACATATACCATGATCACAAAAATACAATGAACAGAAAACATGGTACTCAAAATATCTAAACGGTGTACCTATTTCTCGCTGAAGTGAAATGAAAAATCCCATACAAAAATGACACAGTGAACTCATAAACGAAATTTTCCGTCCTTCTTTTCGTTTTGTGGTACGCAACGGGTTCAAGTCTCCACTACTCTCAACACTCTTTTCGCACACAATTTCATTGACCGGGACATTGATTGCTCGCGAAAATTTGACATTTCTATTTTGTTGGTGTTTTTTGTGGTTATTGTTAATATGAAATGGAGTACTGTTCTTTTTATTTGTTTTTTGTGTGTTTTGAAAATATTTTATCACAAATAGTTTAACTCTACACAAAAATTTGTCTGGTTCGTTAACATTTCGTCTGTTTTTTTGGAGACGACCGAAAATTTCGCTTCACTTCAGCTGCATACTAGGCATAGAGGCTTAAAGCCTAGTATGCAGCTGAAGTGAAACGAAATTTTCCGTCGTTTCCAAAAATACAGACGAAATGATAACGAAACGGTCCCGGACAAATTGTTATGTAGAGTTTCACCATTTGCAAAAAAAAATATTTTTCAACACACAAAAAAAACAAATAAAAATAACGTACGGTTGTAGAGTTTGAAAACAATAATATCATGGCTGAGTTAGTTAAATACTTTAGAAAAATCTGTGTATATGCAATCAACTTCATTACCTTTTTTCTAATGCATTTGAACAATTATGCAAGAAGGTAAGAAGGTTTGTAACAGTGCACAAAGCCATGTTGCTGTTTATAAATAATGTTTTTATCAAAAAATGAAAGGCTTTCACATACAACTGTTCAAAAAGCTTTGGAATACATGACAACTAAGAAATGGGCCTATAGTTATTAATGTCAAATTTGTCACCCTTTTTAAAAATTTATTTTGGGAATAAGGCCGACTTTAATAGGTCATGTTATTCCAATCTGTCAAATTTACTTTATATATGAAGACATACAGGACATATCATTCGTTTACTGTCCCTTGGTTAATGACAGCAAAACCAACAGCTGAAATTAAACGCAGCGGACTAATATCCCATCAAGGAAGTGCTAAACTTTAAATTATGTTTCCTTTAGCTAAATTTATTATTTATTTGTACAATTAAAATTGTATTTTCTCTTTTTTTTATTATTAACAACAAATCTCGATGTGAGTTAAATTTTGTCCGCCTTTATGTGTTTTTTTGTACGTGTTAAGAATTTTGTTATTTTTGTAAATAAAGCTCTCCTAAATAAGACGGCAACCACTGTCGAAACGTTGGGAAAAATAAAATGAAAATTCAAAACATCAACACGACCAAAACAGCCGATGAGAATCAACTAAAATATTCTCAATATAAACTTTTATTAAAGTTGTCATTAAAATGATGGCATTATTGATTGTAAGCGTTGAAACTGTTTTTGAAAGTGAAAGTTTACCACCGTCTTTTGAAACACGTCGTATTACTTTCGGCACTAAAGTATGACAAAATTAAATTGTAATAAAAATTAAGCAAGAAAGGACGTCGCCCATGAGGTATGTAATGAAAAATTATAATCAACCAGCTCTTTATCAATTGCACCAAAACAATTCTTTCCTATCTTTCTACTCCTTCAAACTAGTGCCGTGCAACTGTTGCATTTACAAACACATAGTTAATTAAACAGGATCGATTTGTGGTGTGAAAATTAAAAATTCGAGCGAATTTCAATAACATTATTGGGCTGATGACCACCTTATTAATCCAGTATATATTTTCCGATAATTTTGTTGGTCTTTTATAAACTTCTTCTGCAATCGGAACTTTAGTCCCACATTAACACATTCTCTTGAAAAACGTTTACATGTTGCAATATCAAACAGGTTTTCGTCGCCTAAGAATTGTTTTGATCCATGCGCCATTGGTCACTTTTTCCAGAAAATCGATGTTAAAGGTTTGCGTACTTGGGACTCCAAAACTATGCGACAATTTCATTTTTGTAATATTTTATCTTAAAGCATATCTGTTGGTACAAATTGGTACCAACAAGCAAAACTTGTTGCAACTCCCACGATAGTTAAATAAATCAATGACCAAGTATGGTGGATGAGTTTTAACCTTTATTCAATATAGGTTAATTATAATAATTCATTTAGTTTTAATATAATTTTTACTTACAATAGTTTTAGCTTTTAGTATTTTTAAGTTTACAATAGTTTCCTCTAATTTATTTTCCTTAACTTGAGTTTCAAATTACTTTTAATTGCAAATTCTTTTTTCTAGACAAAGAAAAGATGACAGAATAAATATAAAAGATGGCTTCTAATTTCAGGCAGCTTCTATCGAGTGTCGATCATTGCAAATAAATATGGCGGCCGTTAAGGATTTAGTGCTGTGGAAGTTCCTACCTTAGCACTAGGTCGTAGCGTTGCCAACACTCCCCCCTGGTATGTCCTTCCGAGGGCTGGATTCCTTAGGCTGTTCTATTTCTAATTTTGCCAGTTTAACGACGGGCCTCTCGTACACACCGGATGTGGTTTGGACAAAGGCTCTTCGAACTTGTCCATCTTTGGAGGTTCTGGTCTGTACCACTCGACCTTTTGGCCAGCAATTCCTTGGGCTTTTCGGGTCCAAAATCAGGACTATGTCGCCCACTTCTATGGGCGTTGCTGGCAAAAACCATTTTGCACGACGAGTAATGGTGGGCAAGTATTCTCTTACCCACCGACTCCAGAATGAACTTCCATTTGGTGGTGACTGATGTGAAAGCTTTTATAATTTCATCTTTGTTAACATTGTTAAAGGCTTCCCTTAGTTCTCGCTCTGCACCTTGGAAATTAGTTCCGTTATCGCTGTAAATTCCGATAGGAGTTCCGCGTCGTCCGACAAAGTTCCGAATTGCCATGATACAGGAGTCTGAAGGCAATGAGTGTGCAATCTCGAGGTGGACTGCCCTTGTAGTCAGGCAAGTTAAGAGCACGCCCCACATTTTTTGTGGTCTTCGGAGTACGGTTACGTTCATGGGCCCAAAGTAGTCTACTCCAACAAAGGAGAACGGTCTACAAAACGAAGCCAATCGAGCAGGAGGAAGCTGTGCCATAATGGGATGAAGTGGTTTAACTCTATCATTTTTGCACTTTTGACAAGCTCGCCGAACAGCACGAAGCGCAGCTCTTAGCTGTGATATGTGATATTTCTGTCTAAGATCGTTCACAACCGTGCATGGTTTTGGTGATTGTAACGGCAATGCAAGTCCATGATAATTAGGTGCGTTACTCGGTGATCTTTTGGGAGAATAATAGGTCTTTTCACATCCTCATTTACGCCTTCTAAAGTTTGAATTCTGCTATTTGCTCGGATAATGCTATGTTCGTCGAGACCAGGGCATAGACTATGGAGCACGCTGGATGTATCTACCGGCTGTTTGGCTTCTAGGTCTGCTATTTCTTCAGCGTACACAGTCGCTTGTGCTTCTCTTAGGATAAGGTACTCGGAATGCTGTAGTTCTTCTTGCGATAGTGGTCCGTTGAACTTTGCTTTCCTAGATCGTTGACTTCTTGTGTTGTGGATGAAACGAAACGCGTAGGCTGTACTTCTCAGCAGTCTGGTCCATCTGGAGATCTCATTGTAGCGCAGAATGTTTTGTCGAATGGCAGTATGTACGTTAATGAAGTACGATTTAAGTTCTTCAGTGGTGTGATCTTCTTGGTGAACTTCTTGCGGCCATCTATCGAGAGGTAACTTCAAAAAATCAGGTCCGGTAAACCACCGACTTGAGATTTTAAATTCGGGGTTTTTTTGCCACTTAGTGCCCTCATCAGCCACGTTCATCTTCGTAGGAATCCATCTCCAATCTAGCATATCTGTAAGGTCTAAAATCTCGCTGACTCTGAAGGCCACAAATTGCCGGTACCTCCGGTGATCCGATCGAATCCAACTCAAGACGTTTTTAGAGTCTGACCAGAAGAAGCGTTTGGAAAAATTTACGCTATGTGATTCCACTATGCATTTGGCGAAACGGGCACCAAGAACAGCCGCTTGCAGTTCAAGTCGTGGCACTGAAGGCTTTTTAAAGGTGCGACTCGTGTTTTAGCTCCAATTAGAGCACACTCAACCATGTCCGACGTGGTGTGTCTGATTTATGCTACTGCCGCAAATCCTCCCTCACTAGCATCTACAAAGACATGTAGCTGGCGTTCTGAATAGCATTTCGGACTGTTGGTGACATAGCATCGTGGAATCTTGAGCGTCTCCATGGCAGGTAAGTGTTTTACCCAATTTGTCCATTTGGTGAATTCAGCGTCTTCAATTTCTTCGTCCCAATCGATCTTCGTACGCCATATATCCTGTAGGAGCACTTTAACATATAACAGGAAGTGAGCTATGAGACCTAATGGATCGAATATGGTCATTAATATGCGTAGCACTTCACGTTTAGTAGGGCGTCGTCCACCAAAAAGAATTTTACCTTGGCTTATGCTGGTAGTTAGCTTATACGTGAAGCAGTCGGATGAAGTACACCACCACATACCTAATACCTTTTCAGTAGGGAGTTCTATTTCGACGTTAAAATCTTTGGTGGTATGTTTACATTTGTTGCGAGGCAAAAGGAGGTGCAGGAGTGGGGGGTAGAAAATCAGAAAGAGAAAGAAATAGTAAAGAAGAGGCAGCAGAGGATTGGGATCGAAAAGGGATCGGAATGCCTAGTTCAGGGACTTGGCCTGCTTGCTTAGCGCAGCTCAACTCGCCGGACGGGATGGGTTTTTGTCCCAGAAGCTAGACTTCACCAGCAACAACACATATATCAGGCCTTAGAAATTAATTTCAAAAAAACAGACATCAGACGGACTTCAATACACCAAGAGGACGCTGCGGATGTAATTGCAGCCTGGCCTTTTCCCTCCCAACCTGGAAATCAATCGGCCGTTGTTAGATTTCCCCTATCATAGTTAAATAATTACCAGATCACTTCATTTCACCACCTTGGTTCACTCACCTTTCACACCCCTAAAGAAAATACTTCAACAATCCATAATGAGTTTCAAAAAGACCATTAAAGACAAAACAACCAAGTGTTTAGATGCATGACATGCAAAGAATATTTATTCTACAATTTTACTCTTGCCAGAACGGCTTAATAGGTTAAATTATAACTTTATTGGGACTAGCGTTTAACAAACATAATCTCAGGAATTTACTAATTAACAACTATATTTAAAACTAAAATTACATCTTGTGTTTTAATATTTTATCGATTGTTTGCGGTCAATAAGAAATACTTTTATTTTGTTCTTTAATTATAACGACCACAAAAATAACGTTCTTTTTAGTTCGGTGATTAAATATCGTATACAATATTTATATTTACATTTTAGCTCCTTGAGAACTGATGGTGAGTTCGAAATCCAGTTCCTGATTAGGAAACCCCCTTGCAGATGAACGAATTTAATTTCTTTGGCCAACTGAATCGCTTCTGCTTCCGTTGCTACGCTGTCCATAAGGTCGTCGACGTAATGATTTTCTTTGATGGACCGGACCGCTCGTGGAAATCTTTGGATGAACTCTTCAGCATTTTTATTTTTTATAAATTGTGCACAGCACAGCGAGCATGTTGCTCCGAAGGTCATCACATTCATGACATATACATCCGGTTTGTGCTCGTCACTTTTGCTCCACAGGAATGTTTGGAAGTTGCGATCTTCTTTTCGAATTCGAACTTGGTGAAACATTTCCATGATGTCGCCACAAATTGCGATAAGGTTTTCTCTGGACTTGTATATGACAGATGCTGACGAGGTCAGTTGGTCTGGTCAATTTAAGAGCATTGAATTTAGTGACACACTTCGGACAGTGGCAGCTGCATCCCACACTATTCTCAATTTTCCTGTTTTTTTTGGGTTTCGGACCGGGAAAATTGGAAGATACCACAAACGGTGGTTTTTAACAGGTATTTCACTAGCGGAAAGCTTTCTAGCATAGCCTTTGGAAACATATTCTTCAATTTTGTTGTTGAGCGTTTCAGCTAAAGATGGTTCTTTTCTCATTCTTTTATGAAGACATGCTAATCTGCGTTTGGCCATATGTAAGCTGTCTGGTAGTTGAACATGGTCAGATTTCCATAAAAGTGCAGTCTCGAAGTGCCCATCCTTTCGAATCGTATGGGTGTTTAATAGGTCCAGTGCTCGTTGGTCTTCAGTTGAAAGTAAAACCTTATCAGAAGGCGAAGCTTAAAATTTTTCATTGCATATGTAATCCTTCACCAGCCGTTGAAGCTCTTCGTGATTGCATTCACAACTATGGAATCCATGGTGTTCGTAGTGGCATCCGTTAGTAGAAGTCGGTTCATCGTGATAGCAACCGTGAGCGATCCACCCTAGCCTCGTTTTGGTTGCTATTGGTTCCTCTGGTCCTCCTTCTTTACATCGCAGGGATATACTTATTTTGGCGTTGTTTAATCCTATGAGCAATCGTGGAAAGGCACGCTCGTATGATTGAATTGGTAGTCCTTTAAGGTAGCTGTAGCTCTATTGCAATTGGTTGAAGCGTATTGTTTGTGCTGGCAGCTGTAGGTTTTCGACCGTGTGTACGTCTGCTAATCTATACCGTTCCGCATTTGAGTGTGTACCTGAAATTTGTATGGAAAATATTTGAGAAGTATTCTCGTATCGCTGAGCGTTCCCGGTCCACTTTAGACATAGTGGCTGTGGAGTTCCCTTCACATTGAGCTATCCAGCTATCTCCTCGTCTATCAATGATAGAGATGAACCATCGTCTAAGAAGGCGAAGGTTCTGAGCTGGACGTCTTTGTTGTTAAGAACTACAGGCACGATGCGGAATAGAGTTGGCTTCGAAACGTAGCTGTGAGTATTGCAGTATGCTTGGCTGTGAAGGAGAACTCGGCCAGTCGTGGATATTTGTTTTTCATTGTTATGCAACAGTGTATGATGTTTCAACGAGCATCCATTTTTTCCACAAACGGACGATGAGCCGCAACTCCTGTTATTGTGTTAACCCAAACACCTGCTGCATAATTGATACTCTCTCACGGCTGACCATTTCGAAGTGCGGCTGAGATGTTGAAATTCGATACAATTGGCTACCGACCCGCAATCTTTTTGGCATATGCAGCACTTAATTGTCATAGACGGGTGTTCTATCGAATGAACATTCGCATAACCGTGTTGTGCTTTGGCAAATCCTTTCTCAAGTTTGGCAGACTGTCTATGTTCCGAGATGGAAGACACAACGTCTGGTATGATAACACTGTTGGCAGCTTCGGCCAGTTGGTATATCCATGTGCTAAAGTGAGAAAGGTTGCATTCCGGTAGAGCACGCTTGTATTTTGCCCAATCAAGACGAATTGCGGGTGGCAGTTTATGTACGAGCCGATGTAGCATGCTTTCATTGTTGAGGTGGGCCATCAACCCACTAGCCTCTAAAGTCGCGCAGAGATTCTGAACTACTAGAGCAAAATTTACTATGGTTTCAAGTTTGTTGGCCTTTGGTGCTGGAGTGGACTGAATCTTCTGAAAAAGAGTGCTGATTATAAGCTCTGGGTCTCCATACAACATCTTCAGTGTTGCTATGACTCGATGTACACAATTTGGTTGTACTAGAAGGCTTCGAACGGCGTCTAAAGCTTTGCCCTTTAATGCCTTTTGCAGCCTCACCATATTCTCTTCAGGCGTAAATGCACAGAGCTCAGTACTTCTATAAAAGTTGGAGATGAACAGTGGCCATTCGTCGGGGCTTCCACCAAAACATTGCAAATCTCTCAATACCAATTGTCGCGCTGCAATGTTAGCTCTCGATAGACTATGGATCGGTAACATAGACGAAGGTCCGCATCATAGGAAGATGTTCGTATTGCGGCTGAAAATTTACAAATGTCTGCGTTTGTTGAGATTGTGATGGAAGCATAACGGGTGGTGGTTGTTGACTTATACCGTTCAGAGGAATTGTATGCGAATTATTCATTGGCCATATTGGTTGGGTATGTGACGATTGTCTCATCTGATATTGTTGCTGTTGTTGTTGAAAGGCGTTGAACGGGAGTTGTTGCTGCACTGCGTTTATAGAGCTTCTTTTATTTTGTTGTATAATTTTTTCTTGTTTTTGTAGACTCTGTACACCGAACGTCGCACCAATCCCAGCCATGTCACCGCTCGTAGGTACTGGTTCGGATGTAGGTACATTGATGGTTGTTGAGACTAGACGGCCCTAAGACTGTTGGCTTCCAAGCCAATGCTTCACTTTGGTATTTGAATTAGACAGATCATCATCAGTCCCTGACGTGCTTTCCTCTAGCTGGCTCAGGATCTGGTATTTCTTTTGAAGGTACTCGCGATCCCTTTTTGCCTTAAGTTCGCTTTCCTCTTTTCCTCGATTTATCTCCATGAGCCTCTCTTCCTCCAGCATACGCAACTCCATTTCAACATGTTTCGATGACGCTGCTTTGAATGCTCTCGAACTACCGAGTCTATTAGTGTGTAGATAACCATAGGCATTAGATGTTTCAATGTTGTTTGTGTACCTAGGAAGTTCATTTTGGGGGTTAGTATTATAATTGTCGATTATTTTGGCTCGACTCGACGCAGAAGATACCATAACCCAGTGACAACATCTACCGTGCCAGTAGGAGCACCACAAGTAGCAGTTGTGTTGATGGTACCTCCTACTGTATTACTAGAAGTATGGCCTCTGTGCTGTGTTGCAGGCGAGGTATTTATGCAGGTGGTCTGACGTAAACCAGAGTGGCTAGCAACATCAACGACAGAATTGTTGTAGCTTGCAGATGGTGCCACGGGTATAGGGTTAGCATTTAGAAACTGGTTAGTGTAAGATGACGAAGTGGTATGCTCATCGATAGTGGAACTGTGCTGGAACGATGAAGCGGTATCTGGCACAATATTCGATACAGTTGGTAGTGCAGTGTTCTGCGCAGTATTTGGCACTGTAGTTAGTGCAGTATTTTGCGCATTATTTGGTACAATATTTTGCGCGACGTGCGGCACAGTATATGTTGCAATGTTTGACGCAGTAAAAACATTACTTGACGTTTTAGGGGCTTTATTATTTTGGTCAAAGGCAACAGTTGTTCGTCCAGCAGACGCAGGGGCAAAATCTGAATTTAAAGGCAAAGGAATACTCTTACCTGGTGTGCACATGGTACAAATCCAATTATGGTACTTGATAGAACTATCCACTTTGGTGCAGATGTAATGACTCCACTCACCACAGTTGTCGCATTGGACCATATCTTCCATGGAGTCCGGTTCTTCGCATGACATACAATTGAATTCCTCTTGTGAAGTCAATGATTGGCGCGTTTTGTTGGACTTAGATGACGGCTGGTCCTTTTTAGGCGGCATCTTGTGTGATGTTAGATGTGGGGGAAACAATATTGTTGCAAAATATTGTTAAAAATTGTTGGTACAAATTGGTACCAACAAGCAAAACTTGTTGCAACTCCCACGATGGTTAAATAAATCAATGACCAAGTATGGTGGATGAGTTTTAACCTTTATTCAATATAGGTTAATTATAATAATTCATTTAGTTTTAATATAAATTTTACTTGCAATAGTTTTAGATTTTAGTATTTTTAAGTTTACAATGGTTTCCTCTATTTTATTTTCCTTTTTTTTTTTATAATAAGCGCACACTCAAAGAGATAATACTACCCTTATTATGTAGACACAGTGTGAGCACTAGGAAAGGGAGAGAGGGGTTGAAAGGAGGTGTCGGTGCACATTAGTTTTGAATTCCTGAATATTGCAATGGCTGGGAAAGACAGAGTGTGTCAAGGCATTCCACATTCGCATAGAACGGCTAAAGAACGAATCTCTGTACTTGACAGTACGACCGAAGTTGGGTTCGAGGGTATATTGATGAGCATTCCTAGAAGCGCGAGTATTACGGTTGAACTGTTTAAGGGGAGGAATGCAACTGGCTATTTCACTAGAGCAAAAACCATTGAAATAACGGTAAAAGAGGGTGAGACAAGAAACATTTCGACGATGTTCAAGCGACGTAAATGATCTTATGATGGTAATATCACCAATCAATCTAAATGCTCTACGTTCAATACTGTCCAAGAGGATTAAGTAAGTTGCAGGAGCACCAGCCCAGATATGGGAGTTATACTCAAGCTTTGGACGTATATAAGTCTTGTAGATAATATGCAGATCAGAGGGGGAGAAAAACTTCTTGCATCGCCTTAGAAAACCCAAACATCTTGCGGCATTTTCGGCGACATCGCGTATGTGATCGTTCCACAAAAGGTGGTTGGTGATACACATACCGAGAATATCGAGATGTTCAGTCTTCTCGATGCAAGTGCCATCTAATAATGGCATGGAGGGTATATCTCGCTTTAACGATACAAGACAGCATTGGGTTTTCGAAGCATTAAATTCCACGCGGTTTTTTAATGCTGTTTAGGTCGGAATTTAATGAACTTATCATATTTTCTCGTTGCAGTTCCACATCCGAAGAAGAGGGATGTGAATCTGAAAACGAATATGAGAAGCTAAGAGTACTATCGTCAGCAAAACAATGTATTGGATTAGAAGTTTTAGACAGGAGATCATTAATAAAAATGAGAAAGAGTGTTGGAGATAGAACAGAGCCCTGGGGCACACCAGCATTTATTTTGTGGTTTTCAGACTTGAATCCATCCAATACAACTTGTATTGAACGATTTGAAAGGTAATTACGAATCCAATGAAGGAGGGATTCATGAAACCCAAAAGCACGCATTTTCGATAAGAGAGCCTGATGCCAAACCCTATCAAATGCTTTTGAAATATCAAGTGCAATAATCTTACTTTCTCCAAAACGATGTAAAGATTTGTTCCACTGTTCGATGAGATGAACCATGAGATCACCAGTATACCTATTGCTACGAAAGCCGTATTTTCGGTCATTAAGAAGCTTTCGATCTTCGAGATATTTCTTGAGCTGATAATTAATCAGCGTTTCCATGACCTTGGAAAGAAGGGACGTAAGTGCAATCGGTCGGTAATTAGACGGTAAGGAAGATTCGCCTTTTTTGGGAATAGGCTGGACAAATGCAGTTTTCCATCCACTTGGAACGAGACCTGAGAAGTAGGACAGATGAAAAAGCTTACGCAGTGGTTTTGCCAGCGTTGAAGAACACCTCTTTAGAACAATAGCGGGGATACCATCCGGACCAGCCGATTTATTTAGGACTCTCGCAACAGTACGAGTGCGAAAAAAGATTTGCCCCATAGAATCACTAACTCGCTCAAGTACAGGCGGAGTCATAACACTCACTAGCAGCGTTGAATTGGCGGCGAACTACCTAGCAAAAAGATAAGCTTTCTCTAGAGAGCTAACAAATGGAGTGTCATTCACAACGAGCGTAGGAACCGAGGGAGAGAAAGAATTCCTCATATTTTTTTACAAATGACCAAAAATTTTTACTGCCTTTGGGACATTGCAGAATTTTTTGCCGTAATTTTTGGTCATGTAGAAATTTGGTCCGTCGAATATGGGCGTTGCAGGCCTTCCTGGCTTGCTTGAACTTATTCCGGTTTTCCTCAGTTGGATTGGCTTTAAGACAACGGAAATTTACCTTCTTGACCCTAATAACCTCTTTACAGCTCGCATCGAACCATGCGTTTTCCTTAGGTCTGATGCTTTTAACCCTATTCGGGATAAAAGTTCACATTCCCATGAGAATCAAACTTGTGATCATATCAGCGCTGGCGTCAACGTCACTATCGAGGAAGCATAGTGACCAGTTTCTTGGCTTTCTCGTATTGCCAAACGGTTCTCTTAGGAGCTCTTTCTTTAACTGGAGAGTTTTTACACGAGAAATTTGCTGATATGACACAATGGTCAGATGTGCCTACAGGAGATAGAACACTAATAGTGTAATTACCAGGGTCAGAGGTAAGAAACAAGTCAAGAGTGTTTTCTGCTCGACCTACCACGTCCGATATTCGAGTGGGCTCGTTGACCAACTGAGTTAGGCGGTTTAACTCAGCGAAGATCTCAGCACACTCTCCTTCTGGTGTTGCCTGGCCCGAATGTTGAAGCCATGAAGAATTGTGTACATTGAAATCGCCCGTAACAACGATTTCAGTGCGAGGATAGGACGAAACAATTCTTTGGATGGAATCAGACAAAGCATCAAATTCACGAGAAGTTGACACTCTGTCTAGATTGGGGCTTCGATAAAGGAAGCAATAGTGAATGATTTGCTTATTCACGGAAAATTTAAACCACATAAAATTGAAACATCATTCCTAATGTATATGGCGAGACCATGGTGGGAAAAGAATAATGGCACCAAGTTATACCCATGAATAAAGAATTCAGTAGGATCGGAATCCTCACCTACTTGGGTTTCACTTAGTGCCAATACAGCTGGCCTGTTTAAAGCAGTATGGAAGTACACAGAAAGAAAATTCGCTCTAAGCCCACGAATATTACAATAATCTACCCTAAAATTTCCAGCCATTACAAATAAAAGAATAACAAAAACTAAAAGAGACAAAGACTATAAGAAAAATATTACTGAGTTGAACCACAGAATGCTATTCGACACACGCCACCACTAGTGTTATGCCTTTGTAGTGACAAGAATCGAATCCGGCCCTGTTAATGCAAAACAGTAACATTTTTTTTGTCAACAATCTGTTATCAACGATGACGTAGCCTGTGTATCAATTGCATTAGTTATAAAACCAATGCAATTTGATACACTTGCGAAGCCATGCGATTGTAAGAGAAAAGGGGAAAGTGAAGGATGGTACTCACTGTGCTATGCTGAGATGGCTTATCATGATTTATTATTTTTTTTTGTTGGTTATTGGCTGTTTGTTGTTTTTGTTTTATTGTATTGATTTTAGTGCGGCGTGGTTTATTGTTTTTTTTTCATCACTGTTAATATTTTTTTGTTTGCTATTTTTCGCTATTTTTTTTTTTGTTTCGTTTTGTTATTGATATTTATTTTTTTTTTTAACATTTGAATTTTATAGGAACAAATAAATAACACGACTAGGCACAAGACTCAAACAAGACGCGTACGGGCAACGGACGATTGACGCACTACACAGAGGGGACCTTCCCCAACGAAAGTTCACTGACAACTGCTTGAGTTTCAAATTACTTTTAATTGCAAATTCTTTTTACTAGACAAAGAAAAGCTGAGAGAATAAATATAAAAGATTGCTTCTAATTTCCGGCAGCTTCTATTGAGTGCCGATCATTGCAAATAAATATGACGGCCGTTAACGATTTAGTGCTGTGGAAGTACCTACCTTAGCACTAGGTCGTAGCGTTGCCAACAATATCCAATTCAGTTACGAGTTTCCCTACCAATTCTCAAAGTATTTTGACAAAGCGTTGAAAAAGAGCGTTAATTACCGGGAGTTGCTACTTTTTTGACGTGTGTCCCACCTCTTTTATTTTGAAATTGATCATATTTTTCTATACCCCGGATCTCCACTGTCAAAATTTATTGCATGAAATACGCATTTTTGGCAATAAAATATTTTATGAAATCAATGTCTGGTAATACTGCTTGCTATCTTTGTTGCAATTAACTCAGCAATTACAGTACTTCAAGTACAGAATAATGTATTTATGAATTCTCTTTCTCTTTTGCTCTTGTGTGATAATATACGATTACGAAATCTATGTCAAGAAATGATTTGCCTACAAAATATAAATTGAAAATACTAAAATATTGTATGAAATCAAGTTGGCATTAAATATTTCTTGTGGAGCCACGGTGATACACATGGGACAAAAAAAGTTGGATGTAGAATAAAACAATTCTCATCCCAAATATGCACTAAGCAAATGTTTGGGTGATTTCTCCATTATCTCAGCATTTCGTCTATTTTAAGGCTCGCCTAAAACACAAAACACCCCGGGACAATAAACGTGAAGATCTTAATAATGTTAACAAAAATGTTGTTTACATTTCCAAACTCGCGGATAGTTTTAAAGAAGCAATCGTCAAAAAAACATCAAATATACAACTAGCGTACCTATAAGTCACACCAGACCCAAAACTAAAAACCACCAAACGAAAACCACCATGGAACATTCTACATATGTGGTTTAAAAAATTATTTGCAATGGTACTACTAACGAAACTTGCCACCTTTCTTATGTAAGCACTACAAAATAGTTTTTACGTCAGAGATTGTCCAACCACAAATCAGTAATAAAATCTAATAGCTCGGGCAAAACTGTTCTAGCACTACATAGCATAGAAAAAGGACATCCACATCAATCAGTCTTTGATGATGTGAAAATATTACAAACCGAACGTTATGTTTAAAACAATACACTCTGGAAACACTACATATACCATGATCACAAAAATACAATGAACAGAAAACATGGTACTCAAAATATCTAAACGGTGTACCTATTTCTCGCTGAATTGAAATGAAAAATCCCATACAAAAATGACACAGTGAACTCATAAACGAAATTTTCCGTCCTTCTTTTCGTTTTGTGGTACGCAGCTTCACGGTGAAACAGAACGGGTTCAATTCTCCACTACTCTCAACACTCTTTTCGCACACAATTTAATTGACCGGGACATTGATTGCTCGCGAAAATTTGACATTTCTATTTTGTTGGTGTTTTTTGTGGTTATTCTTAATATGAAATGGAGTACTGTTCTTTTTATTTGTTTTTTGTGTGTTTTGAAAATATTTTATCACAAATAGTGGAACTCTACACAAAAATTTGTCTGGTTCGTTAACATTTCGTCTGTTTTTTTGGAGACGACCGAAAATTTCGCTTCACTTCAGCTGCATACTAGGCATAGAGGCTTAAAGCCTAGTATGCAGCTGAAGTGAAACGAAATTTTCCGTCGTTTCAAAAAATACAGACGAAATGATAACGAAACGGTCCCGGACAAATTGTTATGTAGAGTTTCACCATTTGCAAAAAAAAATATTTTTCAACACACAAAAAAAAACAAATAAAAATAACGTACGGTTGTAGAGTTTAAAAACAATAATATCATGGCTGAGTTAGTTAAATACTTTAGAAAAATCTGTGTATATGCAATCAACTTCATTACCTTTGTTCTAATGCATTTGAACAATTATACAAGAAGGTAAGAAGGTTTGTAACAGTGCACAAAGCCATGTTGCTGTTTATAAATAATGTTTTTATCAAAAAATGAAAGGCTTTCACATACAACTGTTCAAAAAGCTTTGGAATTCATGACAACTAAGAAATGGGCCTATAGTTATTAATGTCAAATTTGTCACCCTTTTTAAAAATTTATTTTGGGAATAAGGCCGACTTTAATAGGTCATGTTATTCCAATCTGTCAAATTTACTTTATATATGAAGACATACAGGACATATCATTCGTTTACTGTCCCCTGGTTAATGACAGCAAAACCAACAGCTGAAATTAAACGCAGCGGACTAATCTCCCATCAAGGAAGTGCTAAACTTTAAATTATGTTTCCTTTAGCTAAATTTATTATTTATTATTTATTTGTACAATTAAAATTGTATTTTCTCTTTTTTTTATTATTAACCACAAATCTCGATGTGAGTTAAATTTTGTCCGCCTTTATGTGTTTTTTTGTACGTGTTAAGAATTTTGTTATTTTTGTAAATAAAGCTCTCCTGAATAAGACGGCAACCATTGTTGAAACGTTGGGAAAAATAAAATGAAAATTCAAAAATTATCAACACGACCAAAACAGCCGATGAGAATCAACTAAAATATTCTCAATATAAACTTTTATTAAAGTTGTCATTAAAATGATGGCATTATTGATTGTAAGCGTTGAAACTGTTTTTGAAAGTGAAAGTTTACCACCGTCTTTTGAAACACGTCGTATTACTTTCGGCACTAAAGTATGACAAAATTAAATTGTAATAAAAATTAACCAAGAAAGGACGTCGCCCATGAGGTATGTAATGAAAAATTAAAATCAACCAGCTTTTTATCAATTGCACCCAAACAATTCTTTCCTATCTTTCTACTCCTTCAAACTAGTGCCGTGCAACTGTTGCATTTACAAACACATAGTTAATTAAACAGGATCGATTTGTGGTGTGAAAATCAAAAATTCGAGCAAATTTCGATAACATTATTGGGCCGATGACCACCTTATTAATCCAGTATATATTTTCCGATAATTTTGTTGGTCTTTTATAAACTTCTTCTGCAATCGGAGCTTTAGTCCCACATTTACACATCCTCTTGAAAAACATTTACATGTTGCAATATCAAACAGGTTTTCGTCGCCTAGGAATTGTTTGATCCATGCGCCATTGGTCACTTTTTCCAGAAAATCGATGTTAAAGGTTTGCGTACTTGGGACTCCAAAACTATGCGACAATTTCATTTTTGTAATTTTTTATCTTAAAGCATATCCAATTTAGTTACGAGTTTCCCTACCAATTCTCAAAGTGTTTTGACAAACCGTTGACAAACAGCGTTAATTACAGTAAGTTTTTAGTTTATTGACGTGTGTCCCACCTCCTTTATTTTGAAATTGATCATATTTGTCTATACCCCGGGTCTCCACTGTCAAAATTTATTGCAGGAAATACGAGCAAGCAATAAAAATTTTCTATGGAGACCACAAATTTTTGGCAATAAAATATTTTAAGAAATCAATTTCTGGTAATACTGCTTGCTATCTCTGATGCAATCAACTCAGCAATTTTCTTACTTCAAGTACATAATATATTAATGATATAATATATTTATGAATTCTCTTTTTCTTTTCCTATTGTGTATATAATATACGATTACGAAATCTATGTCAAGAAATGACTTTCCAACACAAAAAAATAAATTGAAAACACTAAAATATTGGATGAAATCAAGTTGGCAATAAATATTTCTTGTGGAGCCACGGTGATACACATGGGACAAAAAAAACTGTATGTAGAATAAAACAAATCTCATCCCAAATATGCACTAAGCAAATGTTTGGGTGATTTCTCCATTACCTCAGCATTTCGTCTATTTTAAGGCTCGCCTAAAACACAAAACACCGCGGGACAATAAACGTGAAGATCGTAATAATGTTAACAAAAGTTTTGTTTACATTCCCAAACTTTACATTCCCAAACCGTCCTTCTTTTCGTTTTGTGGTACGCAGCTCCACGGTGAAACAGAACGGGTTCAAGTCTCCACTACTCTCAACACTCTTTTCGCACACAATTTAATTGACCGGGACATTGATTGCTCGCGAAAATTTGACATTTCTATTTTGTTGGTGTTTTGTGTGGTTATTGTTAATATAAAATGGAGTACCTACTGTTCTTTTTATTTGTTTTTTGTGTGTTTTGAAAATATTTTATCACAAATAGTGGAACTCTACACAAAAATTTGTCTGGTTCGTTAACATTTCGTCTGTGTTTTTGGAGACGACGGAAAATTTCGCTTCACTTCAGCTGCATACTAGGCAGAAAGGCTTAAAGCCTTGTATGCAGCTGAAGTGAAACGAAGTTTTCCGTCGTCTCCAAAAACACAGACGAAATGATAACGAAACGGTACCGGACAAATTGTTATGTAGAGTTTCACCATTTGCAAAAAAAATATTTTTCAACACACAAAAAAAAACAAATAAAAATAACAGAAATCCACTTTATAATAATAATAACCACAAAAAAGACGAACAAAATACAAACGTCAACATTTCGCGAGCAATTAATATCCTGGTCATAGAGAGTAGTGGAGACTTGAACCGGTTATGAACCGTTTCACCGCGGAGCTGCGTACCACAAAACGAAAAGAAGGACGAAAAATTTCGTTTATGATTTCACTGTGTCATTTTTGTATGGGATTTTTCGTTTCACTTCAGCTGCATACTAGGCTTAACGGACAAAGAATACATTGAATTTCTTTTCAAATCAAGCAAATTGAGCAAACAAAAGAAAAAATCATAGGCTCCTGATTTAAAATATATAACTCTGGATAGAGTATTTTTTTTTAATATTAATTAGATAATGAAAGATGACGCTCTAATATTGGGACATCATTTAACAACACAGGAAAAAAGAACATTTGAAACAAAATATTTTTTGATAATTTTGCTCCAGCCTAGTGAACAACGTCAAATACCTGGTTCTAGTAACATTATTGCCATGCCTGCCGTTTTATATATGCATAGGTTATAGATAAATAAAAACTAAACTTAATTATCTACTAACAAGTCTACAACTTATCTAGGTACCACCAGTACCTACTTCATTAAGCTGATATAAACCAGCGCTATGTGTATCGCTCTGAATCCACGTAATCCATTGAAAAGAAACCTTCTATTAAATTGCTTTAAATGCACAAGCACAGAAGTGTAGCTTCCTAACATGCGAAATTTTAATATATTTCAAGTGAAATTTATTTCGTTTGTTTTGCCATTTACTTTTACACTGTATGAATTATATATGTATATGTACATCTCAGCTGTATAAGACATCACATGAGACATGAGAATCTCTTTTGGAAGCCTACGTAAGTTAAGGGCAAATCGTCAACAAAGAAGATGCCACCACTGATTGCCACCGTTACCGCAGCGGCTGCCATTTTTGTTTCCTTTCACTTAACAACCCCTACTGCGTGGATTTGCTATGTTTTATATTTACTTTACTTTTCTAACCTGGAGCAGGAATTCATTTTATCTTTGCATATGAAAACTAACCCCAAAACTAACGCAAGAGTAAAATACCATCCCTAAACGGGATGGTGCTGTTTATTTTTGTCTTGTAAGTTTCTTATTATTTGGTTTAGCTGAAATAGAAAGGAAACGTGGAAAATGAAAAAATTGTGTCTGCGACCTTCTTATTCGACGCACTTATTAAAACCACGCCCAGGTTTGATGCTTCATGGAAACGCCTAGTTTGTAATTGTCCCGGAGCGTCATGAAGTATGAACAACGATTTGTGCGTTTTAAATAAATAATGGTAGGTATTCTTTTTGTATAATTTTGTAAAAGTAGGTAAATTCGATTTGTAAGAAAAATAAAATGCAAGACTGAGTCGCACGAACTTGCTCTTAAAGCAAACTATGGAATGCAAAAAAATCAATTAAATAATTATGTTGAAAGGCAGAAATATTTAAAAAAAAATGGCCTAAATGTGAGATCAAGTTGTAGGGTAGCATTGGTAGCTATTATTAATCTGTCATCAAGCCAAAAACTTTATATCAATAAATTCAAAATTATTTCAGAATCAAGCATATTTAAATCCCATTCACTTTGAATTCATTGACTTAATTAACTGAATTATTTTGCATTCACTGACCTTAATTAGAGAATTTAAAATAAATTCAGAATTCAGAGTGTTAAAATCCCATTCAATACAATAAATCAGCATTTTTCTGCATTGAGGTGGGTAAAGAATATCTGCCACACAGTTTTATTTGTTTTTATACTATCTCACTACGAGTGGAAATCAACTGCACATTGAAAAGTGGAGCAGATTACCACTAAAGCCTAGTATGCAGCTGAAGTGAAACGAAATTTTCCGGCGTCTCCAAAAACACAGACGAAATGATAACGAAACGGTACCGGACAAATTGTTATGCAGAGTTTCACCATTTGCAAAAAAATATATTTTTCAAAACACACAAAAAACAATTAAAAAGAACAGAACTCAATTTTATAATAATAATTACCGCCAAAATCAATTAATGTCCCGGTCAGTTAAATTGTGTGCCAAAAGAGTGCAGAGAGTAGTGTAGATTTGAACCGGTAATCTACCCTTTCACCGTGGAGCTGCGTACCACAAAACGAAAAGAAGGACGGAAAATTTCGTTTATGATTTCACTGTGACATTTTTGTATGGGATTTTTCGTTTCACTTCAGCTTCATACTAGGCTTAAAAGTGGAATATATTCCCATGTGGAGTATTTTCCCTGCACCATGATAGGCGTCAATGTAATCATGTGATGTTTTAGAGGGAGAGAGAATCCATAAGCTGTTACAGTGTTACGGAAAATGGGATCTACTCGATTGGAATAGAACTACACTTTATATAAAAAACTATATCTGTTTATTAGAGTTCGAAGAAAATTTTTCTTTTTTCCGATTAAAAAACGTTGAAAATATTGACCGCAAAGTCCATAAATTAAATAAATAAAACACAGTAAAATTTTTTTTTTATTTAAGTACCACATTAAGTGACTTTGCTTGTTTTATTTTCAAACAATCTCTTTATAATCAAATGAAAATAACTTTTGGATGCATTTCGACTATGTTAGTCATCCTCAGCGAGCAGCGAAATACAAACTAAATAACGATTATGGTGTAATAACTAACAATCAGAGAAAGAGAACAATTTAAAGAGAATGATTAAATTACAATAATAAATTTAACTAAAATTATTTGTCTAGCTCTTATAGTTCAAATAACGGCGATCGTATCGGTCTTCCATTGTATTCATCGAGATTCTCCTCTTTAAGTATATGTGGATACCCTCATAAGCATCCCGTTTGTGTGCTTCTCTGACTTGCTTTATCAGTTCTATGTCGTTCAGTTCCCAATTTGTGTGTTCGTATTCCATTGCATGTAAGGCGACAGGTGATTTTGCTGTTTGTTGTTTGTGTACACTATTAAGAGCCATTGCACAAAAACAAAGAAGTAATTTATTCATTGCAACGTTTCGAGTATGTTTGTACTCTTCATCAGGCAACAATTATCAAGAAACAAAGAATATTAAATTGAATTTAAATGTAGTTAGACATCAATCAAACAGTAAGAGAGTTAAAATTTTCCATTCCACTGCACTACACAATCACCTACTTTAAAGAAGGACAGTTAAAATTCTCCATTCCACTGCACTACACAATCACCTACTTTAAAGTAGGTGATTGTGTAGTGCAGTGGAATGGAAAATTTTAACTGTCTTACTGTTTGATTGATGTCTAACTACATTTAAATTCAATTTAATATTCTTTGTTTCTTGCCTGATGAAGAGTACAAACATACTCGAAACGTTGCAATGAATAAATAACATCTTTTTATTACAATCGACCTATAGCCCACAAATAACAATTCTATATCTTTTACGATACAAAGGTCACTAAAAATTCCATTTTATCAAAAACAAAGAATGCATTTTTAAAATCGCAGTTAGCTATCCAGGATTAAATAGATAAATGTTTTTTTTTTCGATTTTACGTTGCACGAATGAAAACACAGCTAACGAAAGATAAAAAAAAAAAACAGGAACGAAACAGAACACCTATACAAAACAACAACAACATTTGCTACACACACTAATGCGAACCTCACCGACAGCAACTTCTTGTCAAATTCTATTTGAATGATGTAAAAAGAGAAAAATGAGTGGATAAATATTTAAGATTTTGCAATGAGTTTATATTTTTATCGATGGCTAGTGCCTATGCATGTATAAATCAGTGGTTACTAATGTCGAAAAAATTTCGTGCAAGTGGGCCTAAGATGTTCTTTAAAACGTGTATCTATGGATCGCTTTGTTTGGCCAATATGAACTTGACCACATGCACTACAAGTGATTTTGTATATTCCTGATTGTTATAATGGTTCTGTTTTGTCTTGTGTGAATCGATTAAATGCTCTGGATACAAATATTAAATGGTTATCCAGAGCATTTAATCGATTTACTTATTGATTTGCATTCAAAGAAAATCAAAAAACGAGATTCAACGACTTTATCTGGAAATAACAAATAAATTAAAAATGGCATTCAAGAAACACAACTTCGAATTATTTCATTCGAACAATGGAAAAATTCAATATTTACTGGTTCAACTAAAAGACAAAACACAACCATTAAAACAATCAGTAATATACAAAATCAAACAAAGCAATCCACACGGTGTTTTTCTTTTTTAGCTCTGAGCAAAGTACGGAGTAGAGCCTGAGCTTATCGCGTGAGCCCTGAGCAGAGTACGCTCCGAGCGCTCTGATTTATTTATGACACATACTTGAGCACTTCACTGTCATATCAATAGAAATCAACTCACAATCTGTCAAATAACATGAAAACTACATGAAGTTGGCCGCGCTCTACTTCGTGCTCGGTCTACTCCATCAGAAACACAACTTGAGCGCTCTGAGCGCTCGGAGCTAAAAAAGAAACACAGATCTATTTTTTACAGCTCAGTGCACTGCTCCGAGCTTAAAAAGAAATATGCCTATAGATACACGTTTAAAAGAACATCTAAATAGTGTACACAAACAACAAACAACAAAATCTGCTGTCGCCATACATGCAATGGAATACGAACACTCAAATTGGGAAATAAACGACATAGAACTGATCAAGCAAGTCAGAGAAGCACACAAATTTATGCTTATGAAAGCACCCACATGTACTTAAACAGAAGAATCTCGATGAATACAATGGAAGCACCACGATTGCCGTTATTTAATTTTTTAGGGCTAGACAAATAATTTTAGTTAAATTTATTAATGTAATTTTATCGTTCTCTTTAAATTGTTTTCTCTTTCTCTGATTGTTAGTTATTACATCATAATCGTTATTTAGTTTGTATTTTGCAGCTCATGCTGAGGATGACTATGACTGACATAGATTATGACTGACATAGATTACATCCAAAAGTTGTTTTCATTTAATTATAAAGAGATTGTTTGAACATAAAACAAGCAAAGTCACTTAAAGTTATTATAAAATTTTTATCGTGTTTTATTTATTTAATTATATTTGTTTGCTTCATAGGTATTTTTATGTAATAGGATTTTCTTTTACTAAAGTTTATAAATACTCTAACGTATCTTTTCTTAATAAATCATCTCCGAAAGTCTTCCAAGACATTTCGTTTGCAAAATAATAAATTACACAGACACTTGAACATATTCAATTTGAAGTTTCGGGGAGAGTACGATAACTTTGGCGCCAAGAATTGATATCGGTTTTTTGTAGAACAGTTTAATAAAAGCATTTTGTACTATGAGTGGGGGGTCTATCTCCCTCCGTTTGGGCGGGAGGGGCAATTTTATAAAAACAGTGCTAAAAATTTAAAACAAATATTAAAAAATAACGGTAATACTAACAACTAAGTTTTATTTTTTTTTTTAAAGCTATTACTTTTTTCTATTAGATGTTTTTTAAATCAAGTGAAACCTATGCATAGTCTTTGAAAAATCGGACTTTAAACTCAAAAATTGCGAAAAAAAGGTAAAAAAAAAACTTTGAAGTGTGATTTTTCAAAGCTGTAAAATAAAATACTACTTTTTTTTTATAAAATTCGTTGCTCATATTAATTTTAAATCATAAACTGAAAACAAAATGATTTTATGTTTTCTGGTTTTTGAGAAAATGGAAAATTACTAAAACTACTTTCTTATAAGAGTTTTCTTTTTTTTTTGGTATACGGTGAATGTTGTACGTAGGTTCGTTTTTGTAATGATGCTTGGGCATCTTTAAATGCAACAGAAACTTTGCATACACTCAACCTCGCACCCACCCCAAATCCTATAGTGTGTCCAAGCAGGGGGGTTGCAGGGGGGCACCATGCCCCCCCTTACATACCTCACTGTTTATACGCTTTAGTAATTTTCCATTTTCTCAAAAACCAGAAAACATAACATCATTTTGTTTTCAGTTTATGATTTAAAGTAAATATGAGCAACGAATTTTATAAAAAAAAGTAGTATTTTGTTTTACAGTTTTGAAAAATCACACTTCAAAGTTTTATTTTACCTTTTTTTTCGCAATTTTTAAGTTTAAAGTCCGTTTTTTCAAAGCCTATGCATAGGTTTCACTTGATTTAAAAAACATCTAATAGAAAAAAGTAATAGCTTTAAAAAAAGATATAAAACTTAGTTGTAAGTATTACCGTTATTTTTTAATATTTGTTTTAAATTTTTAGCACTGTTTTTATAAAATTGCCCCTCCCGCCAAACGGAGGGAGATAGACCCCCCCCACCCATAGTAAAAATTGCTTGTATTGAACTGTTCTACAAAAAACCGTTATCAATTCTTGGCGCCAAAGTTATCGTACTCGTGCCGAAGTTTCAAAATACATAGGTCGTAGGTATGTATATAAACGAAGTAGGTACTTAGGTACTTTAAGTAAAAACTTTAAGTAAATAGGTACTATAAATTTGTCAGATGCCTCTATTTTCAGAATTAACTAAGTTTTGTTTGCATAACAACCAGTTTTTACTTCGTTGCATATACTTTAACTATATACTGGATTCATTCAAGTAAATATCTACTGAATCATTATCTCGCACTGTGTTTAATCATCATAAGGGTAGAAATTTTAACATAATTTATGCGCGCATAAATTATAATAGGTAGATACATTTTTCACTTGCAATTATAGAGAGGTAGGTTAGGTACCTACATCATACATATTCGTTAAAAACAAGTTGTAGGACTTAAATAAAACATTACATAAAAGATAACAATGATAGATAAGAAGAAAAAATAGTCAACGGTGTAAATCTGAGTGTAAAGAATGTCTATTGACAAAGCTGGATTTTTCGGAGACCTTTGTTTTGATGTCTTGGTCAAACCCTACAAAGTACCCGAATTTCGGAGCGGTGAAGGTCAATCACTTTCGAGAAAAACCTGTAAAATTGTTAAAAAATCTATTTTTTACAGCGAAATGTGGGAAAAACTAATATTGTAGCGAAAACATTCCCTATAAGAGTTTCAGTTTTTCCAAATCTTCTCGAAAACGGCTTGAACGATTATGATAAATTGGCAGTATTTACTGCGGTTCATAGCTCACAGACCATTACTCTTACGTGAAAATAACTCATAATCTTTTTTGTAGATATCTTCTCTACATTATTGTCTTGAACTTTTATTGTGCGAAAAACAACAAGCGAGATATTAAAAAAAAAAAAAACATTTTCCTGACCTAGATTAACTTTTGACGCACACGTGATTTCAAGGTCTACTTTTAACCATTGTTTATGACGCCGTTATAAGGGTTTATACCGAAATATACCTATAGTTTGATGGGATTTTTCACATAAATCGTAAAATAATAAATAAAGATATTGGCGACGTCACTATCATCTGCAAAATCGACAAAATGACGATTCGGGTATATTGAGTGAGCATTCATTGTATGGGTAGGGTACATCTATGTATTTATCGTGAGTGCAGTATATGATTTTCGTGCATTCGGTTGGTCGGACCCCGTACGCAGCGTTTCGATTCCTACGGTTTTGAGCTGATAAAGAAGTTCAATTTAGTTTGACATTCTAACATGGATCTTCATGTTTCCTCTTCTAACAGCAAAACACACAAAAGAAAATTGGTTATTTGGTTCAAGCACATCGCGTGATCAACTTATTTGCGTCAAAATAGTAGAAATCAAGTAATGTTCAGTAAAACGAAGTATGCCTGCAGGGTTGATATTTTTAAATTAAAACGCCAACATACTTTGTTAGAACATTTATGTATTTGATTAAAATATGATTTAATTTGAAAGCCATAAGGCCGTTGCCAATTTCATTCTTACTTAACCACAAATGTGGCACCAAATACATTTTATAATTATTTCTCGTTTACTATAACCAACACATTTTAAAGAATCATAAATATTTTCAAAATGAAATAAAGAGACACAAACCTTGTTAAAGAATCACATCCAAACAAAATTGATAAACACATCCTTAACCTCAACAACGAATATGCTGCATATTGCTAAGAATTATTTAGAGCTTGTGCAAATTAAAACAGTTAGATATGTCTGGGTCAGATTTTTTTTTTAAACTTAAACACATTTGCTATACTTTAAGAAGGTTCATGGGTTATTTGACTATAGACCCAATACATTTTGTAATTATTTCGCGATTACTATCACCAACAGATTTTAAATCATTACAAACATTTTCAAAATGAAATAAAGAGACACAAACCTTGTTAGCGCATCACATCCGAAATAAAATTGATATAGCTAATTATCCTTAACCTTAACAACGAATATGCTGCAAGCCCGCTCCTTTAATCATCTTGTATCGTGAGTCTTATCCTTTTCGACATTCTGGTTAATTTTTGTTCAGTCGTTTATTTTTGTACGTGGCGGTGGCGGTTCTTTATTGTTTTGTAAAATATTTCTTTTAAAAAATATAAAAACAGTGCCCAGTGCTAGCATATAAACAAGGTAAACGCCTTTGATTTTTTTTAAATTGTGTTATAAAGTTTAGTGATTTATGTCAAACACAAATTGCTGGTGATTGTGTTTTAGGTGATGTAAAGTGGCTGAAGATCCATAATTATCCTTGGGATGAAGTCAATTTAAAGTGGAGAATCACCCATTCACTGCGACAGAAAGAAGTTCGGTATATGAACTTTCCAGAACTCGTGGACAACAACAACCGCTAAACACAGACAATTTTTTAAAAGGTATAGACATTTTTTATATTCTTATTTTTATTTAATTATTTTTTGTGTGCAGGATGTTATTCCTAGTGTATTAATTTGTTCATATTTCGATTTGAATGTTCTAGAGCCAGAAGATGTTTAAAGCGACCCTTACACGGTCAGCCATTTGACATCAATCTGTAATATTGTGTTTGTAAAAATAAGTCTGCATGCGTGCATTTGTTTGACGAAAAATAAAAGCCATTTTGATTTTGCCTGATGACTGATTATATGTGTAGATGACTGACGTCCTTTGACTGACCGTGTAAAGGTCGCTTTACTTTGCCACATAATCCATGGCATCGATGATAAATTGTTGTAAATACAAATTATGAAAAAATATGAGTTAAGTTTAACTTTTAATAGAACTTTCAGGTGGAAGGCTGATGTGTAAGAGTAAGTAGCTTTCAATCTTTGAACAAACAGTTTAATTTTTAAAGCAACACGTTTGTCATACATAAAGAATATTGTTGCCATGCTGGCATCTCATTTGTTGGTAAATAAGTTAGTTTGATCAAACCTGTCTTTACATTTTGATGAACGAACTTTTCCTTCACATCAACGTGCTTTGTTCGAGAAAAATATGCAAATACATTGTTGCAAAATAGTTCTATTGGTTTTGGTGAGTTAAAAAAAAGTTCTCTTTCAAGCATTGCAATATCAACTACAGAAGCTGAATTCATGTCGATGAAAGCAGCTATATACTAAAATGCATTTGGATGAAATGCATTTTAGTATATAGCTGCTTTCATCGACATGAATTCAGCTTCTGTAGTTGATATTGCAATGGTTTTTGCTTGTTGGTGCACCACGAAATAGCACTACCTGCATCGTGAATACATAACCAGTTATGGACCGCCGTTCATCCTCATCATTATAGCCCAGCCAGTATCACAATATCCTTGAAGTTGAGTCTGTGATCGTGATAAGATAAGATAAGATAAGATAAGATAAGATAAGATAAGATAAGATAAGATAAGATAAGATAAGATAAGATAAAATAAGATAAGATAAGATAAGATAAGATAAGATAAGATAAGATAAGATAAGATGAGATAAGACATTAAGATAAGATAAGATAAGATAAGATAAGATAACATAAGATAACATAAGATGAGATAAGATAAGACAAGATAAGATAAGATAAGATAAGATAAGATAAGATAAGATAAGATAAGATAAGATAAGATAAGATAAGATAAGATAAGATAAGATAAGATAAGATAAGATAAGATAAGATAAGATAAGATAAGATAAGATAAGATAAGATAAGATAAGATAAGATAAGATAAGATAAGATAAGATAAGATAAGATAAGATAAGATAAGATAAGATAAGATAAGATAAGATAAGATAAGATAAGATAAGATAAGATAAGATAAGATAAGATAAGATAAGATAAGATAAGATAAGATAAGATAAGATAAGATAAGATAAGATAAGATAAGATAAGATAAGATAAGATAAGATAAGATAAGATAAAATAAGATAAGATAAGATAAGATAAGATAAGATAAGATAAGATAAGATAAGATGAGATAAGACATTAAGATAAGATAAGATAAGATAAGATAAGATAACATAAGATAACATAAGATGAGATAAGATAACACAAGACAAGATAAGATAAGATAAGATAAGATAAGATAAGATAAGATAAGATAAGATAAGATAAGATAAGATAAGATAAGATAAGATAAGATAAGATAAGATAAGATAAGATAAGATAAGATAAGATAAGATAAGATAAGATAAGATAAGATAAGATAAGATAAGATAAGATAAGATAAGATAAGATAAGATAAGATAAGATAAGATAAGATAAGATAAGATAAGATAAGATAAGATAAGATAAGATAAGATAAGATAAGATAAGATAAGATAAGATAAGATAAGATAAGATAAGATAAGATAAGATAAGATAAGATAAGATAAGATAAGATAAGATAAGATAAGATAAGATAAGATAAGATAAGATAAGATAAGATAAGATAAGATAAGATAAGATAAGATAAGATAAGATAAGATAAGATAAGATAAGATAAGATAAGATAAGATAAGATAAGATAAGATAAGATAAGATAAGATAAGATAAGATAAGATAAGATAAGATAAGATAAGATAAGATAAGATAAGATAAGATAAGATAAGATAAGATAAGATAAGATAAGATAAGATAAGATAAGATAAGATAAGATAAGATAAGATAAGATAAGATAAGATAAGATAAGATAAGATAAGATAAGATAAGATAAGATAAGATAAGATAAGATAAGATAAGATAAGATAAGATAAGATAAGATAAGATAAGATAAGATAAGATAAGATAAGATAAGATAAGATAAGATAAGATAAGATAAGATAAGATAAGATAAGATAAGATAAGATAAGATAAGATAAGATAAGATAAGATAAGATAAGATAAGATAAGATAAGATAAGATAAGATAAGATAAGATAAGATAAGATAAGATAAGATAAGATAAGATAAGATAAGATAAGATAAGATAAGATAAGATAAGATAAGATAAGATAAGATAAGAAAAGATAAGATAAGATAGGATAAGATAAGATAAGATAAGATAAGATAAGATAAGATAAGATAAGATAAGAAAAGAAAAGATAAGATAAGATAGGATAAGATAAGATAAGATAAGATAAGATAAGATAAGATAAGATAAGATAAGATAAGATAAGATAAGATAAGATAAGATAAGATAAGATAAGATAAGATAAGATAAGATAAGATAAGATAAGATAAGATAAGATAAGATAAGATAAGATAAGATAAGATAAGATAAGATAAGATAAGATAAGATAAGATAAGATAAGATAAGATAAGATAAGATAAGATAAGATAAGATAAGATAAGATAAGATAAGATAAGATAAGATAAGATAAGATAAGATAAGATAAGATAAGATAAGATAAGAAAAGATAAGATAAGATAAGATAAGATAAGATAAGATAAGATAAGATAAGATAAGATAAGATAAGATAAGATAAGATAAGATAAGATAAGATAAGATAAGATAAGATAAGATAAGATAAGATAAGATAAGATAAGATAAGATAAGATAAGATAAGATAAGATAAGATAAGATAAGATAAGATAAGATAAGATAAGATAAGATAAGATAAGATAAGATAAGATAATATAAGATAAGATAAGATAAGATAAGATAAGATATTGTCATTGGCTTTGATCAAAAGATATCGTACCTGCTTTCCGGCTTCTTGTTACTCGGACTCCCGAAACGGATGATATTTCTCCCATGTCTTTCATTTTAAATTGTTCAAAGAGCATATCAGTAATTTTTGCTACAGACTTGCATTGTTGCTGAATATTCAAATATCATCAACGTTAATGGCTTTGATAAATATCCTTGAGCTTTACACCGAGAAGTACACAAATTTTCAGATTTTTTATCAAAAGAATGTTTCGATTGCCAACAAACACTCCAAACTACTTAATAATGTTGGAAACAGGACTTTCACTTTTATTTACCAAGACATTTAAATTACAAGTCGATTATGTTGCCAGAGTTTTGAGTTTGTCCAATGAACGCCTCACGAAGAAAGCTGTTCTTAGAACTGTTAGCACTCGAACTGGTTGGTACAGTGATTGGTTGGAACTACAAATAGCTGTGGAGTGAATAACGATCTAGAATCATCAGATTTGATCAATGTAAGGCAAAACTTATACCAGCTTGTGGAAAAAATAGATTAACAGTGTAGAATTGACTTTAAAGCTGAAGCCTACACAGATTAATATACTGTCGATTGGAACACAAATTAGGTCCCAAAAACTATTTTCGAGATGAAAACAAGATTAAAGAAACATCGGTGGTGGCCAAACTGCGCGGAGAGCTTCTAGTCTCAATTTCATTCCACACAGAGACAATTTATCCATACTTTACGATATGTGTAATTTGAAGGAGAGGGAAGATACCATTAATTTCATCGGAAAGTGTCCAGCACTGCGATAAACAAGGCGAGATGTTTTCGGAAGCGATTTCCTATCTGAAGAGAGTGTTCTCAATATTTTAAATGAAGCCGATACAAGTTTGTTCCGATATTGCAAAATTACTTTAGCATTCAGGCAAAGAATAATTAACGAAGCGTTTTAAGTAACCAAGTAATAGCTTAATTGTTTATATTGTACAAAATTATTATACATATTATTAAAAAAAGTAAAATAAATAAAATTGTTGTCAATCAGGCAGACGCCACGCTTTTAAGATTTTTGTAAATTGATAATTGTATTATATCTGCAGTTAAATTAATAAAAATCAAATTATCTATCTATCTATCTACACAAATGAATCTGTCGATTAACGCTTTGGTCCATAGTCCAACAAAACAAAATCCAACAAAATCAGAAGAAAACTGTCAAACGAAAACTGTCAAAACGAACAACACGATGAAAAAGAAAATAATTTAAATTAAAAAAATACATGGAAAAGTTAATTGTTTTCTTGAATATTATTAAAAATTAAAAAAATGAAGAACAATTCTTTCAAAATAATTATGACAATCCGGAAACTAATGTAAACATAGTTGAGAATCATCTTGAAAGTAATAATAATATCACTGTTAACATGCCAATCATCACTCTCCCGGCTATATTATCCATCTTGAATACCTTAGATTGCAATAAAAATAAACCCAGGTCCAGATGGTATCCCAAACATTGTTTACAAAAATTGCAGCAATGTCCTAGCTGGGCCGATCTCCACCTTGTTCAATAAGTCTTTGCAAGAAGCTAGTTTTCCTGATATCCTCAAAAATGCGTATGTGACCCCTATTCACAAAAATGGTGCAATTTAAGAAATTTCAAACCACAGGCCAGTATGCATTTTAAATGCATTGTCCTTAATTTTCCAAAAATGCTTAAATAAAATGATTTCTTTTGACTTAAAATCGCTGATAATATCAAATCAACATGGGTTTATTAAAAATAGGTCAACAATTTCTAATTTGGCTTGTTTTACGCATGATGTATCGAATGCCCTTCACAATACAAAACAAGTTGACGTTATAACGGGTGATTTTTTAAGAGGTTTAGAAATTAAAAAAAAAAAAAACACAAAAAAATTCGGAAAAATGAATGAAATATTTATTTGAATCGATAGTTTGAACCTTGCAATTTAATGTTTAAAGATAATTTCATGCAAATGTTGACCGCGGCTGCGTCTCAGGTAGCCCATCCGCTGAGTCCAATTTTGGCATACTCTTTCACACATATCGGCCGGTATCTCACGAATGAATGCATGGATGTTGGCTTCCAGTGCGTCAATCGAAGCGGGCTTGTCCCTATAGACATTAACCTTGACATACCCCCACAAAAAATAGTCTAATGGTGTCAAATCGCACGATCTAGGCGGCCAATTGACCGGCCCGAAACGTGAAATTAACTGTTCACCAAACTCGCCTCGCAATTGTGCCATTGTTTCGCGTGCTGTGCGGCATGTGGCACCGTCTTGTTGAAACCACATTTCATGCAAGTCAAGAACTTCCATTTTGGGCAAAAAAAAGTTTGTTATCATCGCTCGGTAGCGTTCACCATTGACAGTAACGCTGCGATTCGCATCATCTTTGAAGAAATATGGCCCAATAATGCCGCCGGCCCATAAACCGCACCAAACAGTGGCTTTTTCGGGATGCATTGGTAGCTGTTGCAATGCTTCTGGCTGATCTTCACTCCAAATGCGGCAATTTTGCTTATTTACGTACCCATTCAACCAAAAATGAGCCTCATCGCTGAACACAATTTTTCGATAAAAAAGCGGATCCTCGGCCAGCTTTCCAAGAGCCCAATCACCAAAAATTCGGCGTTGTGGTAGGTCGGCTGGCTTTAGTTCTTGCCCCAGCTGTATCTTAAAAGGCTTTACGCCCAAATCCTTCCGCAAAATTTTCCACGTAGTGCTGTAACAAAGGCCTAACTGCTGGGAACGGCGCCGAATCGACATTTCGCGGTCTTCTGTCACACTAGCTGATACGGCCGCAATATTTTCTTCACTACGCACAGTACGTTAACGTGTTGGTGGTTTAATGTCCAACAAAGTAAATTTGGTGCGAAATTTGGTCACAATCTTCCGAATAGACTGCTCAGAAGGTCGGGATGCCGATCATAAAATGGAAGCAGCGCGCGATGAACATTTCGAACCGAGCACGAATTTTGATAGTAAAATTCAATAATTTGCAAGCGTTGTTCATTTGTAAGATGATCTGGTTAAATTGCAAACCAAATTGAAGCTGATTGACAGTGACATAAGGTACTAAACACACGTCAGCTGTCAAAACCAGTGTTGCCAAAACCAAACCAGCTAAAAAATCACCCGTTATATACAGATTTCTCAAAGGCGTTTGACAAAGTTTGTCATGCTACTATTTTAAACAAAATGAGAAGAATTGGTTCCCACGATGACCTAATTCATTGGTTTTCATCTTACCTCTATAACAGACCACACATGGTAGTTTTGAATAACGTATCATCTCTTCCTTACTTTCCTAAGTCAGGAGTACCACAAGGTTCTGTGTTGGGCCCTCTTATTTTCATTATTTATATAAATGACATAATGGAAAACCTCTCATCTCCCGGGCTGCTATTTGCCTTAATTGGTTTTAACTTCCGCGGACGGTCGTACCACCTTCGAAGTTCTGAGATTTTTAATATTGAACATCACAGAACCAATTATGGCATTCATGAGCCTCTCACGCGGATGAGTAAGTTATATAACTTGAACAATGGTGTGTTGGATTTTAATTTAAATAAAAGTAATTTAAAAACTATCTACAGAACCAGTGCTCCACGATTCTAAATGTTTCTGTGTAATTTTGTTAAATTTTGTCTTTATATGTTTTCATGTTTTTATGTGCATGTGTATTTGTTTTTGTTGCATTGTGCCTACTAACAACTAACACCTGCACTAAGTGATGAGCCTGTGGGACACATTTTATGTGTTGGCAAATCTTCTTTCATCTGGTGATGCTTGCTTTAAGCTCCATTTGAATAAGATCTGATAGTGTAAAAAAAAAAAAAAAATGATCTGAAGCTGTATAGAACTATTTCTTGTGTAAGAGACTGTATATTGCTACAGAAACATGTGAATATAAATTCCCTTCCTTTGAATACAAGGAAATGTAAGATTATGTCTTTTACTCGTCAAAGAGATCCTATAGCGTTTAACTATCTATTGGGGGGAATGAATTGACAAGAGTTTATGAACAAAAAGATCTCGGAGTTTGGTTTGACTCCAAACTTTTATTTGATAAACACTACAACTTTTTAATAAATAAGGCTGCAAGAAATATAGGTTTTATTTTCCGAACAGGAAAGTTTTTCAAAAACCCTCAAACATTTATAACACTGTTCAATTCACTAGTTCGCAGTACTCTTGAGTATGCATCCACTATTTGGAACCCTATTTATAGTACATATTCAGCTAAAATTGAAAAACAGCAAAAGAAATTCCCTAGATATCTAGAGTACAAAATGTTTAGACAGCATTCAAAATATATTGAAAGGCTTAACCTCTTCAAGATGATTTCTTTGTTTCAACGCAGGTGCCTTTTGGATGAACTATTTTTATATAAGATTATTTGTGGAAAAATAGAATGTCAATTACTATTGAACAACATAAACATTCACTGCCTGGCTCGTTCAAATCGTAATAATTTTATAACATTCAGAATTCCACTTTACCGTTCTAATTTATTACTGAAGTCACCAATAATAAGAATTCAAAAATATCATAACTTGATTTTTACCGATTTTGATGTCTTATGTTCAGAATACGCTTATTCCAGGAAAGTTATATTGAGAATTGTAACTGAAAGTGGTTCGTCATTTATCTCCATACTTAATTAGTGTTCTATTATTAATTGAATAATTAAGTGCGTTTCTTATGGTTTTGGTTTTTGGTAAAAAAAAAAAAAATATTTTGTCCTTTTTTTTCTCTTTTTTGCAATTAAAAATTGAATTTGTTTTCTTAAATTATATTGAATTAATAAAAATGTAGCTTGTAATAGGTTCCTTTTAATTTTTGTTATTAGCTTGTGAAAGAAGAAAGGCTGTTGCAACATACAATTGTCGAATGATCAGATCAAACTTAGCTGCAATCGTCATTAAACTACGAATCGACGTAAAACGAACTACAAGTGAAAAAGTTTCGTGGAAGTCCACACCTTCAATTTGTGTAAATCTTTTGGCAAGTAATCTGGCTTTAAAACGCACGACATTGAAATTTCCTTGGGTATCCCTTCTTGTTTAAAACACCCGTTTACATTGTTTTTCGTTATTTGTCCTCCGGTAGCTTGATTAAATTCCACGTGTTGTGTTGTTGAAGTGAGTCAAATACTTTTTTCATCGCACGCTTTCATGAATCAGCATCCTCACTTGCAATAGCCTTTTTTAAATGTCGGTCTATTAATCAGAAATAAAATAAAGCAAGTTCGTATAACGTTTATTAAAGTTTTTTTAAAAGTTCTAAATCCATGTGTAACAAAGATAACCTAAATCAAAGTATACACAAAATTTTCTTTATTAAATATGAGCTTACGAAAAAAAAATTTAAATTCGTTGGAGCGGTTTTCGAGAAAAATACGGTTTTCGATTACCTTTATATGGCAGTTACCGTTATTTTGAGACTTACAGTGACCTATAAAAAAGCTCTAGGCGTATTACCCTAAAAACCATAACAATTTAAAGTATATCGGCACACCCATTTAGGCTGTAGGTGCAGAGACAGACAGACAGACAGAATTGCTGGACCCACTTTTTTCGTCTTCTCTATCATCGTAATGTCATGTTTGATTGTTATCTCAAAACTTTTTTCTTGCACGAATCAGAGACTTGCCTTTTAGTACCTATAGAGTAAGTAAACATGAAAAAACGAAATTAGTGTAATCTGGTCATGGCTTTCTCTGATTTCGAGACGAGTTCTTCCGTGGTTCTAAATCCAGTTCTTCAGTTAGATTGCTTGGTTTACACAAGCTGCCGTTGCTGTGTTCATCGCATCGGTAAGAGAAGTAAAGGTGCCATTAACTTGCACATTTGATTAATCAACAGCTTCAAAATCACTGGGATTTGATGGTGAACTAGTAATTTGCAGATCAACAATTATTTGTAAATCCTCAAGAGACGTATCCTCGCTATATTGCTATATTCGCTAACTTCGTCATAATCATCTTCCTAATAATCCAACAAAAACAATAAGAGTGATCTAATTTAAAATCAATTACCTCTTGAGTGTCATCCGAATCTAAGTACAAGATATGAACCGCCAGTCGGTTGAAATTTTCATACAAACAGAGAAAGAAAGATGTTCCAGCTAAAAGCATACTAAAGCGACCTTTACACCGTCAGGCAAAACCAAAACGGGTTTGATTTTTCGTCAAACAAATGCACGCATAAGGACTTATTTTCACAAACACTATATTTCAGATTGATGTCAAATGACTGACCGTGTATAGGTCGCTTAAAACCGCCATCATCTGGTAGTGTTAAATACGTGAACTAATTTCGTCATAAAATTTAAATGAAAACGACGACATGTTCATACGTAAGTAAGTCAATAACATGTGGAGTAGATTTTTTTTCTAAAATAGAAGTAGTTTGATAACAATTTCCACCAAAATATAACAAATTAAATAATTAATTAAATGAAACATAGCACTGCTTTGCAGATTCAACGCTAGTAGTTGATGGCGCCCCTAGTTATGTTGGAACACTCGTGAAATTGGCTACTGGCGGTCCATATCTAACACGTCAATGATATCTGCTTATAGTAAAGGAGTTTAATTGTTTATTAAAGCCAGTATGCTTTGGCATCTGAAGCATACCCGATAAAAAATGATTTGTTATCCAAACCGACATCCCAGCATCTTAAGCAAAGACAAATTTGGTTTTTGATTAGAACAAATTTTCTCCGGTGAACTGCTTTTTTTTTTCATTCTTTACCATTTGACTTACAAATGAGAGATTCGGGCAAATACTTGTAAAAATTGCTTCAGACTGCCGACACAACCGATAGAAATCTTATCTTGGCAACAATAACTTCTTTTTGCATATTCTAAATATTCGATCTGTAATTTCTCATATGCGCTTGTTACACGCTGTTTACATGGTACAGCCACTATGAACAATACTAATCTGATGGCAATTTATTTGATTGAACTAAAACAGATGAAAACATTTATGTTGTTTTTTTTTTCTTGCCTAATGCAATTTTCAACGAAATGCTACCAAGCAGTGCTTCAAATTTTTATTTTGCAGTTTTTTTTTACATTTTGCACGACTTAGGCTGCCTTGCTTATATCACTTTTCTTTTTTTTTTTACACTATCAGATCTATTTTCAAATTGCGCTTAAAGCAAGCAACAACATATGAAAGAAAGATTTCATCATCATCATCGGCTCGACAACCGGGGTCCGGTCCTGGCCTCCTTCAACAAGTCTCTCCACCTATCCCGGTCTCGAGCCGACGCCATCCAGTTGCGCACCCCAAGGCTCCATGCGTCCTGGTCTACGCCATCTCTCCAGCGCAAGCATGGTCTACCACGCTGTCGTCTGCCATAGAATGTACCACAAAGAACTTTCCGAGCAGCTTCCTCTTCGCTCATGCGAGCTAGGTGCCCTGCCCACCGAAGTCTACCGAGCCTAATTTTTGTCACGATATCTGCTTCAAGGTAGATTGCGTACAATTCATGATTGTACCGTCTCCGGAATCGTCCTTCCTCACATATGGGGCCAACAATTCTCCTTAAGACTTTTCTCTCGAACGCGGCTAAGAGGTCAGAGTGCCTTTTGCTAAGCACCCAAGTCTCGGATCCATATGTGAGTACTGGCAGGACCATGGTCCTATACAGCAGTAGTTTTTAAGTTATGGTGAGATTTCTGGATTTGAAGAGCTTTGACAGACTGTAGTAGGCTCTGTTGGATTTGAGAAGCCGCCCGCGTATTTCTTCTTCTATATTGTTATCGGCTGCTACTATTGACCCAAGGTATTAAAAGGATTGCACCACTTCAAATTCGTGCTCCGCTACCTTGATTGTTTGACCAACTGTTCCTCTCGCATTCGACGCAACCATGTACTTTGTTTTACCTTCACTAATAAGCAGCCCCAGATTTTGTGCCGCCTGCTCGATCTGGATGAAGGAATCGTGTACAGCTTGCTCGGTTCTTCCGATGATGTCGATGTCGTCTGCATAAGCCAGTATCTGGCTAGACCTGTTAACGATGGTCCCTCTTGTTGCCGTGCCAGAGTCACGGATTGCTTTCTCCAACGCCAGGTTGAAGAGAAGGCAGGCCAAACCATCCCCTTGTCGGAGTCCATTAAAGATGTTGATTGGTCTGGATAGCAATCCGGCTATTTTTACTTGGCTTGTTACGTTGGTCATGGTCAACCTACATAGTCGTGTCAATTTATTTGGGATGCCGAATTCTCTCATGGCTTTGTAAAGTTCTACCCTGGCTATGCTATCATAGGCGGCCTTAAAGTCTATAAACAGGTGGTATGTTGGGATGTTAAATTCTAGACATTTTTCCATCGCCTGCCTAAGGGTAAAAATCTGATCAGTTGTTGATTTGCCTGGAATGAAACCACACTGATATTGTCCGATGATGGTTTTAGCGTATGGGGTTATCCGGTCTTGTAGGATAGAGGAGAGTATCTTATAGGCGGTACTCAACAACGTGATACCTCTATAGTTGCTGCACGTTGTGACATCTCCTTTCTTATGTATGGGGCATATTATACCTTTTCGCCAGTCTTCTGGCATTTCTCCATGCTCCCACACGTGCACTATAATATCATGAATTGCCTGACGCAGAGCTGGCCCACCGTGTTGAAATAATTCGGCTGGTATACCATCAGCTCCCGGGGCTTTGTTTTTCTTTAGCCGGTCTATAGCCTTCTCAACCTCTTCTATGCTTGGTGACGGCAACATAGGGTATTCGTCTTGAAGCAGTGGAGCCTCCACTTCTGCAGTGAGTTGACCATTTAGCAATTCATTAAAGTACACTTCCCATCGCTCCAGTATGCTTTGTGGATCGGTGATCAGATTTCCCCCTCCGTCCTTGCAGTATGTGCAGCGTGGACGGATTGGTAGAACTTCCGCGCCTGGTGCGGACCTAGCTCTCGGCTTTTTTCTATTTTACAGATTAAGTTCTTCTCCCAGGCTGATTTTTTTGTATGTGAAGCCGTTTTTTATATTCTTCTGAGCTCTTTATATTCTTCTTCGCGTGCCCGCGTTCTATGAGCTTGTTGCATTGCTCGGAACGCAACATTCTTACGTTCAGTCGCTAGCTTGCATTCATCATCAAACCAGTCGTTCCGATTTCTATGACTGCTGCGTAAGATGGAGTCATTAGTACTGCCAATGACAGTATTCTTAAGGCGTATCCACTTCTCATCTACGCCCAGCATACTGGCTCCAGGACTTACTCTCCCTAAATCAAGTGATTCTAGGGCGGGTCCTAACGCATTACCAAAGCTGTTACCGGCATTTTCATTGCGCAGGGCAGCCGTGTTGATTCGAATTTGATCGGCGGATGCAATACGTCTTCGCAAGGTAATCCGCCCTCGAAAGACCATACCGATAAGATAGTGATCCGAGTCAATATTGGCGCCTCGGTACGTTCGTACCATCATCAAGTTCGAGTAGTGGCGACGGTCTATCAACACGTGGTCTATTTGGTTACGAGTGACTCCATCAGGTGATACCCAGGTGGCTTTGTAGATATCTTTTCGCGGGAACCTGGTACTCGCAACGACCATGTTTTTCGATGCTGCCAATTCTAAGACTCGAAGTCCATTGTCATTAGTGTTCTCATGCAAACTATGGGTGCCTGCGTAATGCCTGAATACCGGCTCCCAACCTATTTTCGCATTCAAATCCCAAGGATGATATTTACGTCATACCTTGGACAGGCATTGCGGGCCCTCTCGACTTGTTCTTAGTAGGTCTCTTTTTCTTCGTGTAAGGACTCCTCCGTAGGTCCGTGAACGTTAATGAGGCTAATGTTCGTAAATTTGCCTCGCACGCGAAGGGTGCATAGCCTTTCGCTTATAGCGTTAAAGCCGATGATGGTAGACTTCATTTTTTCGCTGACTAGGAAGCCTACCCCGAGCACATGGTGTTTTGTATGACAGCTGTAGTATACGTCATATTCTTTCTTCTGTAAAACACCATTCCCTGTCCATCTGATTTCTTGTAGTGCTGTTATGTCAGCTCTATATTTTGACAGGGCATCGGCTAGCTGCTGAGCAGCTCGAGCTCTATAGAGCGATCGTACGTTCCATAAGAAAATTCGTAAATCGTTTTGCCGTTTTCGTTGCGTTGGTTGTCGTCGTGAGATCAGTCCGTTTCCGAGGCTTGTTGTCGGGTTCGTAATTCTAAATTTTACGGAACAGGGAATTAACCTGTTGCCAACCTGAGGAACCAGCCTGATCATATTAGCCAAACCTTTTTTGAAAGGCTTGTTACTAGCGGCCGCCGCAAAGAGGCTATGATCACACTTCCACCAGTCCCGAATAGTTGCGGCAAGTGCATGTTTTCATATGCTACATGTTATTCCCCCTATTCGTCTGATGGCTGACCACCGAAAGATTTGCCAACACATATAATGTGTCCCACTGGCTCATCACTTAGTGCAGGTGTTAGTTGTTAGTAAGCACAAAGGTACAAAAACAAAAACACATGCACATAAATACAACATAAATACATTATTACAATACAACACCGAAACAATTATGATCGTGCAGCACTGGTTCTAAAGAGAGTTTTTAAATTATTTCTATTAAAATTAAAGTCTATTAGGCTCTCATTCAAGTTATAAAGCTTACTCCGTGTGAGAGGCTCATGCATGCCATAATTAGTTCTGTGGAGTTTAACATTCAAAAGTTCAGATCTTTGCTGGTGGTAAGACCCTCCGCGGTAGTTTAAGCCAATAAAAGCTAACAGGTCCGAAGCATCAGTTTGTCCGCTGATAAGTTGATGAAGAAAAATGAAATCATTATTTACCCTTCGTTGGTATAAAGATCGAATCTGCAAAAGCTGTAAACGATTTTCATAAGGTGGCAGATTATAAGGATCGGCCCAAGGAAGGCCTTTAAGAGCAAAACGAATAAACTTATGCTGCACTGATTCTATACGGTTCTTATGGATTTCATAAAAAGGAGTTCATACTTGTGAGGCATATTCAAGATGAGGCCTAACGTAGCAGTTGTACAATGAGAGAGTGACGTACGGATCGTTAAATTCTTTTGCCCACCGTTTTATGAATCCAAGCCTAGAGTTCGCTTTATTTACCATAAAATTAATGGCGCAAAATTTTAAACACTACTCATTTTAGCAAAAGAACCGACTCTAATTAAAGAAGTTCTTTAAACCTGAAGACTTGTCTAATTTTTCTCAATTTTAAACAATTTAAACAACCCTGACAAATAATGCTGAAACGTAACGTAACGCAAGCAAATTTTCGACGAACAGGCCTAAAATTGAATGACGTCTATCAAATGTCAAAGAAACGTCAGTGTTTTCGCGTATTCATTTGAATAAATTTTTAGATAAATTTGTAAAATAAAATATTTTTATTAGTGGGGTAAACGCTTTGCGGGTTTTAATAAAATAAGTGCACTGGTGTGAGCGAACATTGGTTGAAGAGCCCCTGAAACTACCACTACTTCGACGTGATTTAGGGAATCCACCACCACCGTAGTTTGAAAAAGATCCCTGTATTCTTGACAATTGAAGACGGTTACGAGAAGATCCTGAAAAACTTGAAGATGAGCCAAATCCTCCGAAATGTGAAGATTTACTAGGACGCCCGAATCTCTTACCAGTTACCACCTTGTGTGCTATACTGCCATTTATTCTGGAGCTCGAAATTCCAGCATTTGTTTTTCTTGAGCTGCTGAAACTTCCACGTGAATCTGACTTTATGGCAGGCGTTGCTGGTGTAAATGTTTTTTTCTTTGTTTGGTATGAAAGTCGAGTGATTGGAGGGCCACTTTCATCGTCTTCTTCCTCATCTTCGTTTTCGTTCTTATCTTCAAATTCTCCGCCTTCATGATCTTCGTTGTTTTCATCTCGTGCATCGCTTATGGAACTCTCAAGAGCTTTGTCTGCTAAAGATGAAAGAAGAACAATCGGCTGCACTAACGTGGAAGGCAGTGTAGCTGAAGCTTCTATTTCACAGGTGGGAGACTGTGTTTTCTCGATAATAAAACTTGCAGTACAGTTTTTTTTGTCTGGATGTATCTATACTTATAGCCTAATTTCTTCTTGACCGACAAATTGGATGGAATATCATGTATTACTTTACGACTGCTGCGAGACTGGTGCCTATACAACAACACCAATATGTTGTCGTTCTTCCCGCTTCATCGGCATGTATGAGTACAATTCGAAATCTCCGTCTTCGGGAAACATTTTTCTACTTTATCCTATTGTTTTTTTGTTATGAAATGACAAATGACATCTCGAATAAGTATACTTTAAAAAAATAAACAAGGGGTTTGCTGTTTTTAAAGTTAGATAAGTTCTTTAAGATAAAAGTATACTTTATGTCGTTTAAAATTTAGAAAGAGCCGACTCTCGTTCTAAATTTATTTTTTAGACACGACGCTCATTTTAAAGTTGATTTAGAATGGGTTTTAAATGTTTAAAATTTTGCGCCAATATGTTCAGAAAATTCTAGATTAGCACTAAAATTTACACCTAAGTCTTTTGAAACTAACCACGCGACTGATTTTATTTTGAGATATATAATATTAAAAGAAACTTGGAGATCTTTTCTCTGAGAAGGTCATTGTTTGGCTTTTTTTATGTTTAAGAGTTAACCCGTTTTTATAACACCATACACTGAAACTATTGACATCAGCCAGCAGAAGATTGTGGTCATTAGGAGATTTGATTGATTTAAAAATGTTCATATCATCTGCAAATATGAGAATCTCACTAAAGCGAATACAAGATGAAACGTCATTTATAGCAAGAATGAATAAGAATGGGCCCAAATGACTTTCTCGCCTGAATGGGCAAAGAAAGTATTTGAAAAAGAGTTTCTAAATTTGACGTGGTAAGATCTTTTTTCAAGGTACGATTTGATCCACGAAATAAAAAGAGTAGGGAAACCGTACGCTTGGAGTTTAAAAACAATAATATCATGGCTGAGTTGGTCAAATGCTTAAGAAAAATCTGTGTATATGCAATCAACTTCATTACCATTTTCTAATACATTTGAACAATAATGCAAGAAGGTAAGAAGGTTTGTGACAGTAGACCTTTTCTACACAAAGCCATGTTGCTGTTTACAAAAAATGTTTTTACCAAAAAATTAAAGGCTTTCACATACAACCTGTTCAAAAAGCTTTGGAACACATGACAATTTAGAAATGGGTCTATAGTTTTTAATGTCAAATTTGTCACCTTTTTAAAAATGGGAGTGAGAAATGATTTCTTCCAGAAGGACGGAAATTTTCCAGCTTTTAGAGAAAGCTCAAACAAAAATTGCAACGGCTGCACTAATATACCACTACCTTTTTTTTTAGAACAATTATTGGTAAACCGTCAGGGCCATAAGAGTAATCGTCATTTAAGGATGACAAAAAATGCAAAACTCTATCTTGTTTCACAGGAATATTGTTAAAATTAACTTGCGGGTAATTGTTCACGTCTTTAAAAAAATCTATATCAACACTTCTATGAATATCAACAAATGAGTTACGAAAATTATTTGCAAACTCGTTGCAAATATCACTGGGATTTTGTAAGCTATCCGAATTTTTTTTCGAGTTAACAAAATGCCAAAAACTTTTAGGGTCCTGTTTTAAAGAAGCCCCCATTTCGTTAACGTAATTGGTGTACATCAATTTTGAAAGAGTTTTAAATTCTTCAAATAAGGCAATATATTGTTCGAAAATTGTTGGAGCGAAGGTTTTTATATAAGCTTTCCATACTTTAATTCTCTTGTTTCGAAGAGATTTTAGCTCTTGTGTGTACCAAGGGTGACAAAAATTAGTGTTTTTAGATATTTTTGTAGGTACACAATTATTTATACAGCTACTGATTATATTATAGAACTCAGTTACTGCATCGTCAATATTTGTAGAATCGTGTATATTTCTAATATTCGATCTACCTAAACATCGGAAAGAAACTGAAAATTTGACTTTTGAAAGTCAAAAACAAATGAACAATCTTGAGAATTACAGTTTTCGAGAGGATGGTTGCTCAAATCAAAAAAAAAATATCCAAGGGTGGATGGTAATTGTCTATATTAGTAATTCCAGAACTAGATTCCTGAACAACAGTACTAATAGCGTCAGAAGAAAATAAGAAAATTCTTAGAGTTTTTAATACAGTTAACTTGCTGTAAGTCAGTAGATTTAATACCATCTAGAGAGAGAAGCTCTGTTTGTAAAGATGTTAATGAGGCTTCTTGAAATGATCCACCATCCGAAGGAACCCATTCTATATGGGGTAAATTGAAATCCCCGAGAAGTAGAATATTGCTGTTGGAGCAAGACAAGTCAATGATAAAGTCTAAGGCCAAAACAAGTTCATTATACAACAAACTTGAACTTCTTGGAGGAATATATACATTTTTAATATATAAATACTATGACTCTATGTTTAATTTGATACAAACCAAGTCCATTGAGAGTTTGAAGGGGAAAGAAAAACGCGTAGATATAAAAAAAAATTACGAACAGTAATCAACACACCACCGCCTAATTCTTTTGGTTTATCAACATGTCGATCTTTTCTAAGAACTAAGAACTCTTGATTAAAAAGTTGTGTCTCTATAGAGCTTGAATTCAAAACAAAGATGTCATGTGAAAAAGCTTAAGAGTAATTATAAATATTTGCAGTTTTGCTGCAAAGCCCTCTGACGTTTTGATAAAAGAGGGTAATCCTTTTTAGTTTTTTGGCGAAGATTTCTTAGGAATAACGCACTTACTTCTTTTACTCCTCACGGTAGCAAACTCTTTTATAAGCGCTTACTTTTCACATATCTATATCTATCATCGTGACTATTGTTATTCCCATGCAATCGCGTACAATCACTTGTCCAGTCTTCATTCCTGTACTCGTCAACCGATCCACTTATACAATCTACAAAATGTACAAATACAGTGAGCCCAAAGCAAACCCATTCAAATGTAATTTGACACAGGAACAATAATTGTTCTCCGCCTGGTATGTATCTGCTATATCTATATGCAGGTCGTAGATACACACTCAATAGGGCCTGTGCATAATTAACGAATGTGGCTATGGACAGGCATAGGGGCCGGCACGATACAAGTTGTAATCACTTAGGTTGCAATATTATTATTGTCGCTCTTTGAACATCTGGTATCAATAAAGCTTTGACTATGGGAAGCAATGCAATTCAACTTAGAGCCAACGTAAAGTACATGATAACGAATGTCAAGGTTGCATGACCGCATAAAGTGTCGCACTTTATGTGGGGCAAATCATTGCAACATTGATTTAGGATACATGTGCCGATTGACATGGAGCAAGATAATGATGAGGATGCACTTTGTATATTAATATTGAGAAGTGCCAAATTGCTTGCGTGTATGGTAGGGATGATAATCGATAGTCAAAATTAGTATAAACGGAGTAGGATGATTAGGATAAAATTCAGAGTTAATAATACTGTTAGGTTTTATCTAGGCTCGTTTTATTAAATAAAACTTATTTCCGTTTTAATACAACTCACTTTACGTTTTTTTACTTTTCATTCCACTTAATATTTCAAAACACTCTTTATTTCCTTTTTATTTTCTTTATTTTAAATTCAAATTTTATCACTTTCAAATTACCGACTTGTACACGACTGATTTCAAATTCAAACTGATTTCTTGCCGCGTGGTGCGCTCGTATTTATAATGGCTCCACCATTCAGCACTCCGCTTTAGAATCTTCTAGTACAGTGCCAGTCAGAGCATTCTGGAGCTTTCTAGTCTATAGTCTTTCGTTAAGAAATGGGGTTTCGTTAAGTTGGTTGGTGCTGTCACTTTAAGTTGGAATCAAAATAGTGAGTTTACGCATTGTAAAACAAAAAATAATAGAACGGAGAAGATCTTATTGAACACGTTACATTACCCTTCTCCTAAGATTGTTCGCCCCGAACAATTTCTTCACCATCTTCTCCACTGTAGCGGTATAGCCGGTCAATGTGAACAACTTTTGGCTTGCCTCTTAGACCACGCTGAATTCGATAAACCACATTATTGATTCTTGTAACAACACGTAAAGGTCCTTCCCAGTTTTGTTGAAGTTTTGGTGACAGTCCCTTTTGTCGATGAGGATTATACAGCCATACTAGATCTCCCTAATGGAAAGGTTTCGTTGTGGCGTTGGCATCATAGCTTGTTTTCATTCGGTCACTAGCTAGCTTTATTTTAGTCCTTGTCCTGTCATGGATGTCAGTGAGTTTTTCCTTTAGGCAATCCACGTATTCCTCTTCATTTTGTTTTTCGCCCGCTGGACATCCGAATTTAATTTCGCTAGGCAACCGGGTATTTGTACCGAACACATCTTCTGATGGAGTGTGACCAGTTGTGCTGTGCACCGCATTTCGGTATGCCATAAAAAATAGAGAAATGAGTTGGTCCCAGTCTCGTTGGAAGTCACCTACTACTTTGGAAAGGTGTTCTTTGAGAGTCCTGTTAAAACGTTCAACCATTCCGTCAGACTGCGGATGAAGTGGTGTTGTTCTCGTCTTCTTGATGCCAAGGAGCAAACAGACCTCTTGAAAGATTTTGGATTCGAAGTTCCTTCCTTGGTCAGAATGGAGCTCTATAGGAACACCGAACCTGCTGACCCAATTGTACACAATCTGATTCACAACTGTCTTCGCTTCTTGGTTTGGAACGGCAAACGCCTGAAGTAATCCATGACAACAAGAATGAATCGGTTTTCCTTGTTAGACTCAGGAAATTGGCCTGCAATATCGATGGCAATTCTTTCAAAAGGTGCTCCAACGTTGTACTGTTGCATCTTACCCTGTACATTTCTGCCTGGTCCCTTGGTGGCTGCACAAGTGACGCATTTTCTGCACCATTTTTCTACACCATCTTTTGCATGCAGCCAGTAGAAATGTCCTCGAATTTTCTCCAGAGTTTTGTTGATACCCAAATGGCCTCCAGAAGATCCATCATGCATCTCACGTAGAATGTCATTAACCTTTGTCCGGGGTACAACAAGCTGCATCACATAGGTTTTGCCATCTGAAGATTCCCATCTTCGTTTGAGAAAACCTTCCTGCACATGAAGGGAATTCCATTGTGCCCAATAGGCTTTGAGGGTCGGGCTTCTATCAGAAATGTCTCCCCATTCTGGTTTCTCTTCATGTTCTTTCCATGCAAGAATGGGTTCGATGTCCAAATCTTCTTGATGAGCATTCCTGATTTCCTCGTTACTCCAGCCGCCAATGGGTTCAACTCTTGTTCGCTGTATGGCAATAGATTCCTTTCCTTCCTGGCGAGTGCAATGCTTGCAGTCTTGGTTACATGGCCGACGAGATAGGGCATCTGCATTCGAGTGTAGTTTTCCTTTTCGATGTTGGATTTCATAGTCATATGTCTGAAGTCTCTCGATCCACCTGGCTACTTGACCTTCTGGATTTTTAAAATTCAAAAGCCATCCTAGCGCTGCATGGTCCGTCCGTAAAAGGAACCTCTGTCCATAGATGTATTTCTGAAAGTGTTTTGCGGCCAAAACCAAAGCAAGAATTTCTCTTCTGGTTACGCAGTAATTTCTCTCTGTCTTTGAGAGCACCTTGCTGACGTATGCTACAACTTGACCGTCATGATCCTGGGAGAGAACGGCTCCTATTCCAACATTGCTTGCATCTGCATCGATTATAAACTGTTATCCAGGAGTTGGATAGGTTAACACTGAAGCATTACACAAGCGTCTATTAAGTTCCTCAAAGCTTTTCTCGCACTCATTTGACTACTTGAATTGTTTTCCTTTTTCTGTGAGTTGGTGCAAGCTTTTGACGATTCCGGCAAAATCCTTCACAAATTGTCGGTAATATGTAGCTAGCCCAAGAAAACTTCTAAGTTGATGCTTGTCTTGTGGATTTGGCCAGTTCCTCACAGCGTTCTCTTTCTCGGGATCAGTTTTTACCCCTTGAGACGAGATGATATGCCCCAAATACTTCACTTCAGTCTTGAACAGCGTACATTTTTCTGGATTGAGCTTCAGATGAGCATTTCGCAATCTCTGGAATAGCCCTTTTAAGTTTTCACAATGCTCGTCAAATGTTTTCCCAAATACGATGACATCATCCAAATAGACTAGACAGTCTTTCCAAGTAATGCCTTGTAGTACGCATTCCATTAAACGCTCAGCTGTTCCAGGAGCGTTACACAGGCCAAAAGGCATTACTTAGAACTGCCATACACCGTTACCTATCGAGAATGCAGTTTTCTCCCGATCTTTTGGGTGAATTTCAACCTGCCAGTAACCACTCTTCAGGTCCAATGTTGAAAACCATTGAGCTCCAGCCATCGCATCCAGAGTATCGCTTATCCTAGGCAGATGATAACTGTCCTTCTTGGTGACATCGTTCAACCTTCGGTAGTCCACACAGAATCGAGTACTTCCGTCCTTCTTTTTGACTAGTACGACTGGTGATGCCCAAGGACTTTTTGAATTCTCGATCAAATCATCTGTCTGCATTGTCGATATCATTTTTGTAACTTCGTCTTGTTTGGCTAAATGTAGGCGATGATGAGTTTTGATTGCCATAAATCATTGAAATCTCTATATTTCGGTATTTAAGAACTTGGCTACCAATGTCGAGAATTATTTCATGCTTTTTCATTAAGTCGATTCAAATGTCGATGTTCAAACTCTAGTTCTGCCAAGCGAATCCGAAGACGGACTTCTCAGTACACTCTTGCTGCTTCTCCTGTTGCAGTGTTCAGGCAATAGCTGTTGGTGTTGTGTAGCCATGCCATCTTGACCAAGTCTCTTCGTACAATTTAGTCTGCGAGACTTGGATGATGTTTCTGGGGCCATTGATACCAGAAACCAGCTTCTGCCCCTCGAAGTTGGTTCTTACTCATTTCCCTGCTGGGAAACTTGACAAGGTGGGGCGTTGGTCTTGTTTTGTAGTCTCATCTGATGTATTATTTCTGCTTCCGGAATGTTGACATACGCTTCTTCTTGGTGGCATTCGGCACTGGAGCTGAAAATGTCCAGTCTTGTTGCAATTCCAGCATCGGATTTGTCCATCTCGACGGTTGTTCTGGAATGCCATTCTTTGGAAGAGCATTCTTCTATAGCAACTTCTCTTACCCGATGAACTCCTAGTGAAGCCTGTTCAGCTGCTTGCATAGTCAAGGCGAAAGCTATTGCTTCTGGAAGTGTTCGTTTTCCAACTGTTCGTACTGCTCTCTGGATATTAATGTCAGACAAAGGCTTCCGCGGCGAATTGGTTTATGATTTCTTCGCCCGCAGTTGGATATGCCAAGTGAGCTAGTCGTTCGACGCTGCTTGAAGCTGCTGAAGAGTTTCACCCCGCTTCTGAACTCTGGTGTTAGGTTGAACTCTAAAGACTTCTTGCATATGGCCATCTCCAAAGCGTTTTTCAATGGCTAGTGAAAATGCACTAAAATTGCCATGCATTTCTGCTGGTATTGTTTGCAGTAACTCAGTAGTAGGTCCTTTGAGAGCCAGTGCAACAAACTTGTCTTTATTGTCCAAGCCGTTTGTCATTGCTGCTGCTTCAAATTGTCTCTTATAGATTGACCAAGAGGTTTGCATATCAAAAGTTGGCGGATGCATTTTTTTTTCTCTTGTAAAATTCACCAGAACTTTCTCGCACCTTCAATTTTCTAACCTTGTCGAATTCTTTTGACAAATAATTGAATTTATCGTCAACTTTTTCGAATTTTTCTTCAACCTTCTGCAAACTTGTGTCTACTTTGAGTAAATGTTTTTCAACTCCTTCAACACGTTCATCTACAACAACAAACTTGTTCTCTAAAGTAGTGAGTTTGCCTTCGAGAAGGTTCCTCTGTTCTTCAAAGAGCTCTTTTTGCTCGTTTCTTTGATCATCGAAACGTTCGAGAAGTTTCTTCCCTTGATCTTCGAAAGTTTCGTTTGTTCGCTTCTTTGATCCTCGAAACGTTCGCGAAGTTTCGTTTGTTCATTCTTTTGGTCTTCTCTTTGCTCTTCGAAACGTTCGAGAAGTTTCTTTTGTTCGCATATTAGGTAAGTCTCTGTTGGTACTTTCTTGTTCTTCTGCCATTTCTATTTCCAAGACGGATATGTCTGGATTTTCACCGTGTAGTCTCTTGCAGACGAATAATGATGTCATTATTCGTTCCAGCAGTAGGAAGACACCGTTTGTTAAGTTCTGCTTTTAGTTCGAAAGTGTTTAAATCCTTCAGAAGCTTTACCCATATATTTACTTTCAACACAATCACTTTTCACTTAAGTTTTATTTAATTCCACTTCTGACACCAATGTTAGGTTTTATCTAGGTTCGTTTTATTAAATAAAACTTATTTCCGTTTTAATACAACTCACTTTACGTCTTTTTACTTTTAATTCCACTTAATACTTCAAAACACTCTTTATTTCCTCTTTACTTTCTTTATTTTAAATTCAAACTTTATCACTTTCAAATTACCGACTTGTACACGACTGATTTCAAATTCAAACTGATTTCTTGCCGCATGGTGCGCTCGTATTTATAGTGGCTCCACCATTCAGCACTCCGCTTTAGAATCTTCTAGTACAGTCAGAGCATTCTGGAGCTTTCTAGTCTATAGTCTTTCATTAAGAAACGGGGTTTCGTTAACCTGGTTGTGGCTGTCACTTTAAGTTGGAATCAAAATGGTGAGTTAACGCATCGTGAAACAAAAAATAATAGAACGGAGAACATCTTATTGAACACGTTAAAATACCTTCATATAAGATTGCAGCCACGCATTGAAACAGCGAGTCTTATTTTGAAGCCTTATAAATACATATATAATTCGTTATATAATTCGTAATATAAACACTGACTGTGCAGCAAAAGCATTGCCGGCCTCTTGTTTTAATAAAAAAAAAATATTTATATTGAAAAAACATTTCATTTAACTCTCCCCGAACACACTCTTCTCTGCAGTTAAAGAGGAGAGCACGGTGTGGAGAGCAAGCTTACATTTGTGTTATTATAGTCTGAACAACCATCAAGTCACCGTCGGCTGCTTTCTCAACATTGAAAAGCATTTGACAGTGTGTGGATAGAAGGGCTTATACAGTGTGTGGATAGAAGGGCTTATACATAAAGTATTCCAACCTAGATTTCCAAATACACAAATTAAAATTATTTACAATTACCTTCATTCCAGATCATTTTTCGTCCAAATAGGAAACAGCCAGTCAACAATGAGGAACATCCGAGCCGGAGTTGCACAAGGACCCAAACTAGGACCATTATTCCTCTTCAACATCTTCACATCTGATCAGCCACAACCCGAAAACGCCAAAAATCTTCTGAATGCTGACGATTCTTTGACGTATGTGTGTTCTATGTCACCTATGAATGCTGTCCGGAGAGAAGAAGCGCATATAAGAAGACTATTTTTATACTATCAGCAATGGGGAATTAAAGCTAGCTCAACCGAATCTGAGCTAGTCTGTTTCAGACCACTTGCTCCTTCTGGCCTTCAAAGACTACGCTCCGCCTTTTACTGCAGAAGAATGATGCTCAGCCTACCTGACGGAATACAGCTTTCAATTAAAAAAGACAACAAATACCTTGGAGTACACTTTAACAAGATGTTTCGGTTCAACACTCATGCAGCTGCCATACTTAAATTAGCTAATTTTGCTTTCCACCGCGTTCACCCACTAATCCGAAAAAGGAATTGTTTCAGCCAGAAGCCAAAGCTACTTATATACAAACAGCTCATAAGGCCCATCTGGTTTACGATGACAAAGGCATATTTCATGAAACTGGCGGTGTTAGAGAGAAAAATCCTACGAATCTGCACGGGTATGCATTACTACAGGATACAAAGAAAGCAAGTCAGCAACAAGAGTTTCTATAAAGAAGCCAACATCATTCAACTTCACAGATACCTCCTCATATCCACAAGAAGGATCTTACTTTATCTGACTCTGCATTCAAATCAACTGATAAGAAGAGTTGCAAACCAGCAGAGACATCCCAATCTGCGGTACTTAGAAGCTATGGTACTGCGTGATGAGGATTTAAATCCACTCAACGACAACGAGGAAATCCCTTTCAACGCTGACCCGACGTCAGTCCACTACCGTGGCTTAAAACCCCCAATCCCCCCCCCCAACAAAACAATGGCAACCGGATTTGAACAACCCGCGGGTTATATCATATAAATTATTCAAGTTAGATATTCCAATGAAATGTTAAATTAACATAACAAAAATAACAAACAATTCACAAGGTTAGGCCCCTTCTGTGCCAACATAATATTAAAATCATAAGATATTTTTTTTACATAACTTATTGTTAAGGAAATTGTATATATATAAAAATCAAAAAAAATATGATGAGTGAGTCATATTAAGTGATATAGAAACATTTAAATAAAACAGTTCAAAGAAATGTGCAAGTCAAAGTAAATTAAACAAGGGAGAAATTATGTTGCCATTGTCGCTGTTCATAAGGTTGTTGGTTTTATGTATGTGAATACTTTCGTAGGCATCAAGTCTTCTACTGTTGTTGATATTTTTTATTAGATTAACCTGATCGATACAGATATTATTAACATGGTTTTGTTGTAGGGCATTGTTATGTATATGTGCCAAAACGGCAGCATAAACTATGATACCAAACCAAGGTGGATGGATGATACATGCAGTTACATGTACGATAACATCATAGATATAATTAGGAGTACTCATTGGCTTGTTGAACTGATAACACGTTCTCTCTGTGCGGTGCAATAAAAAAAAAACGAAATTCGAAAAAGAAATCGATCCCCATCCTATGTTGAAGACACCTTGTCTTTCAACAAAAATCGTAAAATGAATTCTGCTTATGTGAACAGATATGGGTATTATACACCCTTACAATGTCAGCCAGATACAAACATTGATTACGATGTTGAAATCATTACGACTCCAACTAAAAAAATAAAAATACCATCAATCTGTGTCTTACAACAAAACTCAGTAAATGTGCATTCATTACTTCGCGAAGCAAAATTCGAAGATTATTGCATTAAAAAAATGTCTATTGGTATCAAAATCATCTGTGGAAAACTAGAAGTTTACAAAAGTGTACGTGACTTATTGATCACGAAAAATTGGCAATTTTTTACCCACGACCTTCCTTCTGAAAAACTATTTAAAGAAGTGCCTTACGGCCTAGATGAGGTTTCAATTAACAACCTTTAAAATGAACTTAACACTCTAGGTCTCAAATGTGTTAATTTAAAAATGATAAAAAAACAACACGAGCTTTATGTAGACGTGTTTTATATTATTTTTCTTGAAAAGGGCTCAATCCGACTAGTTGATCTTAAAAAAACTATAAATCCGTATATAAATCTCAGGTTAAGTGGAACTTTGCGAGAAAAAAAAAAACAAAAATTCACTCAGTGTTTTAATTGTCAAATGTTCGGGCATGGTGAAAAAAATTGCCATATTAAGACTCATTGTTCAATTTGCTCCGAAAATCACGAGACAAGTAAATGTAATTCAAGCAACAATAAATGCGCAAACTGCAATGAAACCCACAAGGCCACTGACCCCGAGTGTTTAGGTCGCAAGAACTTTTTCCAATTGAAAGAGAAATTATCGACGAAAAAAACACATCATCTACTTGTGTGTAGAATGCATCAAGCACATGCAGACATACATAACACTTCTGACTTTTCCCCGCTAAAATCACACCCACGAAGTGTCATTGTTGCTCCATTGTCATCTCCCTCTCCAACTGCGGCACTTCAATGCAATGCTTGGGCAACAACCAAAAACCACCCATCAACCAAAGAGCTCAACGATCTTTTCTCGATGGAAGAAGTGAATCAGCTGACGGCAGAGATGATAACCCTATTGGGTAAATATTGTTCTAAGTCAGATCAATTTAATGTAATTGCACAATTAGGCAGATCAATCGGAACCCTTGTAGGGTACACACGGTGGCGCTGCCTTTGCGCCACCATCAAAGTAATAAAAAGTAAAAAGCAAAAAGTAACTTGTAATTTAGAAAAAAAAACCGTCAATTAAGTGGTAGCGACGGTGGTCTTTGGACCTCCGTCAATTTTAAGATAAAAACGTAACTCAAGTTAGTAGTTTCAGGGTGGCTTGTCCCCCAGTAATTCGGACTGCTTATAAAAGCAGCAAATACGGAGCTAGGAAGCAACATTTGGGATTGGTGTTCAACAGCGCTCCAAGCAACCAGCAATGGTCAGGATGGAAGTAACATTTTGTGAGAGATGTACAATAGCGCTCCATATAACGACATCGATGTACTAAAACTTTCCACCCAGCTAATATTTTACTGCTAGATACCCAACGGTACATCAGGCATCGACTACAACAGTAAAGTTTATAACGTGACAACAATTTTATAACGTGACAATCCAGCGTGCAACAGTGTTTCTGTCTTCATACATATAAAGTGTTCAAATATTTAAGTATACTGTGATAGTTTCACTTTATCGTTTTGATATTTTAATGTTATATAATTTGTTTCAATCAAATTTTCATTGAAAACTTAATAATTTATTATTTACGTATATTCCTAGGGCGGTCTCGCTCTATCAAGCTATCTAATCATACCATTTATAAGTGTTAATAATTTAAACATAATATATGCATTGCATATATAGTAAAAGTACTGAGCTCTCGCACTAACTTCAAAAGAAATTTTATTCTCAATGTAAATTATTTTATTTTAGTTTAGTTTTTAAGGTATTTGTAAATATATATGTGACTTTCCGTCTCAAGCAAAAAAAAATAACACTTATGAGCAAAAGTAGTGTAACTATATATCTTTTATATAATAACTGTTCGCCACGAGGCTTTCCATTATACACAACTGAAAAAGAAGGCCATACATTACAGCCACTTTTGTACTCGCTAAAGCGAACAAGAATTAGAATTAGAATAAGACAAAAATGTAACTCGAAACTAAAAGACTCAATAAAATTCAATTCAATTCAATTCAATTGCACAATTAGCAGTTAAGTATTTATACTCATCTAAATGAATAATATAACACTTAAGATTATATGTTGGAACGCTAGATGTAAATCAGTTGAGTTTTTTGCTTTTATGAGCAAGCATAATGTAGATGTTGGCTTAGTTTCAGATGGCTTAGCTTTAGTGATAAATTATCAAATAGTATGTATTACTGTTATCGTTTAGACAGAGATGAGAGAAGAGGTGGTGGTGTTGCCGTGGTAGTTAAAAAAACAATTCGTCATAAAGTATTACCTATCATTAATACTAAAGTAATAGAAAACATTGGAATTGAGATTCCATTTGCTAACGGAGCTACTATTAAAGTATATTCAGTATATTTTCCTGGAGGAGCTGCATCACCTCAAAAACTCTTTGAATTCAATAATGATTTGAGAAAATTAGTTAGTTTAAATGATGTTTTCTTAATCGGTGGTGATTTCAAAAGCAGACACAGGAATTGGGGCTGTCTTTGGGCGAATACATGGGGAAATCTACTTTTTAATTTAAATACGAGGCATCCGTTCAAAATTTTATACCCTCCTCACCCAACTTATTACCCTATGAACAATCGTGGAAATCCGTCAATTCTAGATTTATTCCTTACAAATATAACTAGATTTTTCAGTCCACCTATGGTCTTGCATGAACTAAGCTCGGATCACCTGCCAGTTAACATTGGGGTTTTTGGGTCTCCTTTATCTCAAATAAATGAGGTAATGGACTTTAATAATGCTAACTGAAACATTTATAAGAGAAATTAAAGGCTCCAAACTGCAATCTATGCCAAATGTTCTTATAGATGAAGTCAACGAAAATGCTGTTGACCAGAGTATATCCTTTTTCACAAACTCTATTCTTGAAAGTATAAATCAATCAGTACCAACAAAAATTTTAAGGTTCGAAAGCGTAAATAAATTACCTTCGGAAATTGTTCGGTTAATAAGATACGAAACAGCTGTCTGCTGTCTGAAGTAAGGACTCTTAATTCTTTAATAAAAGAAGCTATTAGTATTCATAGAAACAAATCTTGGAACAGTAAATTACAAAGCTTACAGTATGCAAGTAAACCATTTTGGAATATGGTAAATGCATCTGTTTCTTTTATAGATAATAATACTTTTGCATCAGTAGAAAACTTTGTTACTCTGGAAGATATTCAGTATACAATAAGAACATTAAGAACAAAAAAATCTGTAGGATTCGATAACATTAAAAATCTATACCTAAAAAATTTGGTGTAGTAGTGGTGTAGTTTTCTTAAAAAAGTTGTTTAACTGCTGTTTTAAACTGAGTTATTTTCCTCTGGAGTGGAAAAGTGCTAAGATAATTCCAATTTTGAAACCTGGGAAAATTGCATGGGAACCTTCCAATTACAGGCCAATCAGTTTGCTTAGTTCGGTAAGCAAATGTTTCGAAAAAGTAATTAAAACTAAGTTACTAGCTCATATCAATCGTAATAATATAAATTCTTCTGAACAATTTGGTTTTAGAGCTTGTCATAGTACCGTTCATCAGGTGCATAGAGTATATACAGTGTGTGGATAGAAGGGCTTATACAGTGTGTGGATAGAAGGGCTTATACATAAACTATTCCAACCTAGATTTCCAAATACACAAATTAAAATTATTTACAATTACCTTCATTCCAGATCATTTTTCGTCCAAATAGGAAACAGCCAGTCAACAATGAGGAACATCCGAGCCGGAGTTGCACAAGGACCCAAACTAGGACCATTATTCCTCTTCAACATCTTCACATCTGATCAGCCACAACCCGAAAACGCCGAAAATCTTCTGAATACTGACGATTCTTTGACGTATGTGTGTTCTATGTCACCTATAAATGCTGTCCGGAGAGAAGAAGCGCATATAAGAAGACTATTTTTATACTATCAGCAATGGGGAATTAAAGCTAGCTCAACCGAATCTGAGCTAGTCTGTTTCAGACCACTTGCTCCTTCTGGCCTTCAAAGACTACGCTCCGCCTTTTACTGCAGAAGAATGATGCTCAGCCTACTTGACGGAATACAGCTTTCAATTAAAAAAGACAACAAATACCTTGGAGTACATTTTAACAAGATGTTTCGGTTCAACACTCATGCAGCTGCCATACTTAAATTAGCTAATTTTGCTTTCCACCGCATTCACATACTAATCCGAAAAAAGGAATTGTTTCAGCCAGAAGCCAAAGCTACTTATATACAAACAGCTCATAAGGCCCATCTGGTTTACGATGACAAAGACATATTTCATGAAACTGGCGGTGTTAGAGAGAAAAATCCTACGAATCTGCACGGGTATGCATTACTACAGGATACAAAGAAAGCAAGTCAGCAACAAGAGTTTCTATAAAGAAGCCAACATCATTCAACTTCACAGATACCTCCTCATATCCACAAGAAGGATTTTACTTTATCTGACTCTGCATTCAAATCAACTGATAAGAAGAGTTGCAAACCAGCAGAGACATCCCAATCTGCGGTACTTAGAAGCTATGGTACTGCGTGATGAGGATTTAAATCCACTCAACGACAACGAGGAAATCCCTTTCAACGCTGACCCGACGTCAGTCCACTGCCGTGGCTTAAAACCCCCAATCCCCCCCCCCCCAACAAAACAATGGCAACCGGATTTGAACAACCCGCGGGTTATATCATATAAATTATTCAAGTTAGATATTCCAATGAAATGTTAAATTAACATAACAAAAATAACAAACAATTCACAAGGTTAGGCCCCTTCTGTGCCAACATAATATTAAAATCATAAGATATTTTTTTTACATAACTTATTGTTAAGGAAATTGTATATATATAAAAATCAAAAAAAATATGATGACTGAGTCATATTAAGTGATATAGAAACATTTAAATAAAACAGTTCAAAGAAATGTGCAAGTCAAAGTAAATTAAACAAGGGAGAAATTATGTTGCCATTGTCGCTGTTCATAAGGTTGTTGGTTTTATGTATGTGAATACTTTCGTAGGCATCAAGTCTTCTACTGTTGTTGATATTTTTTATTAGATTAACCTGATCGATACAGATATTATTAACATGGTTTTGTTGTAGGGCATTGTTATGTATATGTGCCAAAACGGCAGCATAAACTATGATACCAAACCAAGGTGGATGGATGATACATGCAGTTACATGTACGATAACATCATAGATATAATTAGGAGTACTCATTGGCTTGTTGAACTGATAACACGTTCTCTCTGTGCGGTGCAATAAAAAAAAAACGAAATTCGAAAAAGAAATTGATCCCCATCCTATGTTGAAGACACCTTGTCTTTCAACAAAAATCGTAAAATGAATTCTGCTTATGTGAACAGATATGGGTATTATACACCCTTACAATGTCAGCCAGATACAAACATTGATTACGATGATGAAATCATTACGACTCCAACTAAAAAAATAAAAATACCATCAATCTGTGTCTTACAACAAAACTCAGTAAATGTGCATTCATTACTTCGCGAAGCAAAAATCGAAGATTATTGCATTAAAAAAATGTCTATTGGTATCAAAATCATCTGTGGAAAACTAGAAGTTTACAAAAGTGTACGTGACTTATTGATCACGAAAAATTGGCAACTTTTTACCCACGACCTCCCTTCTGAAAAACTATTTAAAGAAGTGCCTTACGGCCTAGATGAGGTTTCAATTAACAACCTTTAAAATGAACTTAACACTCTAGGTCTCAAATGTGTTAATTTAAAAATGATAAAAAAACAACACGAGCTTTATGTAGACGTGTTTTATATTATTTTTCTTGAAAAGGGCTCAATCCGACTAGTTGATCTTAAAAAAACTATAAATCCGTATATAAATCTCAGGTTAAGTGGAACTTTGCGAGAAAAAAAAAAACAAAAATTCACTCAGTGTTTTAATTGTCAAATGTTCGGGCATGGTGAAAAAAATTGCCATATTAAGACTCATTGTTCAATTTGCTCCGAAAATCACGAGACAAGTAAATGTAATTCAAGCAACAATAAATGCGCAAACTGCAATGAAACCCACAAGGCCACTGACCCCGAGTGTTTAGGTCGCAAGAACTTTTTCCAATTGAAAGAGAAATTATCGACGAAAAAAACACATCATCTACTTGTGTGTAGAATGCATCAAGCACATGCAGACATACATAACACTTCTGACTTTTCCCCGCTAAAATCACACCCACGAAGTGTCATTGTTGCTCCATTGTCATCTCCCTCTCCAACTGCGGCACTTCAATGCAATGCTTGGGCAACAACCAAAAACCACCCATCAACCAAAGAGCTCAACGATCTTTTCTCGATGGAAGAAGTGAATCAGCTGACGGCAGAGATGATAACCCTATTGGGTAAATATTGTTCTAAGTCAGATCAATTTAATGTAATTGCACAATTAGCAGTTAAGTATTTATACTCATCTAAATGAATAATATAACACTTAAGATTATATGTTGGAACGCTAGATGTAAATCAGTTGAGTTTTTTGCTTTTATGAGCAAGCATAATGTAGATGTTGGCTTAGTTTCAGATGGCTTAGCTTTAGTGATAAATTATCAAATAGTATGTATTACTGTTATCGTTTAGACAGAGATGAGAGAAGAGGTGGTGGTGTTGCCGTGGTAGTTAAAAAAACAATTCGTCATAAAGTATTACCTATCATTAATACTAAAGTAATAGAAAACATTGGAATTGAGATTCCATTTGCTAACGGAGCTACTATTAAAGTATATTCAGTATATTTTCCTGGAGTAGCTGCATCACCTCAAAAACTCTTTGAATTCAATAATGATTTGAGAAAATTAGTTAGTTTAAATGATGTTTTCTTAATCGGTGGTGATTTCAAAAGCAGACACAGGAATTGGGGCTGTCTTTGGGCGAATACATGGGGAAATCTACTTTTTAATTTAAATACGAGGCATCCGTTCAAAATTTTATACCCTCCTCACCCAACTTATTACCCTATGAACAATCGTGGAAATCCGTCAATTCTAGATTTATTCCTTACAAATATAACTAGATTTTTCAGTCCGCCTATGGTCTTGCATGAACTAAGCTCGGATCACCTGCCAGTTAACATTGGGGTTTTTGGGTCTCCTTTATCTCAAATAAATGAGGTAATGGACTTTAATAATGCTAACTGGAACATTTATAAGAGAAATTAAAGGCTCCAAACTGCAATCTATGCCAAATGTTCTTATAGATGAAGTCAACGAAAATGCTGTTGACCAGAGTATATCCTTTTTCACAAACTCTATTCTTGAAAGTATAAATCAATCAGTACCAACAAAAATTTTAAGGTTCGAAAGCGTAAATAAATTACCTTCGGAAATTGTTCGGTTAATAAGATACGAAACAGCTGTCTGCTGTCTGAAGTAAGGACTCTTAATTCTTTAATAAAAGAAGCTATTAGTATTCATAGAAACAAATCTTGGAACAGTAAATTACAAAGCTTACAGTATGCAAGTAAACCATTTTGGAATATGGTAAATGCATCTGTTTCTTTTATAGATAATAATACTTTTGCATCAGTAGAAAACTTTGTTACTCTGGAAGATATTCAGTATACAATAAGAACATTAAGAACAAAAAAATCTGTAGAATTCGATAACATTAAAAATCTATACCTAAAAAATCTGGTGTAGTAGTGGTGTAGTTTTCTTAAAAAAGTTGTTTAACTGCTGTTTTAAACTGAGTTATTTTCCTCTGGAGTGGAAAAGTGCTAAGATAATTCCAATTTTGAAACCTGGGAAAAGTGCATGGGAACCTTCCAATTACAGGCCAATCAGTTTGCTTAGTTCGGTAAGCAAATGTTTCGAAAAAGTAATTAAAACTAAGTTACTAGCTCATATCAATCGTAATAATATAAATTCTTCTGAACAATTTGGTTTTAGAGCTTGTCATAGTACCGTTCATCAGGTGCATAGAGTAACTAAAACGTGAAAAATAATTTTATGTTGGGAAATAGTACAGGAATGGTATTTCTTGACATTGAAAAGGCGTTTGATACGGTCTAGCATGACGGTCTCTTACACAAGTTACAAACCTTAGATTTCAAGAAAACTTCAATTTTGTCAATAATGAACTGTCTGAAATATACAACATTAATGCAGGTGTACCCCAAGGATCTGTTCTCGGACCAATTTTATATACTTTATTCACATCTAATTTTCCTAGTTTCAGATATTGTGAAAAGGGAATTTTTGCTGATGACACCTGTATTTATACATCAGATTCAGTTGGTTCCGTAATAGAAACCAAACTGCAATATGATTTGAATACAATACAAACATATTTCAATGACTGGAAAGTAAAACTGAATGTTGCTAAGACACAGGCCATCTTTTTTACCCGGAAAAGAAAAGCGTGTCTCTTACCAAAAAACAGTCTTCAAATCGGTGGTAGAATGATTGTTTGGGGTAATAGTGCTAAATATCTTGGTGTGCACCTAGACAAAAAACTAACATTTGGATTCCATATCCACAAATTTTTAATAAAGTAAATGTCACAATAAAGATTCTCTATCCATTCATATGTAAATCGGCATTCAAAACTAAATGACAAAAACAAGCTTCTTATTTTCAAATCAATATTTCAATCACTTATGTTTTATGGATAAACATAAGTGATTGAATTTGGGGTGGATGTGCCAAGACAAAAGCTTCAAAAGCTTCAAATTGCCCAAAACAAAATCTTGAAAATGATGCTTAATTTACCATGGCACTTTTCAACGCGAGAACTTCACCTGCTTACGAATATGGAGTATGTGCAAGGTCGAATTTTTAAGCTTAATGAAAACTATACAATCTCTTGTGAATTATCGGATAATCTCTTAATTTCTAATCTATTTCAATAAAAAATAATAATAAAAAAAAAATTGAAAAATATATAAAATTAAAACTGAAAAAAACAAGGTACCTATTCAGATGTGTTTATTATAATTATAAATGTATTTATGTAATCAATGTTGTTATCTTTTATTGCTTTATTCAATTCATTGTTATTGTATTTTTCTTATTTATTTATTTATTTATTTATTTATTTATTTATTATTTATGTAATCATTTATGTATTTATGAATTTATTTTTATTCTTTCATTTATTTATTTATATATTCACTTAATTATTTATTTATTTATTTATTTATTTATTTATTTATTTATTTATTTATTTAGTTATTTATTTGTTTATTTTTTTTATTTATTTATTTATTTATTTATCTACTTATTTATTTATTTATTTATTTATTCATTTATTTGTTTATTTATTTATTTATTTATTTATTATTTACATTATTCAGACTGATTTTTTTTTTGTTAATAAGAGTGATACATTTAACTGTGATATTAGTTTTTGAATTAAATATTGTCGTATTATTTATTTATTGTAATTATTCTTATTTTCTTCTTTATTGCTTTTTTTGTTAAATAAATACCTCTTTGTGCTAAAACTAACTCCACCATCCATCTTCTCTCATCTCTGAGCAGGCGTGTTTTTACTTAAGTACCTAAGGTACATTTTTATTTCTCATTTTTTACGAAGGTTTTTATTACCATAGCTTTTCCTTCTAATTATCACATTATTCTAATTAAATCTCATTTTTGTTCAATATAAGCTATTTACATCAGTAAGGTAGTATAACCATATCTATGTTAATTGTGCAATTGCAATTTGTTTTTGAAAAAAAATATATTACCATGCCAAATTAAAAAAAAAAAGATATAATCAGAGCTGAACAAATAGAAAAGGAAAGCGAGAATTAACTGACCAGATTAGTATTTTTAGATATGTACTTTCATTATTGAAGTGATTGTACAGTTTTTGTGTTTAGTTTTAGACTTCTAGTTTTGTAATGTATAAAAAAGGTTTAAGAAATAAAAATAAAGAAGAATTCATTTATAGAAGATCAAACAAGGAATTTTACTGAACTTATACTTGGTTTCTAGGTAGATGGATTTAATGAAGAAACGAAGGATTACAAGTTTTCAAGATGCAAGTTATCAACGATAATATTAAATAACGGGTAAAGTTTAAATATTTAAAATTGACAGTTATTTAAAGACTATGTTATGATGAATCAATAGGTTCAATTTCAATAATTTGGTAAGTTTTGTGCAGAAGGGCGGCTTTTGTTTGATTGAAAGTGCTTTTTTTTTAATGGCAAAAGTTTTTTGACAAATCTTTTTTGTGCTTACTTCGTAAGATTATATAATTTATTTTAAATTTTGAGGATGAGATCATTATGTCCAATTCGTACAGATTCCATTTTGTGCAAAATATGACAAATCTACAGAATTAAGTATTAAAGGCGCAGACGTCTTACACAACATAATTTTTGGACTTATACCGGAAGAAAGAATGAAGGTACAAAGTAACACATAAGAAAAAAACTGAAAAAAATGAAACTCTCCAAAAAGCATATTAAAAACAATGCAGAAATTGAAGCACATTTAATGACGGCACAATTTTCACATCACCAAATGGGAAATCGGAGTTGATTGGAAATTTTTCCAATTTAGATCCAATTTAGTAATTGCAAAATAAGTAAAAGTAGGTATTGTGAAAATATTTGTTGAATGTGTTATCAGTCATGCATTATCTATGTGGGTGAATATTTTAAAATATTAATATTTTGGACCCAAAAGTGGACATTTCTTAAAATAAACTGATTTTGTTTCATAATTGTAGGTTTTGGTTCATATTGCACAAGAAAACGTTTTTCAGCAATGGGTCGCCATTTTATTATTTTATAACAGCTTTAATTTTAAAGGAACATGACACTTCTTTCACAGACCTGACAAAAAAATTATAAACACAAAACATATCATCATTAAAAAAAACTTAAACATGATTGTTGAACGTAGCCATACGAAAATAAAACAATTTTTTATAAAAAATTGTACACGAGTTTAAGATTAAGTTCAAATTAACTTGTTGTTCTTTCAACCCATATCCGGGACTTATTTGAAAAGAAATTTGTCATCGGAGCTTGAAGAACGATCAAGACGACTAAATGCAACTATTTTCAAGCCATGATGTTCAAAATATTTCTTGATTCTGCCATGCAAGCAAGGTTGACCATGGTAATGATCGCTTAGAAAAGGAGGCGTGGCAATCAGATCGAAAGGTGTTTTACTAGAATAAAATCGAAATTAAAGAAAGAATGCAAATTAAAAGTAGTTCATAGTTCATAATATAAATGCAATGGCCCATATTCATAGACATATTGTAAACTCAAATTCTTCTGAACTGAAGTCTAACGTTAACACTCAGGTTAGACACAGTTGTTATGCATAGATGTTTTGTCAGCTTAGTTTAGTAAAACACGAGTGGAACGTTTCCCAAACTTGGGTTCCACATATGGAGTGAGTGGGATAGATTAATTTTTTATTAAGTAAGAAAAAGAAGGGTTGAAAAAAATGCATGACAGGTACAATACATTCCAGATGTTTACGATATTTTTTTATTGAAATTTTTTGTCTAGGAACAGAAAATTATAAAACTTGAAGAATATCAAATGAAAATTAAGAAAATGTCTGACAAAATGCCGCAGTATTTAGTTTCCCCATCTCAATTATTTTATTGCACAATTTTATCCTCATTTGCGTGAATAAAATACCTATATTCCGCTGAAATTTGTCTTATTGTAGGTAGGTTAATACATGTAGAAATATTACTATCTATTTATGTATTTGGTTTTTTTGTTTGTAAAGTGGTAAAAACATTTTATTTGCAAGAAAAAGAAAATTACTCGCGACCCTTAACAAATTATTTCATTGGTGTACCTATTTCTGACGTTTATCAGAGTTAAATACAACTTAAACATGGGTTCGGTCCAGTTTAAAGTTAGATTCGAGTTTTTCGTTTAGACTTGGGTTTAAATTTTCTATGCATAGCAAAAACTCGAGTTTAGCTTAAAAACAACTTAATAAGAACTTGTCAAACATCTATGAATATGGCCCAATCAAACTGCATGCATTGACAAAAAATTTTAACTTTATACTTTTATATTTAATAAAAAATCACTCATCATGGCAATGATGAATGATGATATCAATGAACGAAGGCTGTAATCGTCCATTCGACTTGAAAAATATCACATTTCTGATTGTTATTCGTGGTTACAGCGCCAATATGCGAAAAAAAACAATAAATACCGTAATTTATAAGGAAAATGTGTCAGGTTTTTACTTCTGGTAGAGAATTTATCACTTTATAAGGGACACTCTTAGACAGCTCTCATATAACTTGATAAAAGTATTAATAATAAATTTACTGCACAAATTTAGCTATTCATATTTACCCCACAAAACTGTGTTACTAGATTATTCGAACGTTTTCTTATTTCGCTGAAATATTCTGGAGATATAGCAGAAGTAGTGCTTGGGACATACCATGGTAGTGACGTTTTTGGTGTTCCACTTGAAATTACGGTTATATTTTATAACAAATTATATTTTTTCGAGATATCAACAGTAAGATAGCTGTTATTAAAGCTTTATAACTAAAAATGTTTTAACAACTATGAATATTTCTTAATTATGGACTACAGAATATTAATATTTTGAAACTTTCACCCATAATGCAACCAAAATGCATCGACGATTATGAGTCACAATGGCGTGGCTATAATCCCATACCAATTTTTTGCGGGTCACAATTGCATGGCTGCAACCACATGTAGAATGGCTTGTGGGTCACAATGGCGTGGCCGCAACCATAATGCATCGACGATTATGAGTTACAATGGCGTGGCTATAATACAACACAATTTTTGTGGGTCACAATATGTGTGACCGCATCCAAATGCAGAATGGATTATGGTCACAACATGTGTGGCCATAATCTAACACAGAATGATTTGCGTGCCCGCAACCAAATGCAAAATGGCTAATGGGTCCACATATCATCATCATCATCATCGGCTCGACAACCGGGGTCCGGTCCTGGCTTCCTTCAACAAGTCTCTCCACCTATCCCGGTCTCGAGCCGACGAAGGCTCCGGGCGTCCTGGTCTACGCCATCTCTCCAGCGCAAGCATGGTCTACCACGCTGTCGTCTGCCATAGAGTGTACCACAAAGAACTTTTCGAGCAGGTTCCTCTTCGCTCATGCGAGATAGGTGCCCTGCCCACCGGAGTCTACCGAGCCTAATTTTTGTCACTGTAGTGTTCGCACTACAAATCATCCTATCCATATTCATCCAGGGTGGTCTCTCTTCACAAGAATCACATCTGTTTCCCATGATAATGATCGTTTTACATGTATTTCGTAAGATTCTTTTGCCCACTGACAATATCAACGAATCGTGTGTATCTCCACATAAACATATGCCATCAATAGGTACCTAAACTCATTCTGCCTGATAGCTGACTAATATACAATTTGCATTACATATTTCAAGTGTTCTTGGTAATGGATATCTAATATCCGCTTCCAAGGGCAAACACCGCAAATATGGGTCAGCGTAGTGCTACACAGAATATAGTGTCAAATATCTGTTGATGAATGAATGACGGAGGTACACTACACTATATTGAGGGCAGTCTTACGAAATATGGAAGTAACGAAATATTCATTGGAAATGCAATGTGTATTTAATATGAATGACCTGCACAACAGTGCAGGAAATATAAATGTTGTGGAAGGGATGATCGTTCTGGATGATGACTCTTTGCCTTTTAAAGAATGGTTGAAGAGTCAGAGTTTAGTCGGTTGACCAACGAAAAGGTTCAAATTATAAATCATAAAATAAAAGGTTCAATCATAAATCATAAAATAAAAGGTTCAATCATATATTTATAATAAAATACAAGGTTCGATCATAGATAATAAAATTAATGAATAATAAAATAAATAAACTCTATTGTTATTTTTCTTTTAACTTACTCTCCGTTAATCACTCTTCTCGAAGAGATTCGAAAGCACGGTGAGTGAACGCAACAATTGGTGGCAGCGGTGGGATACCCAAGTAAAATCCCTCTACCAAGAAACAAGAGCATCGTGACTCTTGATGCGTCTCTGGGGCTATACACCAGATAAAGTGAAAAAGAAAAGTGTTTTAAAGTAAAAAAAAAGTGTTAAGAGTGGAAGAAAAAGGGGTTTAAGTGCAGAAAAAGACCCAGAGACTAAAAAAAAAAAAAAAAAAAAAACAAAGACCTGGCGAATTCCTTAAAGAGGACGCGGAGGCAGTGTTAAAAAAAAAGAACATCAAAAAAAAATCCAGGACAGCAGCAATACCAGGAGCAACAATAGCGCAAAAATTGGTGGCAGAAAAAAAATATAGTGGCAAAAAAAAATTTTTTTTTTTGTTTATATTAAACTTATAAATTTATAGTGACACAACTTTTTTCGTGCTGATTCCTTGTTTGTTTTTCTTAACCGTTTTTCCTTTTTTTTAATTTTGATTTCGTTGCAAAAATTCCTCGTTTACAAATTACGAGAAAGGCAACTAAAGAGGCCAACACTATTGCTGATCTCTTTGCAAATTTACCTTTTCATACTTTTGACCGGGTTGTAAAAAAAGATATAGCTATGGACATTAAGATAGGTATAACTGATGTCTTCAACATTGTTCCTATTTTTGATGGAAACCCTAAGGAACTAGCTAAGTTTCTTTCATGCGGAGATATCCTTTTCTGTTCCATAAAAGAAACTGACCAACCAACGTTTCTGGAAATTGTGAAAACTAGGCTACAGCTACATGTTTCTGCCTTTGAGTTGACACAACACCATTCAATCCCTACTTGGAAGAGCCTAAAAGAAAAATTAGGGGCTGAATTCAAGGAAGTGAAAACTCGGTCCTCTGCTCACAATGAACTGGTCACCATAAATCAACGTTTCAAAGAAACTGTTAAAGAATTTGGTGAGCGTGTTCTTGTAGCTCTTAATTCTTTAAACTCCGCTGCTTTTGCCACGACCAGCGATGAATCGGTACGATCTTTCCTTGTAGCAGAAAATCGAAAATTGGCAATACAAGCTTTTGAAGATGGCTTGAAAAACGAGCAGGTAAGACTTATTACGAAAGCTTATGGGGGTTTCGATTTAAAAAAAAAAACTATAGCCCATGCGGAAGGTCATGCTGCTCGTATTAATCACAGCTATTCTTTTTCAAGCTTTACAAATCCTGTTAGTAACCAAAGGCTAAGGCTTTGCAATATCTGTGGTAAGCTTCATATAGCAATAATCAAGAAAGAAGAAACCCGTTTAAAAATAATGTCCGACACTACAACGTGGCACCAGGATATGGTAATAGGCAGTTGGGCGAGAACTTTTATCCTCAGCAACACAATTCGGGAAACGAATGCGTTCGGGAGGAGACAAGCGGCAACCCCTCGAGTAAATACCACTGCCGATATACACCAGAACAAAATATAAATCTTAAGTTCCACATATCGTTCTGTCCTGAATTCAGAGAGCCAACGATTAGTATTCAGTTAAGTCCATCAAACAAAAAATATACTACATTACTTATTGATACGGGAGCAGACATAAGCCTTTTAAAAAATACTTGTTCTTTAGAAAGGAGAAACGAACTTTACACAATATCAACCTTATCCGGGGAGTCATTACAAACCCTGGGGATGATTTATGGTAATTTGGAATTTAAAAGTGCAGATCACACGATGATTTTGAAACATCCTTTCCATATACTTACCGATCAGATAAATTTATCATATGACGGTATAAACGACTTTCTATCAAAATTTAAATGTGTAATAAATTACAAAGAAAAATTTATAATAATTCCACAGTACAAAAACAATTAAGTTGAGAAAAGGGAGCCATTGTCTACGGATAATGGAGGTAAGCATCTAGTAGAAACATGCAATTCTATAAACGGGGCCTATAGCCAGAGCTGTGACGAGTCGCTATGTGTATCAGGATCTACCAACCCAGATTTCAATATAAAAAAAGAAAATCTATTCGAAAATTATATTACTTTAAAACTACGTTGTGAACAAATAATTCAAATTCAATTTAAGCATAACAAAGATGCGATTATATATAAAAAAGAAATAAGATAGATAGATAAGATAGATACAAATTTTTTATTTACAAAAGTTTATACATACATAATTATGGTTTTCATTTTACAAAAAAATTAATTAAGATGATTGACAATAACTTATTAAGTTTCCTGTCAGGTAAACTGTTTTCTTATTAATATATATTGAATCTTAGCAATAATTTGTATTTCTTGTGAGAACTCATTAACAATTAAATTTCGATATTTTAATGAACATTTCAGGAAATTATATAGTTGATTGTAGTTTTCTCCGTTAAGAATGTTAATAAACTGGTCGCGGTTAAGTAGCCGGCATCCAAGAAATTGTCGTCGGTAAGATCTGTATATCGGGCAAACGCCTACAAAATGGTATGTGTTTTCTGAAGCATCTAGGTTGCACATTGTACGTATACCTACTGAATCGTTGTTAAATGCTCTAGCATTGAGGTTGAGCAGACCACATCTCGATTTAAACACCATGCTAATCATCTCGCGTGAATTGCTGTCTTCAAAATAATTAGGCACATTAGTATATTTGAGGTTGCAGTACTCGTCGTGAAACTGTGACTGAAGCGCTTGGTTGGTGTGTTCTATCCAGTATTTTTCTGTTCGTTTTTTGGAGGTTTCTATAAGCAAAGCAGGCCATTCGGACTTCATCGTCCAGTTAAACTCTATTTTAACTTCTTCAAAAAGTTTTGTCCATTCACTGGCCCAATATATCCTTTTCCTTACAATTATATCCGTCAGTTTCTTCGGTAGCCTATTTTCTGGGAGGGTGCAAACTCTCTGGATGTATTTAAAATGTAGTTGAAGTGTTGTGAGGAAGGCTTTGGGGAGTCCTGTTTCTATATTAAGGGCATAGTTGGGTGTGTTGTTCGGTAGAGCAAAACTTCTCTTAATAAAAAAACGTTGTAGTTTTTCAATTTCACCGTTCTCAGAATAACCCCATACTTGGGCGCAGTAGTTCATCACAGATTTCGAAGCAGCTTCATATATTTTCCACTTTGCTGAGTGCGAAATATTTTTATTTTTAATAAAACTGGACCAGGTAGCATTTATTGAGTTCTTGGACATTGCAAGTCTTTGAGTAAGATGCTCCATCCAAGACATATTATAATTTAACGTTACGCCTAGATATTTGTACTGGTTAGTTATACTAATTTCTTCATTATTCAGAAACCACTTTTCTCCAGCTGCACGCCGACCGCCGTTTCTGAAAATAACTATTTCTGATTTCCTCAAATTAACAAGCAAATTCCATTTTTGGCAGTAATTAAAAAAGCTGTTAATCATTGCTTGTAAAGAAGTGGGAGTTTCAGATACGAGCACGATATCATCAGCATAGAGCAGTACTTTAATTAGCATGTCTTAAATGGCTATTCCACCCGGTAGTGCAGCGTCGAGGTCGTTCAAAAACAAGATAAAGAGAACAGCACTAAAAACGCATCCCTGCTTTACGCCTCGATTAATTGGGAAAAATGCGCTGGTCCCAGTTCCATTCCATATAGTTGCAGAGTTGTTGTCATAAAGTGCTTTTAATATAGATACCATTTTTGTAGATACTCCAATGATTGTTAATTTATAAAATAAAGCATCTCCGTTTACATTGTCGAATGCTGCTTTTAAATCAATGAAAAACGCGTACAATTTCTTTTTTTGGTGAAGTTGAATTTTCACAAGGCATGAGAGGTTGTAAATTTGATCAACTGTAGAGTAGTTTTACCTATATGCTGCTTGAAATTCTTTTAGAATCTGGTTTTCTTGAATCCAACGATTAAATCGCTTTAATAGTATTATTGTAAACAACTTGTAGATGGTGTCCAGAAATGACAAACCGCGGTAGTTACTTGTATCACTGGTATCTCCTTTTTTTCAAAATAGGGTATATTATTGATTTCTTGAATGAGACCGGGATGGATTCCGTGCTAAATATATCACAAAAAAGATGGTGTACCTCTGATATTAAATTAGAGGAAGCGTTTTTAAAGAATTCAAACGGGATACCATCGATACCTGAACTTTGTTATCGCTCGAACATGTAATGGCCAGTTAATAGTATTATTGTAAACAACTTGTAGATGGTGTCCAGAAATGACAAACCGCGGTAGTTACTTGTATCACTGGTATCTCCTTTTTTTCAAAATAGGGTATATTATTGATTTCTTGAATGAGACCGGGATGGATTCCGTGCTAAATATATCACAAAAAAGATGGTGTACCTCTGATATTAAATTAGAGGAAGCGTTTTTAAAGAATTCAAACGGGATACCATCGATACCTGAACTTTGTTATCGCTCGAACATGTAATGGCCAGTTGAACTTCCTCCATTTTAATCTCGTGATCAAGCAGTGGAACGAAGATATCACCGTTAGAGAAATATTCATAGGATATTTGTGTCTGTGATGCCGGGTTGAGTACATTTTGAAAGTATGTGCTAAACTCAGATGCTGTTATATCAGTTTTTGTGTTCTGGGTGTTACCACGTATTATTAAAAAAGAAATAATACCAGGTATATATCTTGCCGAAACTGTCGTGAGACCTGAACAAAAAATGGTCAAAATTTTAATTCTGAATGCGTCAGAAAACGAAGAAAGAATTAATATAAACAATATTGATTACGAATGGGATGACATTTCAAATTTCAATGCCGTAAGCCTTAAGTCAGAAAAAGACCCCGTGAAAAATAGATTACAAAAAATTACTTCCTCCATACAACTTGAACACTGTAATAAGGAAGAGAAAACTACAATATCAGGATTATGTAGAGAATACAATGACCTTTTCCACTTTGAGGGAGACCACCTCACTTATACAGATATAATGTATCACGAAATAAAAACCGATACAAATAAACCACCCCTTTTTGTTAGACCATGTAGACTTCCTGAAAGTCAAAAACAGGAAATTCAAAAACAGGTAAGCGAAATGCTGGAAGATGGTATAATAAGACCAAGTCCTTGGAATTCTCCACTTTTGATTGTCCCTAAGAAACCTGATAGCCAGGGTGCCAAACGATGGAGAGTTGTAGTAGATTTCCGAAAATTAAACGAAATTACAGTCCGAGACGCATATCCTATACCAAATATTTCTGACATTTTGGATCAACTAGGCAGAGCAAAATATTTTAGCACCCTTGATCTCGCTAAGGGATTTCATCAAATTCTAGTTAGCGAAGAAGACAAATCAAAAACAGCATTTAGTACACCCTACGGACATAACGAATACAATCGTATGCCGTTTGGTCTGAAGAATGCACCAGCAACTTTTCAAAGAACTATGAATAACGTTCTAATGGGATTACAAGGAATACATTGTTTTGTTTACGTCGATGATATAGTTGTATATGGATATGATCTAAACGATCACAATATAAAATTGAGAAAAATTTTCGACCGACTATGTAAGCACAATCTTAAACTACAACCTGATAAATGTAATTTTGTTAAAAAGGAATTGATTTACTTAGGACACATTATTTCTAAAGAAGGTCTTAAACCCGATCCAGATAAAATCAAAGTGGTTAAAACTTATCCTATACCGAGAAATCAAAAGGGAATTAAATCGTTTTTGGGTTTTGTTGGCTATTATAGACGATTCATTAATAACTTTTCCAGTATAGCTAAACCATTGACAAAATTACTCAAATGGGACGTTTTTTGTGACGAAGCATTTAAGATCTTAAAGGAACAAATTATTAATCGTCCAATTCTAATATATCCTGATTTCGAAAGAGTGTTTGTAGTTACAACTGACGCCAGTGACGTAGGTATAGGCGCTGTACTTTCGCAGGGTGAAATTGGACAAGATAAACCAATTTGTTTTGCCAGTTGAACACTGAATGATAATGAGACTCGATATACTACCACTGAAAAAGAGTTATTAGCCATTGTCTTTGCAGTTAACCAATTCCAACCTTACCTCTATGGTCAAAAATTCTTAATATGTACAGACCATAAGCCTTTAGAATGGCTTATGAAATTAAAAAACCCAATGTCTAGATTAGCTAGATGGAGAATTTTACTCTCTGAATACGAATACTCGATAAAATACAAACCTGGTTAAATAAATTCAAATGCAGACGCATTAAGTCGTATACCTATCGAGCCAAAGGATAATGTCATGGTAATAACGCGGAACCAAAAGAAAATATTGGAAACAGAAAAAACAAATGAACATGTAAACCCAATCGAATCATCTCAAAACGAAATACAGATAGTTTCTAGCTTTTCATTAATAGAAAAGAACGGTGAAATCCATCAAGACAAAAGCTTCCTCTCAAAACAATAATATTGCCTTTAGTAGATTCGCCAGATGAGAAAGTGCTCCGGAATTTAATACCAAACTTTGTAAAACCAGACATATTCAAGAGTCTTGAAACCGAGTTTTATCATGTAGTCACATTACCAATACCTATTAAATGTTCCAGAGATGAATTTGAAGCAGAAAAATGCCTGACGTACTTAAAAAATATAATAAAAACAAAAATTTTAAGCTATAAGGTTTCTCGTTACCAAACTTAGATAACAAAACAAAAAAAAATTTCAAAATATTAATAGAAAAAGTTTTCGAGAAAGAACACATAACGATCTTTTTATATACAAACAAAAGAATTACTTTAAGCGATCCGGAAATTATACGAAAAGCTATTTTCGAATACCACGATTCACCTTTCGGAGGCCATCAAGGTGTGTCACGAACGTTAAAAAGAATAAAATACAAATACTACTGGCCTTCAATGACACAGGATATTACGAACTATATCTGCAAATGCGCTTCATGTCAACTTAATAAAAGTAGGAGAAATCCTCCCTTACCAATGAAGATTACAACTACCAGTTCAAGACCATTTGAAAGAATTTCTTCAGACATAGTCGGTCCCCTGCCCGTAAGTCATAATGACCAAAAATATTTATTAACCTTTCAAGACGACCTTACAAAATTTTCAGAAGCATTTGCTCTTCCTAATGCAGAAGCTCTTACAGTAGCAAGAGTCTTTACCGAAAAAATTGTATGCCAGCACGGCATTCCATCATCGTTAGTAACAGATCAAGGCGCAAACTTTCTCAGCGTCATGTTCAAAGAGATGTGTTCACTACTGAAAATAAAAAAAATAAACACAGCACCATATCACCCAAAAACTAATGGAGCTCTTGAACGAAGCCATAAGACCTTGATTGAATATTTACGACATTACGTTAATAAAGATCCGCTTACTTGGGACACATGGACTCCCTATGCAATTTTCGTCTACGACACAACTCCTCACTCTAGTACAGGGCTAACACCTTATGAAATGCTTTACGGATTTCCACCTTACATCCCTAGTTCACTAGCCCAATCACCTTAAATTTGTTACAACTACGATAACTATGGTAATGTGTTAAGAGCACCCTTGCAACATGGATCAAGCTGCAAGAGAAATTGTTATACAAAAAAGGGAGCATCAAAAAAATATTTCGATAAAAAATCTCACTTTAAAAGTTTTAACGTTGGTGACAAGGATCTTTTAAAAAACAACGCTAGACAAAACAAATTAACCTCCTTGTGGGTCGGGCTTTATGAAGTCTTGAAAAAACTATCCACAGAAAACACTATAATTCGAGTAGGAAGAAAAACAAAAGTAATTCACAATAACAATTTAAAATCTTTTAACGAAAAGTAAAAAAAAAAAACATTTATATAAAGCCTTCATACACACACCACACACACACAGTCATACACACAAAGCAAATCTAGTAAAAAAAAAATTTCACGTTTTGCAGAAATGGATCCAAGGATTTTGCTCATGTGGAGAGGAATATTTCTATGGGCAAATGGAAATTTACTAATTTCTCCTATAAATAATAACCCTGGCATTTACTTTGAGCAATGGGGAAAAGCTGAATTGTATTCCAACGAATGGAAGCTGATAGTGTACTACGACTTAGAAAAACTAACCGAAGCCTTAGAACATGCCCAACTTTTAGTTGCAGAAATAAACAAATTATGTGTCCAAATGCAAGGAAAAGTGAGTTGTGACATTTTATGTAATAGTGCGACTAGCGAACTAAACCATCTGCTCGTCGATGTTTCGCAAAAATATAGTCTCCTAACAGTAAATAATATCAGAGAAAAACGAGCACTATTGAATGCAGTAGGGATTGTAAGTAAAACCTTATTTGGAACCCTAAGTGAAGAGGATGCCGAGTACTACGATAGGCAGATAAAAAAATTGGAATTAAACGAAAAACATCTGTTGTCACTGGTGAAGAACCCAACTATACTTCTCGAAACCACATCTTATGTTTTCAATAAATCTGAAATGGCTATAGAATCCCAACTTATTACAATAAATTCAAAATTTGAAACAATTAGGGAATTAACAAATAAAATAAATAATGCCAATCATGAACAGCAAATATTTTCCGAAATCGAATCCCTAACCACTTTGATTACTCTGATAATTATGCGTTACCAAAACACTGTAGATAAAATCATTGACCTGGTTAGTAACGTTAACCATGGCAAACCACATCCGGCCATAGTTACTCCAAATCAGCTCAAAACAGCACTAACTAAAAATCAAACAAGATCTTCCTAGTGGTACACAAATTTCATCGATTGTGTCGAATAATATTCTAACCCTTTACCAGATTAGTACAATCAGTGCGACTATACATCAACAGAAAGTAAATTATGAATTTAAAATTCCACTCCCATATACCGAAAATTTTCACGTTTATAAAATTATCCCTCTGCCCACAAATATCAAAAATCATTTTATATTCATACAACCTGCAACAGAATATCTATTAATAGGTTATAACAAAGAATACTATAGTCCTATCAATGCAAACGACTTAGCGAATTGTAAAAACCAGAAAAATACATTCTTATGCCCAATGCTACACCCTTTGTTCAATTTAAACTCAAAACTTTTCAACTGCGAGGTAGAATTATTACGAAAATGGGAAATTTTACCACCCACATGCGAAGTAAAAGAAGTAAATATTTCAACCATATGGTTACAAATTTCTACCCATAACAAATGGTTATTCTCTACAACACACAGTTATGAAATAGATGAAATTTGCAAGGATGACATAACAACTTACACACTTCAAGGAACGGCTAAGCTTGAGATCACGGGAAATTGCTATATCAAATCTAAGGACCTGATAATACGTTCGTACAATGAACTAGATACCATTTCCCACTCTTCTTATATACCACCGATAAACATTTCAACGTTTTTAACTAACATTACTCTTCCAGTAATCGGTGAAAATAAAAATGAGATAGCGCTAATAAAATTCTCCAGCCAGAACGAACTTAAGCTCATATCAAACCGAATAAAAGATCTTAAGTCTGAAGAAAATACTCCACTTTTGCCAATTAGCTCCCATGATATACATCAATATACAGTGATCTATACAATATTAGTATTAATTTTAGCATTTTGTTTTTACTGCCTGGTTCGATGTATGAAAAGGAAACAAAAATCTGTAAGGACTGTAAATAATAGTAACGAAATCCAAGAAACAAACAAACCCTCCGTAACCGTACTACAAGTCCCTATAAAAAATGAATCCCTCCCGTCTACGAAATTAGTGTTAACAACTGGTGTTTAAAAAAAAAGAAGTGTTTGTATAAACTTAAAGGATTTTGAAAAAAAAAAAGTTCTTTCCCTTTTCCAAGATCGTTAAAATTTAGAACACGAAATTTTTTTCTTTCTTTAAAAAAAAAAAACAAGCTTTTAACGAAAAAAAAAGTATAAAAAAAAAAAACAATTAACTACTTATGAAAATATTAAATTGTAATTCTTCTTGTTTAAACTATGTATTAACTAAAAAAAAAATCTTTTAATAAAATGTATTAATAAGTATAAAAAAAAAATTCAAAAGTATGTATTAAAAATCATAAGAAATGAAAAAATCAAAATATAATTAAGAAAAATATCTTTTAATAATATGTATTTATTAATAAGTATAAAAAAAAAAATCAGAAAGTATATATTAAAAATCATAAGAAATATTATATAAGATAAAAAAAATCAAAAAGTTTATATACACAAACAAAAAATTCTTCTAATAATATGTAAATTAAAACTAAATTTTAAAAATTTGAAACGTTAACTATTATTGTTGTTATTTAATATTGAATTGTCAATAATTTTTTTGTTGAATAATTTTAAATAGTAAATTTATATATAAAAAAAAAACAATAAAAAAATATACAAAATAAATTTAGAATATAATATTATGCATTAAAAATAAATTTGAATAATATTTGAAATACTAGCTATTATTATACATTTATATCTGGCTTTTCAACCATATCATTCATTTTCAGAAAATTCACTTTGAATTTTCTTTTTCAAAGGGGGGAAGGATGTAGTGTTCGCACTACAAATCATCCTATCCATATTCATCCAGGGTGGTCTCTCTTCACAAGAATCACATCTGTTTCCCATGATAATGATCGTTTTACATGTATTTCGTAAGATTCTTTTGCCCACTGACAATATCAACGAATCGTGTGTATCTCCACATAAACATATGCCATCAATAGGTACCTAAACTCATTCTGCCTGATAGCTGACTAATATACAATTTGCATTACATATTTCAAGTGTTCTTGGTAATGGATATCTAATATCCGCTTCCAAGGGCAAACACCGCAAATATGGGTCAGCGTAGTGCTACACAGAATATAGTGTCAAATATCTGTTGATGAATGAATGACGGAGGTACACTACACTATATTGAGGGCAGTCTAACGAAATATGAAAGTGACGAAATAGTCATTGGAAATGCAATGTGTATTTAATATGAATGACCTGCACAACAGTGCAGGAAATATAAATGTTGTGGAAGGGATGATAGTTCTGGATGATGACTCTTTGCCTTTTAAAGAATGGTTGAAGAGTCAGAGTTAAGTCAGTTGACCAACGAAAAGGTTCAAATCATATATCATAAAATAAAAGGTTCAATCATATATCATAAAATAAAAGGTTCCATCATATACAGGGTGAGTCATGAGCAATGCGACAAAATGCTAGGGCGTTTAGGTTGCGTTGAGACAAAAAAAAAATCGTATGGGAGGGGGGGGGGGTCTACTCCCCTCCGTTTAGCCGGGAGGGGCAATTTTCGAAAAAACTGACTTAAAATGGGAAAAAAATTATTTAAAATCAACGGCTTCATTCACAATGCTGTGCGATACGTTTTTGAAAAGCCAATAACTTTTTCTTTCATTCTGTGTTTAAATAAATCTATTTTAAGAAATATTTTTTGAAATATTAATTTTCAAAGTCAAAATTTTGAAAAAAAAAAAATTGAAAAAAAAATTTCAAATTCATTTTTTTCAAAATTTTACGTAATTAAGTGCTAATTTTAATTTCAAAATTCAATGCTGTTATTAATTTTAAGTCTAAATAAGAAAACCCGATGCAAAAATTTTATGCCGTTCTCAAGAAATTAAAAAAAAACCAAAACCAACTTTTTCTAAGAAAAACATTTATTTTTATTGTAACGAAGCAATTTATTTATTTATTTAGCATTAATCTTAGTTTTTTTACTTTTTTTTTTAATTGGAGTTTTATGAGAACGTAATAAAATTAAATAGTATTGGAATAACCCTGGATTAATATTATTTTCATTGATAACTTCTGAAAACTGACCTGTCAATATTTTTGCCTTTGCCTGCCCGCAGCCCATGGGTTCTACCTGTTATGGGGACAATAGGGACAATAAAACCGCATTTTTTTTAATGAAAAAAAAAAAAAGAAAATTGCAACGCAAGATAAATAAAAGGCATTGCAGTTTTGCTTAGTAATTATTTCCAATTTGAATATTAACTCATTAACACGTAACGATGTCAAGCTCATACACCCGAGAAGAATTAACGGACATGCATTTCTGCTACGGTTTAGCTAATGGTCGAAGTCGTGAAGCCGAAAGAATGTACGCTGAAAGATATCCCGATAGGAGGTGTCCCCATCATAGCACGTTTCCAAGAATCCACCGACGTCTAAGAGATCATGGAGTGCTGGAGCATCGAAGAAGCGAAAGGCCAGTTTCTGATGAGTCAAGAATCTTAGATGAAAGAATTCTGGATTTAGTCCGAAATAATCCCTCCGTCAGTACAAGAAGGATATCCACTATGCTTGGAGTGTCCCAATCTAGAGCATGTCGAGTACTTCGGGCGGAAAATTTACACCCGTACCACTTTACGCCTGTTCAGGAACTCACCTCAAACGACAAGTTATTGAGAACCGAATTTTGTAGAACATTACTACTTAGAAATGAAACCGAACAAAACTATTTTAGAAGAATATTCTGGACGGATGAAGCACAGTTTACTAGGGATGGGGTTACTAACTTCCAGAATTTACATTATTGGAGTAGCGCCAATCCACACAAAAAAAAACAAAACAAATCACAACACCGCTTTAGTTGTAATGTTTGGCTTGGTATTGTTGGACACACTGTGATCGGGCCCCGGTTTTTGAATTCCATTATTAATGGAGAATCATACCTGCAATTCCTACGAGACCTTTTACCCGATTTATTAGACAGCGTTCCATTGGTTATAGCAGATACTTTAATCTACCAACAAGATGGTGCTCCAGCACACTACAGCTTACAGGTGAGAAACTGGCTGGATGATCATTTTAGTGACCGTTGGATCGGAAGAAGGGGCCCCACGGAATGGCTGCCTAGGTCACCAGATTTAACTCCCCTAGATTTCTATGCATGGGGATTTATGAAGAATTATGTTTACGAAGTGGAAATAGTATCATTGGAACAACTGAAGGAACGAATTGAAGTCGCTGGAGTCAAATTGCAGGAAAATTTGTCTATGTATGTGAAGCCATTACAAGGAGATATAATCTATGCCTTCTAAACAATGGAGATCATATCAAGAATTTTTTATAAGTACTTCCAATAAAAAACATAGTAAAAATAAAAGGAATAAAAAAAACTAAAAAAACTAAGATTAATGCTTCTTAAATTGCTTCGTTACAATAAAAATAAATGTTTTTCTTAGAAAAAAGTGGTTTTGTTTTTTTTTTAATTTCTTGAGGACGACATATAATTTTTGCATCCGGTTTTCTTATTTAGACTAAAAATTAATAACAGCATTGAATTTTGAAATTAAAATTAGCACTTAATTACGTAAAATTTTGAAAAAAATGAATTTGAAATTTTTTTTTCAATTTTTTTTTTTCAAAATTTTGACTTTGAAAATTAATATTTCAAAAACTATTTCTTATAATAGATTTATTTAAACACAGAATGAAAGAAAAAGTTATTGGCTTTTCAAAAACGTATCGCACAGCATTGTGAATGAAGCCGTTGATTTTAAATAATTTTTTTCCCATTTTAAGTCAGTTTTTTTCGAAAATTGCCCCTCCCGGCTAAACGGAGGGGAATAGACCCCCCCTCCCATACGATTTTTTTCTTGTCTCAACGCAACCTACACGCCCTAGCGTTTTGTTGCATTGCTCATGTAATAAAATATAAATAAAAGGTTCGGTCATAGATAATAAAATTAATAAATAATAAAATAAATAAACTCTATTGTTATTTTCCTTTTAACTTGCTCTCCGTTACTCACTCTTATGAAAGCGATTCGAAATCACGGTGAGCGAACGCAACATCACGATATCTGCTTCAAGGTAGATTGCGTACAATTCATGATTATACCGTCTCCGGAATCGCCCATCCTCACATATGGGGCCAACAATTCTCCTTCAAAATTTTCTCTCGAACGCGGATAAGAGGTTGGAGTGCCTTTTACTAAGCACCCAAGTCTCGAATCCATATGTGAGTACTGGCAGGACCATCATGGTCCTGTACAGCAGCAGTTTTGAAGTTATGGTGAGTATCTGGCTGGACCTGTTGACGATGGTCCCTCTTGTTGCCGTGTCAGAGCCACGGATTGCTTTCTCCAACGTCAGGTTGAAGAGGAGGCAGGCCAAACCATCCCCTTGTCGGAGTCCATTAAAGATGTTGATTGGTCTGGATAGCAATCCGGCTATTTTTACTTGGCTTGTTACGTTTGTCATGGTCAACCTACATAGTCGTGTCAATTTATTTGGGATGCCGAATTCTCTCATGGCTTTGTAAAGTTCTACCCTGGCTATGCTATCATAAACAGGTGGTTTGTTGGGATTTTAAATTCTAGACATTTTTCCATCGCCTGCCTAAGGGTAAAGATCTGATCAGTTGTTGATTTGCCTGGAATGAAACCACACTGATATTGTCCGATGATGGTTTTAGCGTATGGGGTTATCCGGTCTTGTAGGATAGAGGAGAGTATCTTATAGGCGGTACTCAACAACGTGATACCTCTATAGTTGCTGCACGTTGTGACATCTCCTTTCTTATGTATAGGGCATATTATACCTTTTCTCCAGTCTTCTGGCATTTCTTCATGCTCTCACACGTGCACTATAATATCATGAACTGCCTGACTTAGAGCTGGCCAACCGTGTTGAAATAATTCGGCTGGTATACCATCAGCTCCCGGGGCTTTGTTTTTCTTTAGCCGGTCTATAGCCTTCTCAGCCTCTCCTATGCTTGGTGACGGCAACATAGGGTATTCGTCTTGAAGCAGTGGAGCCTCCACTTCTGCAGTGAGTTGACCATTTAGCAATTCATTAAAGTACACTTCTCATCGCTCCAGTATGCTTTGTGGATCGGTGATAAGATTTCCCTCTCCGTCCTTGCAGTATGTGGAGCATGGTGTGTACTGCGTCATGTTTCGGAGGGATTGGTAGAACTTCCGCGGCTGGTGCGGACCTCGCTCTCGGCTTTTTTCTATTTCACAGATTAAGTTCTTCTCCCAGGCTGATTTTTTCTGTCTGTGAAGCCGTTTTTATATTCTTCTGAGCTCTTTATATTCTTCTTCGCGTGCCCGCGTTCTATGAGATTGTTGCTTTGCTCGGAACGCAACATTCTTACGTTCAGTCGCTAGCTTGCATTCATCATTAAACCAGTCGTTCCGATTTCTACGACTGCTGCCTAAGATGGAGTTGGCAGTACTAATGACAGTATTCTTAAGGCGTGTCCACTTCTCATCTACGCCCAGCATACTGGCTCCAGGACTTATTCTCCCTAAATCAAGTTTCTAGGTGTTACTGGCATTTTCATTGCGCAGGGCAGCCGTGTTGATTCGAACCTGATCGGCGGATGCAATACGTCTTCGCAAGGCAATCCGCCCTCGGAAGACCATACCAACAAGATAGTGATCCGAGTCGATATTGGCGCCTCGGTACGTTCGTACCGTCATCAAGTTCGAGTAGTGGCGACGGTCTATCAACACGTGGTCTATTTGGTTACGAGTGACTCCATCAGGTGATACCCAGGTGGCTTTGTAGATATCTTTTCGCGGGAACCTGGTACTCGCAACGACCATGTTCTTCGATGCTGCCAATTCTAAGACTCGAAGTCCATTGTCATTAGTGTTCTCATGCAAACTATGGGTGCCTGCGTAATGCCTGAATACCGGCTCCCAACCTATTTTCGCATTCAAATCCCAAGGATGATATTTACGTCATACCTTGGACAGGCATTGCGGGCCCTCTCGACTTGTTCTTAGTAGGTCTCTTTTTCTTCGTGTAAGGACTCCTCCGTAGGTCCGTGAACGTTAATGAGGCTGATGTTCGTAAATTTTCTTCACACGCGAAGGGTGCATAGCCTTTCGCTTATAGCGTTAAAGCCGATGATGGTAGACTTCATTTTTTCGCTGACTAAGAAGCCTACCCCGAGCACATGGTGTTTTGTATGACAGCTGTAGTATACGTCATATTCTTTCTTATGTCAAACACCATTCCCGGTCCATCTAATTTCTTGAAGTGCTGTTATGTCAGCTTTATATTTTGACAGGGCATCAGCTAGCTGCTGTACAGTTCGAGCTCTATAAAGCGATCGTACGTTCCATAAGAAAATTCGTAAATCGTTTTGCCGTTTTCGTTGCGTGGGTTGTCGTCGTGAGATCAGTCCGTTTCCGAGGCTTGTTGTCGGGTTCCTAATTCTACATTTTACGGGACAGGGAATTAACCTGTTGCCAACCTGAGGAACCAGCCTAATCATATTAGCCAAACCTTTTTTTAAAAGGCTTACTAGCGGCCACCGCGAAGAGGCTATGATCACACTTCCACCAGTCCCGAATAGTTACGGCACGTGCAAGTTATTTCCCCTATTCGTCTGATGGCTGACCGCCACATGGGTCCACATATGCGTGGCCATAACCATAATACATTACCGATTATGGGCCTCAATATGCGTGGCCATAATCAAGAACAAAATGGATTGTGGGTCACAATATGCGTGACCACTACTAAATGCAGATTAGATTATGGGTTTCAATTTACGTGGCCATAATAAAACATATTAAAGATTGTTTGTCACACAAAATGAAGAATAGATTATGGGTCTCAATCTCAATATGCGTGCTTTTTAAGGTCTTTTGACTTTGCAAATGACTCTTACTTTAAAACTACAGTCCCCAGTAATTTATAAAAGTTATGACTGGGCAGTCAACTAAAGCAGTTAATTGACTGCAGTACTTTTTGACTGCTTTTAGTCACTTAAGTTAGGTTAAAGTCACCTTTAAACCGCAATAATTTTTCGAAGTCAGTAAGTCAATTGACTGCAGTCATTTAACTTTAAGTCAATTGATTGCTTCTGACTTTTGTTTAACTGCTTTATGCTATTTACTATGCAAATCAAAACAAATAGATATGTTTCCTTTTTACTTGCAATAAAAGTTACTATAAGTTAAATTATGCATTGTTTTGAGATAACAATCAATTAAACAAACATGACATTAGGATGATAGAGAAGTCTAAATAAAGTGGGAAATTCTGTCTGTCTCTCTGTATGTCAGTCCGTGTGTTCGAGTTCGTTTCCTCGATGGGCGTTAAACAAGGATGTGTTCTTAGCACTCTTTTCTTTTTATTATACATAAATGATATAACCGATGCGGTAAAAGGTGGTATTGTTGTGAGTGGGAAAAATATTTCAGGACTATTGTTCGCTGATGATATAGTTTTTTTATCGGAATAGATGGTATGCAGCTGATGATAAATCGCCTTGAATGCTACTGCAAAACATGGAATTGATCCATAAACCTTTCAAAATCGAAAATTATGATAATCAAATGGCGGTGGGAGGTACTCAAGAAGAGAGAAGTGAAAGTTTGAAGATAATCCTATAGAAATAGTTAAGGAATACAATTATCTTGGAGTTTTGATCACATCTAACCTCAATATAAAAAAACATCTAGCAGAGGCAAAACGTTCTATGTGCTCAGTATGGAGAAGCTGTTTAGATAAGAAAAATGTCTGCCATGAAGCAAAATATAAAGTATTTCGAGCTGCCGCAATTTCAATCCTTTTTTTCGGAGCCCAAGTATGGGGATACCAATCATTTGAAGTGGTTGAAAAGTTCCTTCGATTTTTTATCCGTATAGCTTTTAAGCTGCCAAGTAGCGCACCGAATTATATGCTCTACCTTGAATCAGGAATAGTGTTTTTATTTATGGACACCCTAAAATTACACTTTGATTACGTGACAAGAGTTATGGCAGTGGATCAAGAGCGTATTCCAAAACTGGTGCTGACACAAATTATAAATTCTGGAGGGTCATGTGTCAATGAGTGGATCAAATTGGCAGCCGACTGTACGACTTCGATAACAATTTCAGCGAACGAAAATCCGGATACACTAAATTTAAAATTCAAGGAACTGATGAAGAAGGTCGGGAACATGACTTACGATAGGTATATGGAGGAAGCAGAATCATCACAATACAGGGCTTACTATAGTAAAATGAACCACTTCCTAAACCTTAACTCCTACTTCTTGTCACATAATTCATCCGAAAAAAATAGCTTGTTATTTAAGATAAGAGGAGAACTAATTAAACTTAATTATATACCACATCGGCCAGAACTACCATTGTTGTGTGACCTATGTAATCTTAAAGTAAGAGAAGATGTTTTCCACTTTCTTGCAATCTGTCCGATACTGAAGGAATTCAGGAGGAACTATTTTGGATCAGACATTCTTGATTTAGATGAAACGATCAACATTTTGAACGGAGAACTAGGTTGGGACACATTGCACGCTTATGCGTTGAACGCTATTCGATACAGAACCCGTATTATTGAGGGAAATTTTTAAAAATTTAAAAATACTTTAAAAAATTACTTGTCATGAACTTATGAAATTGTTATAAAGTACATAATTTTAATCCTTAAAATTGCGAATCGTTAAAAATATGTAAAATGCCTATTAACGGCAGCTCCCTTAAAACCGTTATTTTTTTCCTAAGCTATCTCATGAACAGGTAAATCGATTTTAATTTTAATTTTTTTAAAAAGAACTAGATGACTTGATAAAACTTCGATACCAAAATTTAGCAAACTTAGTTTTAGTTTTGATTATTTTTTTAATAATTTTTTTGTATATTCAATATTTTGAAAACGGCTTGAATAAAAAATTTTGCATAAAATGCAAACTTTTTAGCACTTTAAATTGGCATTTCTAATTTTTGTATAAAAATTATTAAGAAAATATAGATTTATTTAAAAACCGCTCTAACGATTTTGGAATTATTTTTTTGGTAAACTTGCATTCTGATAACAAAATTTTCTGCATTATTTGATATTTGTTTGAATCTTCCGAAAAAGTGGTTTTAACACTTTTAAAAACAATTCATATGATTTTGTTCGTATATTTCATTTATATTAAAAACAAATTATTAATTTTTTTTATAAGAATAAACAAATAAAAACAATAAAAAGGCTAAAAATAGTCGAATTCAATTTTATTGAGCGGAGTATTTATCAATGAATTTCAATTTTACAGGTTTTGTGGCCTGTACTCCAATTATTGCGTTTCGCCCCAGTTCGATTATGGGCTCATCAGCTAGATGACATCAAACCCAATCTAGTACGCAATAATTGTCGATGATTTCCGACTGCTTTATAAAATGTACAGAGAAAACTTCCTGTGGATTATATTTTCTAAAGAACTTTGATTAAAGTTAGACATTCGAATTAGGATGTTATGTTCGTGGCCAAGCGAAGTTATAATTATGAAGAATAAAAACAATAAAAAGACTAAAAATAGCCAAATTAAATTTTATTATGTGGAGTATTTATGAATGAAATTCAATAATTAAGGGTTTTGTGGGCTTTACTCCAAGGTTAACGTTTCGCCCTGGATTGATGGTTAGCTCATCTGCTAGATGACATCAGACCCAATCTAGTACGCAACAATTGTCAATGATTACCCAGTGCTCTATACAATTTACGGAGAAAACTCCCTATGAATTATATTTTTCTAAAGAACTTTGATTAAAGCAAGACATTAGAATTAGGATGTTATGCTCGTGGCCATGAAGGATAAAAACAATAAAAAGATTAGAAATAGCCAAATTAAATTTTATTATTTTAAACTACACTTTTTATTTATAATTTTAAACTACACTTTTCATTTATAATTTTAAACTACACTTTTTATTTCTATTAATATCGTTTGAAGGCACGCCATCGTTCTCAATTTTCAACTGAACTGTCTCTGGTCGGTCAGTTCGTGTGTGCTTTTATATACTTAAATACCTACGTAGTCGGCAGCCCTTTACATGTATAATATATGAGAGTGTATAATTAGCTAATAATGTGTTGTATTTATATAATTTTACTTGGATAGGGTTCAATGTTTTTTCTTTCTCTTACAATTCGGACCTCCTGGCAAACAATTCCCGATTATCAAAGATCTTCGAATTCTCATTTGCATATGGCTTCAGATTGTCTACCTCCCAAACGCCACTATAGGGTATTTGACTAATTTGAAAAACTTCTACATCGCCTATTACGTACCTATCATTCGGTAAAATTTGTCTTATCTCATAAGGCCCTTTAAATTTCGGTATTTTTTTTTTTACATACGTTCGGCTGACTGACAAAATTCTTTACCATTACGTAATCCCCTACTTGATATTCTTTACACACTCTCATTTGATCTTTCTTCTGTTTGTTATATTCTTGTAATTTTACTATTCGTTCTGAAGCTTTCTTTAATATTTTTTCTAAATCCCTCTCATTTTCCTTTCCATTAAATTTTTCTAGTCTTTTCTTCAAAGGGGCTTTACAATCTCCTCGTTGGTTCACTCCAAAAAGTAATTGACTTGGATGAACTCCAGTCCCCTTATGAATAGTGTTGTTCATAACGAACTCGATCTTGGATAAGGCTTTATCCAAGGAAAATTCTAACCCGCCGTTGATATAGGTGCCAAACTCCTGTTGAAACGTTCCACCTGCCCGTAAGCCTGAGGTGTCGCTGTAGCAATTTTTACGTGCCGAACTCCGTTTTCCTTTAAGGATTCCCCAAACGCTTCAGATGTAAACGCGCTACCACGATCAGACACGATCACTTTTGGCCTACTTTATGCTCCAAAATAAGAGAACTGATCACAGACAACTGATCACTTCATTTGTACCATTGGAGCGCCTTGCGTACAGCCTAGTAAATTTCGTAAATGCATCTATCACTAGGAAAACATACTTCTTCTTACACGTCTTTAATGTCACCGGACCGAAATGGTCAATATGTACAGTATCGAATGGTACATCACCTTTCGGAATATTATGTAGGAGCCCTTCGTGTTTAACCATCTTTGAAGCGAATACTATACATTTTAAACAATTTCTTATGTACGCTTTAACTTTTCTATTCTATGATTTCTGAATATTATCTACAACCTTCTCAGCTCTTACGTGACCCATCTCATCTTGATATTTCTGCAAAATGTTACACTCCATGCTTTGCGGTATGTCTTTCCCCATTTTCCTATAGACCAACCCATTCCTTAGTTCATACATACTATCTTCTCTCGTTTGTAGTTTCTCTCTAATCTTTTGTATAAATTCGTCTTTATTCTAGCAGATCGATTATGTTTGTTCAAACGTGTTATCTTCAAGTACTAATATATTTGGCATGCGGCCCAATGCATATACATGTTGCATTTTGTTTGCGCTTCTGTGCTCCAAAACGTAATCGTTATCTTGCAACTCAAGAGCCCACCTGGCGATTCTAGGATTTATTTCTTTTTTATTTAACATTAACGTTAATGCAAATAAATTCTAAATCGCTTCAGAGCGTAAATTATCGCTAACGTTTCCAGCTCGAAACTGTGATACTTCGACTCGCAATCGGTTGTTCGTTTTGAAAAATAGAAGATCGGATGAAAAATACTATCGTTCTTCTTTTGCAAAAGGAAACCTAGTGCACTAGCGTCACAATGAACCTCGGTTTCGTCACGCGGATCGTAGATTGCTAAAATTGGTGATTCTAAAAGTTTTTGTTGAAGATCACGAAAAACTTCAACCACTTTCTCTTCAAATTTAAACACCGCATCTTTCTTTATTAACTTGTATAATGGCTCAGCCAGCCACGAAAACCCTTTTATGAACCTCCTGAAATATGAACATAATCCCAGGAAACTGTGTACCTCCTTAGCATTTTTTAGGATTGAGAAATTCTGCACCGATTCCAATTCTTTTTCGTCAGGCCTTATAACCTCTCCCGATATAATGTACCCCAAATATCTAATTTTTGATTCCATAAACTTGCATTTGTCTTCCCTTATTTCTAACTTATTCACAATCAATTTTCTGAAAACTTCCTTTAAAATCTCTAAATATTCCTCTTCTGACTCCATTGCTACCATAATATCTTCCAGATAAATAGCTATTTTACCTGCAGGAATCAAATCGTAGAATACCTCGTTTATGAAACGCTGAAATGCCGAAGGTGCATTTCTCAAACCAAAAGGCATCCTTAAAAACTCATATTGACCCAGCGGGGTCACGAACGAAGTCAATTTGACTGAATCTTCTTCCATCTTAATATGATAGAAGGCACTCTTTTAGTCTAAGAGTGATAATATTTTTTTATTCACTAATTTATCTAACAGATCATCTATCAGTGGGAGCAAATAATTATCCTTTAAGGTCTTTTTATTTAAAACTCGAAAATCGATACATAAACGGATGTCGCCTGTCTTTTTCTTTACCAGAACTATTGGAGATGCATACTCCGAATTACTTAGCCTAATTACTCCTGACTTCAACAACTCGTCTAGAATTTCTTGCACTTGCGCTCTTTCTAAATAATATAATCTTCTAGGCGCACAATTAAACAATTTATTATCGGATACTCTAAGCCTCATTTGCAATTCGGTCTCCGGACAATCCGGGCGTCTGCACTCCAGGAAATCCCGGTACATATCATGAAAAAGTTTTTTCGTTTTATTTGATTGCTAACCTTTGTATACCAAATCGATTAATCGATTTTATCATTTTCTAGAGTTATATTCAGTATTTTAAAACATTCTTTTTCATAACTACTTTCTTTCTTTCTTTTTTATCTATTACAATTTTTGTGAACCCGAGTGTACTCTTATCTGTACTCTCATTAGTGTTTCTAGCCTCTTCTTTTTTTCTAAAACACTCTCATTTATAATCTCATTTTTATTTATTTTTTCTTTCATTTTGCTTTCTTTTATTAATTTTAACTTAGCCAATTTCAAAAAGTCTCTACCAAGTAAAACTGAATGTTGTAAAGTACTATCTTCAACGACATAAGCCTTTAAATTAATTTCTTCAAATTCAAAATAAATACACGTATCGACACAACCTATTATTTTTAATTTGCTTTTATTTATACCATATATAGTTGTGTTTATAAAACTTCCATTTAATATTAGAAAAGTGGCTGGCACGTAATGTTGCTTAATAATAGAAATAGGGCTGCCGGTATCTAATAATATATCTAAAGATTTTTTTTTTTTTTTTTATATATTGAGCGCGAATTAAAACACTTGTTTCTTACTTTTAAAATTAAACAATATTTATTTGGAACTATGTCCTTTATTATTGAAATACTTTTTACTAATTCTAAAAGGAGCTTAAGGCTACTATGTAGTTACAATAAGACTATTGATAAATTCATCATACAGTCGTATTTATATACTTTTCTTATCTATCTACAAGGAGACCCAAGCGTACAATCGTCTTGCTTGATAATGAAGAAGAGATAATATTCCAACATTGTATACAAACGATATTATCTCTTTTACATATGTTATCATTGTAGCGTTGTGTGCAAGACTGTACTAGAGACTAAAGATATCATTGAATACAAATAATGTTATCTTTTTTCTCAATATGTTTTGCTATGGATACTTAACTCCCCCCCTTGTTAAACGAAATCGTCCCGATTTTTCGACGCTATTTTTAACATTTCTCTTTCATAAGTTTTGTTATATGCGTCAATCTTTTTTTGTTTTTGACGATCTGTTATACATTGTATAGTTTTTATCATTACGTACGTAAATGCTAGAATAACAATCAGTGTTACAATTGTGTATATAGTTGATAATATCGGTTTTTCTTCAAAAGGAATAATTAGTTTTTTTAAAGTATCTATGTTATCGAATTTGTACATTGTATCTTCTTTAATTATTTGGTCGATGTAAGACTCTGAATTATGATTTCTTAATATAACTTCTTTAATTTGCTTATGCATGTTTTTGTATATTTTATCGTCTAGATTTATAGTATTTTCATAAGTAACTAAGTTTATACCATTAATTGTTTGATTATTTAACTTATGCTTACCGCTTAATAACATAACACCGGATTCAATTTCTAAGTCGTAATCGTATTCTTGTTTAATGTTGCATTTTGAAGTTATATTCTTTAAAAGTGGAATAAGACAATTTTCTTCTTCAAAGTTAATTTCACAAATGTTTTTACTTAGATGATTTTGACAATTTTTTGTTCTTAAATAAGTTTGGTTACATAAGGCAATTGTTTTATCTGTAATGATTTTTCCATGTTTTGAATTTAAAGGTGTTACTTTATACAATTTACATGATTTAATTAGAACTGGATATTTATATATTGTGATGAAGAATTCATCAGTTCTAGCTAATAATATTTTAGAGTACTCAAGTATATTTATTATGGGTACTTGAATTATTTCATGTTGAATAATATTTTTAATGTCATCTAAGTCTAGGCTTTCTGATAAATATTCATTATTTTTTGCTGCATTAATTGTTCTGGTCAATAATAATAATTGTTCGTACACTTGTTCTATTACTAAATGTTCTTTAAGGCTCTGACCTTCGAATTGTTGCAAAATTTGTTCAAATCTAGAATTTATAGTTTTTTGTTTATTATTGTTTTCTATGAGATTATTTATACTCGTTTCTATGTTAACTAAGTCATAATGGTCAGGATTACCAAACACATATTTGAAAGCTGTTCCTAAAAAGTTAATTGATCTAGTATGCCTAGTATGTTCTTGTAATTGGTCTGCTAAATTCTTAATTTTACTTAACCAAATTTTTTCTTCTTGTGTAGGTTGATATTTACTAGTTACGATATTTACGTAAGGTTGAAATATCGAAGTCAGGTTGGTTGCATGTAACAAATAAGTTTGTTCTTTGAATAAATACACGTCATCTGTTTGCGTAAGTATAAACTTCTTGTTTAGTAACTCAGTTATTTGAACGTTTCCTTGCCCTTCTTGACTCTGTACAATTCCTAGTAATGTTAGGAATATTAATATTTTCGTCATCTGAAAAATGATAATTCTTTATGTTATCCTTGTGAATTTTTATTCCTTCTTTAGAGATTACAGTGTCTCCTTTATCTTCTTCTACTATTCTTGTTATGTATCTGGCGTTAGATTTCTTTCTAAGACCTGTGATTCTTACCATTATCTTATCTCCTTTTTTATACTCTCTGTGTCGAGTTCCTTTATTTAGACGTTCGATCACTTTTTTGGATGCTGAGTTTAGTTTATTTATTATAATTTCACTATTGCTATATTTATTTTGATTAAAGAAAATGTCTCTAGGTTTCAAACCGGTAACTGAGTGTATAGAATTATTTAATTCACGCACTGTTCTAAATATTTCGTCGATAAGTCTTGTTTTATTCTGAATTGTGAATATTCTAGACAGTTCAGTTATTGTACCGTTTACACGTTCTACTTGACCGTTCGCTGTCGATCTGTATACTGGAGTTTCTACTTTAGTTATGTTGTATTTCAAACACATTTGGTTCACCATTTCTGTTTTGAATCCCTTCTCATTATCTGTCATGAGTCGTTCACATTTTGGGAAATAATTAGATAAGACCTCTTCCATAACGTCGTACAGTCTGTTTCGAGTTTCGATTTCCCGAAGGATTGTATATTTAGAATACTTATCTACTGTTACAAGGAAAGTATACTTGTCGTTGAAGTATATGTCCATATGAATGTGTGTTCCCACATGTGTTGGTATTTCTGAATTATTCAGAGGTTCTCTGATAGGTTTTCTTTCATATTTTCCAAATAGACATGCTATGCATTTTTTGTTGAAACTCTTTGCTTGTTTATTTAGATCGGGCCAGTAATATTTCTCTGAGATTTCTTGTATATTGTTACGTAACCCTCGGTGTGCTCTTTCGTGAGTTACCCTTACAAGTTTTAGTTGTTCCTCCAAATTTGTCACGTCTTGAAGTTTTCTTGGTGTGAATATAAATCTTACTAGTGGGAATTCTTTTTTTATGTTTTCACCATATTTGTATATGTTTTCAAATTTCGTATGCAAAGCTACAATCTTTTGGGGTTGTATAACTTCTTTCATCTGCCTTAGTAAAGAGTCTTTGTCCTTAAACTTTATTATGAGTCTTATTTTGTTACTAAAATAGATTTGTGTTTCGATATTATTTGTTATATCTTCAATAAGTTCGAACTGTGCAGCGTATGCATTAAAAGGCTGATTCACAGTTTTTATTATATCATTAGAAGAACTTTCAGCTGAATGTGCTGTTTCTATGGTAGAAGTATTTATGCGTTGACGTGATAATGCGTCAGCTACAAGATTTAGGTTTCCTGGTTTATATACTAATTTTGCTCCAAAGTCTTCAATGATTCCCTTCCAACGTTTCAGCTTTGTGTTGGGATTTTTTTCTGATACAGAATATATAAGGCTCTGGTGATCGGTATATATGGTTAAGTCTGCTATACCATATATGTAGTTTCTGAGTTTTTGTAAGGACCATATGATCGCTAATAGCTCTTTCTCGTTTGTGCTATAGTTCTCTTCTGTCTTACTCAGTGTTCTTGACAAGAAGTGTATAGGTTGCTTATTCTGACTTAGTACGGCTCCAATAGCTATGTTGGATGCATCAGTAGTAAGCTCGAATGGTTTACTATAATCCGGTTGAAAAAGTTCGACTTGTTCTTTCAAATAATTTTTTAAAATTCTAATCGCTTCTAATGCTGAATCATTCAGATTTAACTTAATATTTTTACTTTGTTTTTTGTTTACTTTACCGTTATCTCCTCGTAAATATAATGTCAGGGGCTTGGCTATGCTTGCGTATCCTTTTATAAACTTACGATAGTAACCTGTAAGACCTAAAAATCCTCTCAAATCCTTTACCGTTTGTGGGACTGGAAAATTTTCTATAGCTGCTATTTTCTCAGGGTTCGTAGTGATTCTACCATGTCTGATTATGTGACCTAAGTATTCTACTTCTTCTTGAAAAAACTTACTTTTCTCATCAGATATTTTTAATGTGGCTTTATTGAGTACGTCGAATACTTGACTTATGTGCTGTATATGTTCTTCCTCAGATGAAGAATATATCAATACGTCATCAATGTAAACGTGTACGAATTTACCTACAAAGTCTCTCAAAATGTCGTCCACGCATCTCTGAAATATGCTTGGTGCATTTTTGAGCCCGAAAGGCATTCGTTTAAAATGATATTTTGCGCCATTTATAGCAAAAGCTGTTTTTTCTTTATCATCTGCTTTGATTTTAATTTGGTGGAAACCTGACTCCAAATCTAACGTTGTAAAGTACTTGGCTTTACCTAAATTTTGAATTGTCATGTTGACATCCGGAATGGGGTATCTGTCTGTTACAGTGTGAGCGTTAAGTTTTTGGAAATCAACAACCATGCGCCGTTTTGGTTTTCCTTTTTCGTCCAAACCTTTTTTAGGTACTGTCCATATGGGACTGTTATAAGGACTATGGCTTTTTTCTATTATATCGTCATGTAAGAGTTTCTGTATTTCTTTGTTTACGAATTCATTATCTGCTATGGGATATGGATATTGTTTAACATAAACCGGATTATCATTGGTCGTCCTAATGCTTGCTTCTATAGTATCTGTAAAGGGTAACGGTCCTATGCTGTTATTAATCTTCATCAGTCTATCTATGTCTGCTTTATAAATATTATTTTCCCCAATTATGTAATTAATTTTCTGAATAGATTCGACACTGCTTATGGTAGTTAGAGTCATATTACTGAAATTTATTTCCGCGTTTAAAACTTTAAGTCCTTCATATCCTAATATCATATCAAAAGACTGAATATCCTCTAATTCAAAAAATGTTATATTTTTCTTTAATATCTTAACTACTTTCTTTGTATCTACCATAGAATAACCATGCATTGTTTTTATTTTTATAGGTTTAATTTTAATTTTTTCGCTAGAATCGCATTTTCTATTAATGTAATTATGGGTTGCACCAGTATCAATAAGAATTTTATAAATTTTCTTAGAAATAATACTAGTTAAATTTAAGCAGGGCAACCCGTCTACTAGTTTAAATGATCTATTCTTATGTTATTATTTACCATACATTCCGTTTCATCTGCTTCTGCATATGTACTGCTGACATCGTCTCTGCGTTGTTGTCGGGAGTTATTTACTCTCTGCTGCTTGAAGTTCTGCTGATAAGATCGTTGCGGTCTGTTGTGTGTGTTGAAACTCCCGCTGTGTTCACGTTTCGCTGGTGGATTATATACATCGGGTTTGTATTGATTCCAATTTTGTCGCTGTGCATGTACAATTTGTCTCGAGTTTATCTCCATCGGCTGTGGTCCGTCATTTCTCTTGAAAGGGTTTAGGCGTGGTCCTTGATTGTGTTGCTGCATATTATCGTATTGCTTCTGGGGTTGATAATTCGTTGTTTGGCTCGAATAATTTGGTCTTCTTTCGTTTCTGCGTTCATGTGGCATATTTTTGTGGTGCTTATCTTGAGTGAGATGTAAATGCCTGTGCACATTATCATGTTCTATTCTGCGAGCAATTGCGAATGCGTGTTCTAGATCATTTATTGTAGCTGAATATAATGATCCTCTTGTAAAGTTGTCACTCATACCATCAATGAATATACGAACTGCGTCGTCGTTAGCATTTTTAATTAGTCTGTCGATTATATTCGGCGGATCACCTGACATAGTGATTTTTGATATTATTAAATTGAGATTTTTATTTATCTCGTCGTGGTATTCAGACAGTGTGCTTCTTTTTTGCGTGATGGCTTTCATCATGTCTTGTAGCACGTATAGAGGTTCTTGATTAGAGTACGTATAATCTAATCTGTTACGTATCGCCTCAAAATTAAAAATTGTGTTATAATTAGTTAACACATTCGCGGCTGCACCCTGTATTTTACTTTTCACTATAGTCAATGCTGCTGCGTACTTACTGTGTGTTTTGAAGTTTTTAATGCTGTCCATTAATCTGGATGCTTCTTCGCGCCACGACCGATAATTTGATTGATCGCCGTTGAAAATAGGTAGGCTTTTAAATGCGTCTAACTGTATTTCACTACCATCTGTATATGTGGTTCTTATTTCCTCTAGCACAGGTATGTTTGGTACTATGCCTAATCCAGATTTTACTTCATTTAGTTTTGTTTCTAAATTAGTGTTTATTTGATTTTGGTTAGTTATTATTGCTGCTAACCTTGCATTCTCTGTGCGTGTGTGCTCTAGGGTTTGTGTTACTGTGTTGCACCTGGTTTCTAAAGCTTCTAATCTTGCCATTAATACTGCGAGTTGTTCCATTTTGAACTCGTGTCTGTTGTCGTCGAATTTGTGTGTTTTTTTTCTCCACATATACACTTTCACTGAATTGCTTTGCTGCTTCGTACGAAGAAGCTATATTTGTACCTGCTATGCTAGGTAATTCTTGTAACCGGTAACGCGAGTGTTCTGTTTATACTAGATTTCACTACTTGTTCCCGAGGTCCGCTCGATTGAAGTTAAAAAGTATATTTAACCTCCTGGCAGGATCGCCAATTAAAACACTTGTTTCTTACTTTTAAAATTAAACAATATTTATTTGGAACTATGTCCTTTATTATTGAAATACTTTTTACTAATTCTAAAAGGAGCTTAAGGCTACTATGTAGTTACAATAAGACTATTGATAAATTCATCATACAGTCGTATTTATATACTTTTCTTATCTATCTACAAGGAGACCCAAGCGTACAATCGTCTTGCTTGATAATGAAGAAGAGATAATATTCCAACATTGTATACAAACGATATTATCTCTTTTACATATGTTATCATTGTAGCGTTGTGTGCAAGACTGTACTAGAGACTAAAGATATCATTGAATACAAATAATGTTATCTTTTTTCTCAATATGTTTTGCTATGGATACTTAACTCGCGCACTAAAGGGGTTATGAATACCCTTATAATGATTAAACACAGTGCGAGCAATTAGGAAATGAGGATAGGATTAGAAAGGAGAAACCGATGCACATTGGTTTTGAATGTCTGCAGACTGTAATGAGTGGGAAATACTGTGTCTGGTAAAGCATTCCACATTCGCGTAGTGCGGCTAAAGAAAGAATCTCTGTACTTAACAGTACGTCCGAAATTGGGCTCAAGGGTAAACTGATGGGCATTCCTAGCAGTACGGGTATTACGGTTGAATTGTTTAAGGGGAGGAATGCAACTGGCTATTTCACTAGAACATTGTTTATAAAAATAACGATAAAACAATGACAGGCATGAGACCTTGCGGCGGTGTTCAAGAGAAACAAATGTCTCAGTAAAAAAATGATAGGAGATTCATTTTTAAAGCTCTTTTTTCAATTCTATCCAGAAGACTCAAGTACGTTATTGGGGCTCCAGCCCAAATATGAGAGTTATACTCAAGTTTAGGACGAATAAAAGCTTTGTAAATTGTAGCCAGATCAGAAGGGGTAAAAAACTTCTTGCATCGTCGGAGAAAACCTAAGCACTTAGCAGCATTTTTGGCGATGTCAAATATATGATCACTCCACAGCAAGTGGTTTGTGATGCACATACCTAGGACCGATAGTTGTTCAATCTCCTCGATGCAAGTACCACCCATGGATAGTGGCATTGGGGGAGGGTTACGCGTTTGCGACAGTAGGCAGCATTGAGTTTTCGAAGCATTAAATTCTACACGGTTTTTAAATCCCCATTGAACAATGCTGTCAAGATCAGAATTTAATGAGCTTATCATACGCTGCCGTTGATAGTCCACATCCGAAGAACAAGGATGAGAATCTAAAAACGAATATGAAAAGCAGAGGGTACTGTCATCAGCGAAACAATGTAGTGGGTTAGAAGTTTCAGACAAAAGATCATTTATAAAAATAAGGAAGAGCGTCGGAGACAAAACGGAGCCCTGGGGCACACCAGCGTTTATTTTGTGGATGTCAGATTTGAACCCGTCCAATACTACTTGAATTGAACGGTCCGAAACGTAATTTCTAACCCAACAAAGAAGAGATTCATCAATACCAAAAGCACGCATTTTCGATAAGAGAGCTTGATGCCAAACTCTATCAAATGCCTTTGAAATATCAAGTGCAATAATCTTACTTTCTCCAAAACGATGTAAAGATTTATTCCACTGTTCGGTGAGATAAACCATGAGATCACCAGTGGAACTATTGCAACGAAAGCCATACTGCCGGTCATTAAGAAGCTTCCGTTCTTCAAGATATTTCTTAAGCTGAAAATTGATCAGCGTTTCCATGACCTTGGAAAGAAGGGACGTAAGTGCAATTGGACGATAGTTAGAGGGGGAGGAGGATTCACCTTTTTTAGGGACAGGCTGGACAAATGCAGTTTTCCATCCACTCGGAAAGAGACCAGTAGAATAGGACAGATGGAAAAGCTTACGCAGTGGTTTTGCCAGCGTTGAAGAACACCTCTTCAGAACAATAGCGGGGATACTCTCCGGGCCAGCGGATTTGTGAATGTCAAGATCTTTTAGGACTCTAGCAACTGAACGAGTGCGAAAGAAGATTAGTCCCATAGAATCGTTTACGCTTTGAAGTACAGGAGGAGTCATGTCACTCATTGGCAGCATCGAATTAACAGCAAACTGTGCTGCAAGCAGATTGGCTTTATCAATCGAGCTTACAAAAGGAGTGTCATTGGAAACGAGCGTAGGAACTGACGATGACGTAGTGTTGCGCACATTTCTTACAAATGACCAAAAATTTTTACTACCTTTGGGACATTGTAGTATTTTTTGCCTTAATTTCTGGTCATGCAAAAATTTAATGCGTCGAATATGTCCGTTACAATTCTTTCTAGCTTGTTTGAACTTATTCCGGTTTTCCTCAGTAGGGTTGGCTTTATAAATCCGGAAACTTACATCTTTGATCCTAATAACCTCTTTACAGCTCGAATCAAACCATGAGTTTTCTTTAGGTTTGATATATTTTACCCTATTCGGGATAAAATTTCTCATTCCTAAAAGAATTAAGTTTGTAACCATATCTGTGCTGGAATCCACGTCACTATCGAGGAAGCATAGTGACCAGTTAAAGTTCCTGAAGAAGACGTTGAGACCGTTCCAGTTGGCTTTCTCATATTGCCATACGGTTCTCGTAGGGTTTTTCTCTTTAACTGGGGTTTTTTGACATGAGAAATTAGCAGATATGACACAATGGTCTGATGTGCCTAGAGGCGGTAATACACAAATCGTATATTTATTAGGATCAGAGGTAAGAAACAAGTCTAGAGTGTTGGCGGACTGACCTGCAACGTCAGGAATCCGAGTCGGCTCATCAACTAACTGAGTCAGGTGGTTTAACTCAGCAAAGATTTCGACATACCTTCCTTCGGGTGTTGTCTGACCAGAATAGCGCAGCCACGAAGAATTGTGAACATTGAAATCGCCCGTAACAACGATCTCACTGTGCGGAAAGTGGGATACAATTCTCTGGATAGAGTCGGACAGCGCATCGAATTCGTTGGAAGTCGAATTACTATCCAAACTTGGGCTACGATAAATAAAACATGTGTGGATGATGCTCCTTTGGACGGTGAATTTAAACCACAGATAATTTATATGTTACGAGATTTATTTTCAATACAAAATATAAAAATCGGCGTCTAATGTATGGACTACTACCGCTTTGCTGTTGGGGCACTGGGCTGCCTGATGATCAAATTGCGCACAAACATGGCACGCTCCAAACTGTCTCATCTATTTGCGACAATGAGATGCATAGTGCCCAAGCGAGTTGCAATTATAACACCGTATCTGTTTAAGGTTCATTTTTGCAGGAACCAACACTCCTCCGGAACCGTAGGATGTCTTGGTGTTGTAGCAGCGGGGGTATGTGTTTTTGCCTGGAATGATTTAGGTTTCGGCAATTCGATTCGCCTAAAAGCTTCTGCGAGCTGCTGCTTAGACTTAAAACACTGTATGCGAGCCTGTGTTCGCAGCCCAATATCCGGTATCCTATCGATGAGATTTTCCAACAATTCTTCCTCGTCTACGGCAAACTTATTTGTCATGATAGTTTTCTCGTGCATATAGTTCTGGAAAGTTTCACTTGTCTGCCACATTCTTCCTTCTAATGCTCGTTTTAAGGTCAATCTGCTCTCATTTGATGCGAACATTTCGCCCATTTCTTGCAATAATTGGTCTGGCGTCATGTGTGTTAAATTAATTTTTGAATGGAACCAATTAGTGCGTTACCACCCAATCGGCACAAAATTAAAAGGCGTGCACTATTGTCGTCTAAATTATAGACATCTACTACGCTTCGGAACTGCGTTTCCCAATGTGTAAAACACTCAACTCCAAATTCCGACAAAAGTTCTTTAAAAGCCGACACTGCTACTCCGACAGCACTGGTGGTCATTTGTATTCTTTTTATTTTTCTATAAATCGTTCATTCTGTTCATCATCATCACCCTCATTTGTTTCTATATACCTCAGCCTCCTTCCCCTCATGGTTTGTCTTTTCATTTGTTTCTGTTGCTGCTGCGTTTAATTTTTTGTTTACTGGTCGCTCAATGTGTGTATGTGTACTATCGAAATGTTTTGACGTCGTCGTTTCCACCACCATCATGTTCACGCTGTCTGCAAATACATCCAAATCATCTGAGTGCGCATCGTCGTCAGCTAACTGTGCGGCGCTTTCGTTGATGGTATCTGGTTGCACATGTTCTCCTTGCACTTCTGTTGGAATAGAGAGTAACTGCAAAATGAGCTCCGACATGGTACCGGTTGATTTTTTTCTTTAGTCTTTCCAACCATGAACGAAGTTGGACAGCTGTGTACTTTTTTAGAGATTCAACGTGTGTCTCGTCGTTCTCCATGTCCCGTCGCGCTCACGATGTATGTGTGTGTGAATTCATTCGAATTTCTTTTCGTTTCAACGACAATGAATTTAACGGCGGCGTCTTTTGTATCACTATGGGTACAGTAAAAATAATTTTGCGAATTAGTTTGATGCAAAATATATATATATATTTTTTTTCGCGAATGGTTCAACTCGTATTATTATTATTTGTACTTTTACAGAATCGCGCTCTCGATTAGTTAAATCAACAACAGCGCAATGGGTTTCTTTCTTTCTTTTTTTTCGCGAGGGGTGTATTTTCTCGTAAGAGTTTTTTTTCTTTTCTTTTTTAATCGAGATGGCACAGTGGATCTTTAATCTCACTTCTCGATTTTAAATTATTACTTTTTATTTATGATTTTAAACTACACTTTTCATTTATAATTTTAAACTACACTTTTTATTCTTTATCTTTTATTAATATCGTTTGAAGGCACGCCACGACACGACCGATCGGTTTCGTTCTCAATTTACAACTGAACTGTCTCTGGTCGGTTGGTTTGTGTGTGCTTTTATATACTTAAATACCTACGTAGTCGCCAGTCGGCAGCCCTTTACATGTTTAATGTATGAGAGTGTATAATTAGCTAACAATGTGTTCTATTTATATAATTCTACTTGGATAGGGTTCAATGTTTTTTCTTTCTCTTACATTATGTGGAGTTTTTATGAATGAAACTCAGTTATTAAAGGTTTTTTGGCCTTTAAATTCGAAGTAATGATGAAAATGCTTTCACAGGCGTATGCATCTAATTTGCTAGGAAAAATTGTTATAGGTATGCAGTCAGTTGACATACAAACAGACAGAATTGTCGGACCTACCTCTTTTGTCTTCTACTCTATTATAGTTATGTCATGTATGATTGTCATCTCAAAACTTTTATTTTGGAATACATAACTTGCCTCATAGTACCTTTTATTGCAAGTAAAAAGCAAACATGTCTATTGGTATTGACATAGTAAATAACATAAAGCAGAAAACAAAAAGTCAAAGCAGTCAATTGACTTAAAGTTAAATGACTGCAGTCAATTGACTTTAACCTGACTTAAGCGACTTAAAGCAGTCAAAAAGTACTGCAGTCATTTAATTTAACAGTTAATAACTGGTTTAGTTAACTGCCCAGAATATTCAAAACAACTTATAGAACTTAAAATACTAACGTAAAATTTTAACTTTAAATTAGACGTTTAAGTCAATTGTTTGTGGCTTATCTGACTTTAGTACCAAATGACTGTAGTCTTTTACAACTCTGAAATAGGCAAATGTCAGAAGTTGGAGTTTTAGCCGTTGAAAACGAAAAAACCCACGTGGGTGGTAAAACTAAAGCCACACATATCATTCTCATCTATCGAAAACGGGAAATCTAAGTCAAATAGAAATTGCTTCAAATGCAATAAATTTCATGATGTAGACAATGTCCAGCTAAGTTCTAAAAATACTTCAACTGTGGTAAAATGGGACACATACCAGAGGTAAATTTTCTCAATTTATCCATTATAATATAACAGGTCTTAAAAGCAAAATTTTGTAGCCTGATTTTTTTAAACTTATTCTTAATTTTAATATTACATGGGAGAGCAAGGGGTGGTATTTTATGTGCCATAAAATCTTAAGTGTCTCATTTAGTTCAATTTAAGAATATTCATCAAAGTCTCGTTATTAACTTAACAAGTAATAGATCGAATTTTTATATCATACCGTTATACCTTAACTGCAATAACTGGCAAGATGACTTTGATAACTTATATAATTTAATAAGCAATTCTTCCTTGTAAAATGTCATTATAATTGGTGATTTCAATGCTCAAATTGGTAACTATCAAAATTCTTCTGCTCATATCTTGCATGTTCAACTGAACTCTGATCTAAATCGAAAATCTAAGGATTAAACACTCAACAGAAATGGCAGAATGGTAACGGAGCTTCTTTAGGACTTTGGATTGTTTATAAATAAGAGATATAAATGTGGTGAACTTACTTTCATTAGTGGACAAAGTCAATCAGTTATTGTTATCTGTGCAATATCAGGGGAATGGTATAATGTAGTTGAGGATTTTGACGCTCTTCTGACCAATTTTTCCGCTCACAAGCCTTTATTAGTTAAAGCGCACTTTGTTGAGGAAGTAACTTAAATATTTTCCATAAACTTAAATTTATTGACAATAATGCTCCTCGTTATAAAGCACTCCTAAATCAGCACTGTAATCAATTTTCGCTATAGTCAACTAGCTCGGCAGATCAAATGGGAGACAATATATTACGTATAATAAACGCTTCAGCACCGAATATTTAATAACAACACCTCATTTACACCAAAAAACGAATGGTCGAATAAAGATTGTAATAAACTGCGGAGTAATAAAACTATTCAGATTGACTAATGCCACTTTATTCCAAAATGTGTATGTGCCAACAAGAATTTCAAACGAATCTGTGCTGTCAAAAAAATGATATTCCTTAAAAATTTTGCTATGCAATTGCAACACAGTTAAGATTCTAAGGAATTTTGGTCCAACGTTCGGGAGCTTGGAGGTCGGCATCGGGGTACTAAGTTTTCTCTTGAAACTCAGACCCTAGCAGCTCATTTTAAAATTCTATTATCGGCCGAGGAGAACCTTCATGCCTTCAGCTTTGCATTGAACGACGTTTATGTTTCCGAAATGGATGCTACTATTTCATTGAGTGAAATGGAAATAACTCTTATCGGAATTAAAAATAACAAGGCCCCAGGAAGTGAGCAACTCAAAAACTACGTCCTCAACTTTTTTAATTTACTCTTCCATGAAAGCTATGTGCCTTCTAGTTTCAGAAAAGCTATTATTTTTCCAATTTTTAAAAAAAGGTGACCAGACACAGCCCGCAAACTACCGTGGAATCTCTGTTTTCCATTCACTGAGAAAAATACTAGCTGGGATTTTTTATAGAAGGCTCTCCAACTGGATCGAAGAAACTAACGGTCTTAACATTTTCCGTCCTGGTTTTGCTACGGTGGACCACATATTCGCCTTGGTTAGCGTGGCCAACAAATACATTGAAAACAGAAGAAACTCTACTTGTGCTTTGTTGATTTTAAAGCTGCATTTGACACAGTTAACAGACAGGCTTTAATATATAAGCTGGCGTCACTCGGAATAACTAGGAAGTATTCCACAGCAGTGTGGGATGGCTCCCTTCAACTCCAATTTTACAAACTGCGGACATATTGTCAATTATGGGATCTTCACATAAATGTCCAGAAAATAAAGGCCATGATTTTCGAGAGTCAAAAAAGAAGAAGAAGGAAACATGGTGAATCACGTCACGAACGTATTGAAACAGTTAGCAAATTTAATTATTTAGGAGTGCTGTTAACATATAATCTGAATTTTGCCAAGCATGCAAAGCAAAAATGCAGTGAAGCTAAGTTAACACTTAACATGATGTGGCCCAGATTTTTTGCTAATCCAAATATTAACCATTTATCCAAATATCAAGTTTTCAAAAGTGTCAACACATGTTTGTGCTACGGAGTACAGGCCTTAGAAGTCGCGTACTTTTCCAACTTCCTAACTCCACACCAACATAGGCTTTGCATGTAGAATCCGGATTACCACCAATCTACATTCGGAACCTGTGAAGTGATACCAGTCTTCACTGGCAGTCTTGGACTGGCAACGATGCTGCGAAAGTGTAAAGTTGAAATTAAAATCCCTCTTGTATTTTTTATTTTTAAAAGTTTTTTTAAATTAAACCTCAAAAGGTGCATTTGTTGAACTAATGTTATTTGCTATCAATCTCTACCATATCAATCAATTAAACAAGTTAAAATATTAAAAACTTCTAAAATAATACTTTTATCCTGTGATCGAAGTCACATGACTGACAACAAACGGAAACTCGATCAAACTTCCCCAGAAGAAGATACACGAGGATACGCAAATACAAATAACAGCATCCCAAAACTATTTAATTCATCAAAAATGTCTATTTCTACATTGGATCTCCAAAAAATTAAATCAATCATTGATTCGTCACTTCACACAGAGCTTTCATTGCCAAATCTAGCCACAAAAGATGACCTTAATGAGCTCAATGTCGAATTGAATTTTTTGCGAAATCAGAACAATTTTTTGTTAAATAAGGAGGAACAATTTGAAGACAGGTGCAGTTTATGAGGAACTGGAGGCACCAAACCGGGAATTGAGAGGCAAGAACATTATTATTTATTTTCCCAAAGAAAATGAAGATCCAGAGAAAAAAGTGCGATCTGTCACACGGCTTCTTCTTGGTAATGAATTTACACAAGAATTTTCTCATCCCGTAAATATAAGTAGCAACAACACTTAACTCAAACTTAAATTGGACACCGGATCCAACGATCTTATAATGTATCTGGTCTAAGTTATAAGCTTATATTTGTTGATTTTTTAATTTTGTTAAACTTTAAAAAATATTTTTCCTCCTTGAAACACACGTAACTAGTGAAAAAACAAGTAAATTTACAAAGTATTTCAACGGATTTAAACTTTTATGGATCCCAGCAATTAAAACGTCTTTAAAAGGTCGAGCTAGTGGGGCGTACTTGTATGGAATAAAAACATCAAAACCCAAAAATTATGATTTTGCAGAATTTGATGAAACTACTGTGGTAAGACTTTTAAATCAAGATGATATGTTTATTATTCCACTTTACATCAATTGCAATAAGTGGTCCGAGGATTTTGAACGATTGAGCAATATTATGTCTAGCTAGCAAAAGCATTTTGTTGATCGGTGATATAAATGCCAGAATAAACAGTAAACAAGTCTCTACCCTAATGAATTTAAACAATAATGCACTAATAAATCCCGCCAACAGAATATCGAAAGACAATGTTTGCAATCGAAATGGTAGTTATTTTCTTGAAATGCTACAAATGTATGATAGCATCGTTTTAAATTGATGCACGGAGGGAGACACTCAAAGTCACTTTACCTTTGTTGGAGGGCAGGGGAATTCCGTCATCGACTATTGTACGGTTAGCAATGATTGGATCAATCTTATTAATAAAATTTAAGTTTTCAATTTCATTTAAATTTAGTTTTAAACAAATCTTTCTCTGATCATATGCCAATAGTGGTTGAATGGAGATCTCAAACTGATCCACATTTAAATGCTTTTCGAAAATATTTTAGTGATGAACATCGAAAATGGTACATTCAATCAAACATAAAGTATTAAAACCTTTGCAAAGAAAAAAAAATAGAATATGAAAATAAACAAGCCCAGTCACTAAGTTAAACTACGAACACCAAGGAGTTTTGGAAATGGTAAAGGAAATAAATGGATCCACATAATTGGAACGAATGTTTCTGCTGACGATCTTTCTGTGTATCTTAAAAACCTTCTTAAAAATAAATCTGACTTATCTTGGAACCGTTAGTTTGGAATGCAATTCTGGACTCTTTGATAAGTGCTGATAAAGTAAAATCTGTTTTTCAAAAAGCAAAGAATGAGAAAGCTCCTGGTGAAGACGGGATACCCTATATATTTTTCTAAAAATGCATCTCAATCTTTTCATAACAATTTGCTCTTACTGCTTAAGAAGATTCTTACAACTGCTGAGATTCCCATTTCTTTCAAAAAGTCTTTTATGTTTTCAATTCATAAAAAAGGTGCTTTAAATGTAGTCGAAAACTATCGCGGTATATCATTTATGAATGTCGTTGGAAAACTATTTTGTGGAGTACCAGTCTGCAGGCTTGAAAAATGGGTAGAAGACAACAATATTATGACGAAACTACAAGCAGGATTCAGAAAAGGCTTTTCAACTATTGATCACATTTTTACGCTTTCTTCGATAGTTAAATCGCTCCAAGCTAGAAACAAGAATGTCTTTGCATTGTTTGTAGATTTGTAGATTTCAAAATTTAGACAAATCTAAACATAGACAAGTCTAGAGTTATGGTTTTCTTGCGATCCGGGCGAGATAATGTGAGGAATATTTGGTTGTACTATGGAATCTTTTTGGAAGTAAAGAAGAAGTATAAATTTCTAGGAGTTAAACTTGATTCAAAGCTAGATTTTAGTAAGAATTTATTTGAAAAAGCCAATGCCTCGCAGAGCTTGATAAATTTATCGTGGAGAAAGGTTTTCTCGAACCAACACATCAATATCTCAACAAAATACAACATATTCAATTCTGTCGTGAAGTCTACGCTTTGCTATGCTGCTCAAGTCTGGGTTACGGAAGAGTACGAGGAAATTGAAAAACTTCAAAGAAACTTCATCACAAAAATATTTAATCTACCAAACAAAACACCAAATTATGCAATTTATTAAGAAACTTTATTAAGGTTCTTGAATCTCCTGACGATCGTTTGAGCAAAATAATGCTTCTCTATGAAACAAGAAACAAAGACTGGTGGTTGGAGAAATGGTCACATATTGACTCTTCTTGTGGTGAAGAGTTACAGATAGACCTTAGTAAAATTAGATTTTTAAAGGAAAACTTTTACAAAATCATACAAAAAAATGAAGATGCTGTTCGAAATCAGTTTGTTGAAAAAGCCTGTGAATCAGAGAGCAGAATAATATACAGCCGGTTAAACTTTAACTTGTGTGATAAAAATTATTTTCAAGATACCCTAAAAACCAAAGATATTTCTTCAATATTCGAACAAAGATGTGAGCTTCTAAGTCTCAATGGATTACCATGCAACGGAAGTTTTGATCAGTTCTACAATCTATGCAACTGCAAAGCCAAAGAAGACATTTTCCATTTTATTAGTATTTGCCCAAACTTCAAACGGATAAGAATCACATACTTCGGAAAACAGTCACTCTCAATGCAGGAAACCTTACAAATATTGAATGGATCAAACTGGATGAAACTTATTAATTTTCTGAAGGATAGTTACAAATATATTGGAGCGGTTCGGAAGCCCTTTTTTTAAAATCCCATTTTTTATAATCCCGCAAAACAAAAATTTAAAATCCCGATTCTAAAGTACCGCTTTTTTAAAATCCCGCTTTTAATAATCCTGTTTAAACAGAATTCCGTTTCTCGTTAGCCCGCTTTTTAAAATCCCGTTTAATCCCGTTTAATCCCGCTTAGCCCGTTTCTTATTTTGATAAATTTACTGAATGTTGTACACATAAATATTACATAGCAGTTCCCCAATTTGAAAAGCTGGGCTGAGCAATAAAGTTGTTTGTGGTTTGTGTGAACATTTTTTTTATTAATATAAACTTCAACAGATAACGGCTATGTTCTATATTTTTTTATTTGTTAAGTTACAAAATCAATAAAAAAACTTCTTATCTTTCAAACATAATTATTTAGTTTAATTTCTTTATTCTACTTGAAAAAGCTACCAGTCGAGCTGACTGCAAACCCAAAGCTTGAATGTTCATACAACCTGTTGAAAATCCACGCTTGAAATGGAGAAATATTGATGTCGAAACTTACCACCACACTCTTAATGATTTCCTCTCCAGAATTCCTTCGGCTTTTGAATCAACTAATTGCTTATCAAATCAATCGACAGAATGTATCAGAAAATCTTCTTTATATCAGATATTCAAATGCAAAGAAAACTTTTAATCAAAATTGGTTCGATAGCGATTGTATGAATGTCAGAAAAAAATCTTTTGATCTTTTAAATGCTTTTCGAAAATATTTTAGTGATGAACATCGAAAATGGTACATTCAATCAAACATAAAGTATTAAAACCTTTGCAAAGAAAAAAAAATAGAATATGAAAATAAACAAGCCCAGTCACTAAGTTAAACTACGAACACCAAGGAGTTTTGGAAATGGTAAAGGAAATAAATGGATCCACATAATTGGAACGAATGTTTCTGCTGACGATCTTTCTGTGTATCTTAAAAACCTTCTTAAAAATAAATCTGACTTATATTGGAACCGTTAGTTTGGAATGCAATTCTGGACTCTTTGATAAGTGCTGATAAAGTAAAATCTGTTTTTCAAAAAGCAAAGAATGAGAAAGCTCCTGGTGAAGACGGGATACCCTATATATTTTTCTAAAAATGCATCTCAATCTTTTCATAACAATTTGCTCTTACTGCTTAAGAAGATTCTTACAACTGCTGAGATTCCCATTTCTTTCAAAAAGTCTGTTATGTTTTCAATTCATAAAAAAGGTGCTTTAAATGTAGTCGAAAACTATCGCGGTATATCATTTATGAATGTCGTTGGAAAACTATTTTGTGGAGTACCAGTCTGCAGGCTTGAAAAATGGGTAGAAGACAACAATATTATGACGAAACTACAAGCAGGATTCAGAAAAGGCTTTTCAACTATTGATCACATTTTTACGCTTTCTTCGATAGTTAAATCGCTCCAAGCTAGAAACAAGAATGTCTTTGCATTGTTTGTAGATTTGTAGATTTCAAAATTTAGACAAATCTAAACATAGACAAGTCTAGAGTTATGGTTTTCTTGCGATCCGGGCGAGATAATGTGAGGAATATTTGGTTGTACTATGGAATCTTTTTGGAAGTAAAGAAGAAGTATAAATTTCTAGGAGTTAAACTTGATTCAAAGCTAGATTTTAGTAAGAATTTATTTGAAAAAGCCAATGCCTCGCAGAGCTTGATAAATTTATCGTGGAGAAAGGTTTTCTCGAACCAACACATCAATATCTCAACAAAATACAACATATTCAATTCTGTCGTGAAGTCTACGCTTTGCTATGCTGCTCAAGTCTGGGTTACGGAAGAGTACGAGGAAATTGAAAAACTACAAAGAAACTTCATCACAAAAATATTTAATCTACCAAACAAAACAACAAATTATGCAATTTATTAAGAAACTTTATTAAGGTTCTTGAATCTCCTGACGATAGTTTAAGCAAAATAATGCTTCTCTATGAAACAAGAAACAAAGACTGGTGGTTGGAGAAATGGTCACATATTGACTCTTCTTGTGGTGAAGAGTTACAGATAGACCTTAGTAAAATTAGATTTTTAAAGGAAAACTTTTACAAAATCATACAAAAAAATGAAGATGCTGTTCGAAATCAGTTTGTTGAAAAAGCCTGTGAATCAGAGAGCAGAATAATATACAGCCGGTTAAACTTTAACTTGTGTGATAAAAATTATTTTCAAGATACCCTAAAAACCAAAGATATTTCTTCAATATTTAAATAAAGATGTGAGCTTCTAAGTCTCAATGGATTACCATGCAACGGAAGTTTTGATCAGTTCTGCAATCTATGCAACTGCAAAGCCAAAGAAGACATTTTCCATTTTATTAGTATTTGCCCAAACTTCAAACGGATAAGAATCACATACTTCGGAAAACAGTCACTCTCAATGCAGGAAACCTTACAAATATTGAATGGATCAAACTGGATGAAACTTATTAATTTTCTGAAGGATAGTTACAAATATATTGGAGCGGTTCGGAAGCCCTTTTTTTAAAATCCCATTTTTTATAATCCCGCAAAACAAAAATTTAAAATCCCGATTCTAAAGTACCGCTTTTTTAAAATCCCGCTTTTAATAATCCTGTTTAAACAGAATTCCGTTTCTCGTTAGCCCGCTTTTTAAAATCCCGTTTAATCCCGTTTAATCCCGCTTAGCCCGTTTCTTATTTTGATAAATTTACTGAATGTTGTACACATAAATATTACATAGCAGTTCCCCAATTTGAAAAGCTGGGCTGAGCAATAAAGTTGTTTGTGGTTTGTGTGAACATTTTTTTTATTAATATAAACTTCAACAGATAACGGCTATGTTCTATATTTTTTATTTGTTAAGTTACAAAATCAATAAAAAAAACTTCTTATCTTTCAAACATAATTATTTAGTTTAATTTCTTTATTCTACTTGAAAAAGCTACCAGTCGAGCTGACTGCAAACCCAAAGCTTGAATGTTCATACAACCTGTTGAAAATGTAACGAATAATATTAAATTGTTAATAAATAAATTCATTATTCATTCACTTACTTACTCTTCATAAAGTTATCCTAGTTAGGCTTTTACAATCGAATGCTTCTCCCTTTAGGGAATGGAATCAGCTGGCTCTATCCAACGACCTTACTTTTTCACTGAATATAAGTAACTTGCACGAGTGGAAAGATTTTTTTTTTAACTTTAATCGCAAAAATAGATGAAAAGCATTTAACTAGTGCATCAACGTCTGCATCTAGAATATTGTACAGGAACCTCAATCATCAAATACCTACAGAAGAGAGCTATTTCAACGTCAAGTACTCATCCGAGCAATAAACTTAATTTTCCGAGCTAGGGTGGAAACTCTTAACCTGAATTTCATACCCCACTGAAATGACTTACAGGGAACTTGTAATCTTTGTAACAGAAGAGAACGTGAAGATAGTTGCCACTTCATTGCAGTATCTTACAAGAAATACGACGCTTGCACTTTCGAGAAAGTTTTCTATCTGTCATTAGTTTCTACGAACGAGGGATGGTTTTGCTTGTTTAAATTTTGCAACATGCCTTGGCTTATCGTAATAGCTTTCCTCAGACCACTTAGTCCTAACAGTTAAAGCTTTGAATTTTACTTTCATGTTTTTTATCTTAAAAAAAAAATATATATAAGATCTTCAGTCTCTTGTTTCCCCATTTAGAGTTTTTAATCTAATATAATGTTCCAACCGACCTGATTTAACTTATGAATCATGAAATGCGTTCCCATCGAATTATTTCCTGTTTGTTTTGGTCTGACATTTTTGTTCACCTTTACTCCTTTCAAATCATTCTTTTTTTTGGTTTTGTCTTGAGACATTCCTGTTAAGATTCCTGTAAAATTGCTTTTAATTATAACTAATTAATAAAAACACAAGAAAACTTACCGAGAACAATATTTTTTTCTTTCTTAAACATTAAAAAGTTTTTGTTTTTTGTTGCTGAATAAAGCGCTGAGTAAAAAGCAGTTATGTTATAGTCTGTTTTTATAAAGATTTACGATAAAATAAGGATTTGTATAGATTGTAAAGTTACTCTTAACAGATATGTAGTCTAAAATTTTTATCTTTTGCCTCTTAAAGAGGATAATACTCATTAATACTCATTTATTTTTATTTCACTATACCATGTTACCAAATGGTGTAAAGTCAACTGCATCAATTTTTCAAAGTGTTATTGATCGGATTCTTTTGGGTATAGAAAATATTGCCATCTTTATAGATGACATTTTAGTTAGTGGATATTCATGGGAAAGCTGTAAAAAGACGCTTATGAAAGTTTCAAAAAGATTAAATGACTATAAAGTTCGAATCAACATGGAAAAATTATATTTTTTTTTAGAGAAGTTAAATACCTTGGCCACATTATTTCAAAATCCAAAATTCAGCCTGATCCTGATAAAGCAGATGCAATTCGTAAAGCTCCAAGTCCCACAATTTTAACGGAACTACAATTTTTGTGATAACTAAACTATTTTAGTATTTTTATTCCAAATCTATATACTAGTCTTAGAGACTTAGATTTAGGCTTAGACAAATTTTAATGCACGCAGGAACTCTTGTAAATGTTTTGGATTTTATTTTCAAATTTACGTTTCTATTATTTGGTGTAAAACTGAAATGTAGATGCCAAAATGGGGTTACGCAGGATTTAATGAGGTCATTTTAACTAACTTGGCCACTAAGAAACATATTTTTTCTTATACATAAGGATTTCTTGAGTAGAAACATATTAAAGGCGATGTAACTTTATTCAATCGTTAAAATAAGTTTATAAAAAAGGCTGTTAATGTTTACTCGACTTAACATAGCTTATGAGCAAAAAGTAATAAGTACTATCCTGTATTTCAATCATTTTGTTGGAGAAGATTGTTATGTATATGAATTATGAACAATAAATCAGTCTATTGTAAAAGCTTAACGTGTATTACATTTACCTATTTAATAGGCATGAGCAGCGATTAATGATTTTTCTTGCCTGTTGTATTTTATGTGGGTTAAATGTTCGGCGAATCTCACTTTTATGCTGTGAGTAGTTTGTCCTATAAATTTTTGTTCACATTGACAACACTCATATATATAAATACCAGACATTCCATTAAGATTCGTCTTGTCTTTAGTGGATCCTAACATATTTTTACTCTTTGGGTTACTAGAAAACACAACATCTATGTCACGGAGTTTTAATTTTGATTTAAGTTTATTTGTTATAAGTGGGTTGTAGTTGTAGGTCATCGAAACGCATGTTTTGGTTGTTATTGAGATTTTCATGTTGTGAGAATAGTGTCGAGAGCTCAGATTTTTTAATATTGTTCAAACGCTTTTTTTGTTAATTTGTTAATTATTTTGTCACTGTAACCAGTAATTTTTGCCACTTCTTTGAGGTGTTCATATTCACTATGGAAGTTTGTAGTTGAAAGTAAATGTAGCTTACACATACGGTGTACCATAGAGTGGAAGGCTTGTTAGGATTGTTATGGTGGAAATTTGAGTATATGCAAATTCGCACCCTGCACAAATCCTATCGTAGGCCCAGGCCAGGGGGACAGCATACCCCACCATACATACCTTACTTTTTATTATAAAATGATTTGGCTCTATTTCCAAAATTAAACAAAACATTGTTTGCATAATTCTGTTTACCACAAGGAAATAAAGCCAAATTGGCGTTATTTCGTTTATAAAGACGAAATAAGACCAAAATTGGATTCGTTCTTATTTCGTTTGGCGTTATTTCACGTCACCATATATATGAAGAATTTGGCTTTATTTCGATTTTGAAAACGAAATACCGCCAAATTTTGTATTTAAACAAATTTGGCGTTATTTCCATTACTTTTTTGGCATTATTTCGTTTTAGTAATCGAAATAAAGCCAAATTGGTATTATTTCGTTTCGAAAAACGAAAGAAGACCAAATTTAAGATTTTATGTATTTCTTTTGGTATTATTTCACGTCACCCACCATACTAACTTCACTTTTAATACGCTGTAATCCTGAAATACCTTTTTCTTGTTGATTGGAAAAGTAATAAAGCCAAATTGGCCTTATTTCCATTTATTAATTGAAATTAAATCAAACTCTTTTTTTCGTTTTTGAAAACGCAATAAGGCCAATTTGGCGTTGTTTCGTTTGGAGCTATTTCACTTCACCGTGAAGTGATGATCTAAGCTTTGTTATTCAACCTTGAATGCTTGTAGATTTTAATGTTTTGCAAAAAGCAGAGTTTCAACAAAGAAAATGTAGTTTCCAACATGTTAATCCAAGTATTCTGTTAACTGTGAAGCATTTTTTTATTCAGAAAACTTTGCGAAAGACAGTCATTCTGAGATTGATAAAACTTCACACAAATCTTGAATCATTTTTACTTTACATTAGCTAAATGTTTTTCATTTTTTAATTTTTTGTGGTTTTTAGGATGAGGTTTGATAAACAGTTTTTTTATGTGTCAAGAATTTCAGATTTTTAAAAAATTTATATTGCTCAGAAAATTTTCAAAAATTCACATTAAAATAAATAAATTACTAATTTTTAACTATTATTATGGGTTTATTCTTGAAGTCTGCACTATATCTCCCAATTAAGTACTTCTTCTTGACACAGTATAAACTAAGCTAAATACTAATATTTAAGTTTTCTAAATATCACGTCCCGTTAGTTTTTTAATTCAAGATGTTTCTGAATTTTGACCCTTACATCTTTAATAGCTTTAAGCCTACCACTCAAAACATATAATCACAAATAATTTTTGTAACAGAAATATCTCCCTTAATCCTTACATGTATTGGACTTCACAAAATGCGCACAATTAAAAATACAAGAGTGAACGAAAGATGTTGAACCTATTCAAAAGAACCAATAATGTTGCTTGTTGTCAATGAATTCAATAAAGTAATTTTTTAAGAATAACAGTTTGATTTCAGACCAATATTTTTTTGAGAATTAAGCGAATGTTTATACTATTTCAGTATATGAAACAAAATTGAGTTATTGTATTAGATATGAAGAGAGGCTTATAGTAAGGTGCGACAAAAGTTGAACCTATTCAAGCGACCAGCTGTGTTGTTGTAGACGTGTATCCAGTGGGGTACAAAATCTAGCTACCCAAAGCGAACGAAGGCCTCCATAATAAATGTTATATGTTCGTTCCGCGATAAGGTTTTATTAAAAATAATACATAGGTTTCTAACTGTGTCGACAAATGGAATAGAAACACCGTTCATTGAAATGGAGGGGAAATCGATCTTATCAGTTGGAGTTCTACTAATGACTATACACTAAGATTTAGCAGGATTGAGTCTGAGACCATTATACAAGGCCCAGAAGTATATTGATTCCAGGTCATCGTTCGTAATGCTTACTTCGTCTTCGATCAGCCCCAAACGTCTTGTAATAATAGTACATCATTGGCGTAGAGTAAAAGACTTGAGTGTTAAACAAATTTACAAATGTCTATTATATACATTATGAACAATAATCGGCCGAGAATATAACCCTGTGGAAATCCACATACCAACGGCAGAAAACAAGACATAATTCCATTTGACAAAACCGCTTGATATCCCTCAGAAAGATAGTTTAAAATCAAACTTGACGCTTCTCTTGTGAAATTGTACTCGGTTACCAATTTACTGCTCAAGATTTCATGATTGACGGTGTCAAACGCTTTTGAGAAATCAATCAGGGTCAATATAGTTAGTTTTTCAGCATCCATAGGTGTTTGGAGTTCATATGACAGTTTTAAAAGAGCTGTCACACAACTTTTTCCAGCTTTAAGACCAGATTGGTGGCTATGAAGAAGATTATTTCTTGGTGAATTTCAGATTCGCGAGAGGAACGAATCATACATGGTAAGGGTGATTTAGCCAAGGTCTTGTAAAATGAATGTCAGTTATTATTTAAAGAACTTTTTCTTCATAATCAAATTTGTCCATGATCAGCACCTTGTTGCTATGTCTGATTTCATGAAGTAAACGTCGTTCTGTTTCAATTCTTTAATAGCCTTGTGAATTTATGTGGTATCTGTGTCACGTTTGAAGTTGGATTTTACATTTAATATAAAAGGCCTGGCAAAATATCTAACTATTTCCTAAGTTGGCTGATATGTAAATTTTACGCAAGTTTCGATGTCTGCAATGGTATCCATTAGTGGTAGTGATAGGGTTAATGGTTTGGGAGTGAAGTTTAGACCACGATTCAAAACATCTAGTTGCTCGGCTAAGAATAAATTGTCAGAAAGATTTACAACTAAATCGTTGACAGTCATTGGTTTAGAATTGTTGTTGTTTAAATAACCTCCTTTGTTTTTGCATTAGTGTATTAATCGAACTAACTTATTTTTTGTTTGACACGTTTTTCATGAAATAATTTGAACATATATTTTAGTTTAGATTTCCAAAATAAAACCCTTAAAAAAGCGATAATTTGAATTAAATTTGTAATTAAAACATAGTACGCGCTTCGATGATTTGCAACTACAGCCCACTAATAACAAATAAACTTAAATCAAAATTGAAACTCCGTGACAAAGAAAACATTGGTATAGTTAAAATTAGCTTTTTGTCAAAAAAGTTATATAAGCTGAGCTAAAAAATCTTTAAATTGCGTAATGACAATGTGCTTTTTGCTGGACGTCATCTGACGAGCCGCTAAACGCTTTAATTATAAATATATAGGACAAACTACTAGAAGCATAAAAGTGAGATTCGCCGAAAATTTCAGCCACAACAAGCCGGTAAATCAACCATCGCTGCTCATGCACTACAACAAAACCATACTAATAATATCTGTATCGATCAGGTTAATCTAATAAAAAATATCAACAACAATAGAAGACTTGATGCCTACGAAAGTATTCACATACATAAAACCAACAACCTTATGAACAGCGACAATGTCAATATAATTCCTCCCTTGTATAGTTTATTTTGACTTGCACATAAAGTTGCCACAATGTTACAAGTGTAACAAAGTGTTACATTTTCTTTTAATTTTATTTGTTTGTTACTATAATGCGTTTTTTCCTATTTTGTTACATTTTTCCAACAAATGTTTTTTCTTCGTTTTGTTAAAAAAAAAACTATCGTAATGGTAAAAGCGATACTAATTATACTAATAACAGACTTTGAATTTTGAAAAATAATTTGTTATAAACCTCCTATTAGTATAAAGTATTATTTCTTGTAAATAAAATTTTCATTTCAGATTTTTGTTTCAATTTTTTTGCTTTTGTTAAAGTAAGCTACAATTATATTAAACTCTTAAGATGGAGTACACTCTGTTTATCAATATGTTAATAATAAAAAAAAGAATAGGTTTGCAAAATGATTGTTGAAGAACTTGCACAACATCCCTGATTTATGTTAATGTAAATACCTCTTTATACTAGTTGTCATTCCTATAATGTCATATTGACATAATGTAAATAATTGAATTTCCTTTTATCTTTCTGTCAAATATATTGAAGTACTTAATTGTAAAGGGTTGTCATCTTTTTATTTCTGGGGAATCATTTAAAATTTGTAATAGGTTATGGGCCCAGTGGAATCAGAATAAAAAGACACATAAAGTAGGAAAATTATTATGACAACATTTACTGGAAAAAATCCTCTTTTCAATGGAGAAAATTACTCCACATGGAAAACTCAAATGGAGGCTGTGCTGCATAAGAATAGGTTACTTAAACTGCTGCAAGGACAGGAGCAGAAGCCGTCGGAACCTGAAAAACTGGAGGAGTGGAATGTTAAGGACTTGGATGCTATATGCGAATTAATTATAGCAATGGAACCCGCGCAGGTTGAGCTTGTGAAATCTCAAAACACATCGGAAGACTTATGGAAATTTCTGGAAAATACTTTTGATAGGAAGGGCACCCGCCAAAAGGTTGAAGAGTTTCGTAAGTTAATAAATTTTAAAATGCATGAAAATCAAAGTATGGAATCGTATTTAATTCAATTTAATTCAACTGTTAATCGGCTACGAGAATTGGATGCGAAGCTGGACGAGGAATTATTGGCTGTCCTGATGTTGGATGGCTTACCAGATAGTTACAAAGACATTCAAGCAGCTTTTGATGTATCTACAGATTTTCCGAAGATGGATGTTTTACGAGCAAGACTACTTGAAGTAAGTGACAAAAGGAGAAGTTCTGTTGAGCGCAATGATGATGCATTGAAGGTTAGAATGCACTATAAGAAACCAAACACTTATCACCAACCAGGTATATCAAACAATAATTTCCCTTTTAATTGTCATCGTTGTGGTCACAAAGGTCACATGAAAAAAGACTGCCGCGTTAATCTGCACAAAGAAAAATAAATAGATTCGTTGATAGTTATACTTCTGAAAGTGAGGAGAGGTTTATAGCCACAGAGCATCATTCTTTACCTACAGAGGAAATGTCAAAAAATGTAGATAGTCTTGTTCGGAAATCTGAGGATAAAAGTTGGTATATTGATAGTGGAGCTACCTCTCACATGTGTTGCACAAAAAGGTATTTTATTAATTTGGATGAAAATTACAAAGGTTCAGTACAGGTAGCTAATAATCAATCGGCAAGTATAGAAGGAGTTGGAACAGTGCAGTTAGCTGTAGAAGTAAATGGAAAAAGTAAGAATATATCGCTTTATCGAACACTTTTTGTTCCTAGTTTGAAAAGTAATCTCATCTCTGCCAGCAAAGCAACAGACACTGGATGTAAAGTTCTTATAGAAGGAACGAATGCGTGTATCACAAAGAACGGTAGACTTATCCTTGAGGCAGTGAAGCAGAGAGGGCTATATTTGGTTAAATTACAGGCCAACATAATGGAAGGGCAAGTCAATAATACCCAATTTAATGAAAAAGAATGTTGTCACGACACTGATAAAAATTATACCATGAGTGATTCATTGCACGTTTGGCATAAAAGGTATGGCCATTTGAACATTTCTTCTTTGCGTTTTTTGAAGAAAAATTTTATGGTAAAAGGATTACCAAATTTCAATAATGTTTCCCTTAGTTGTGTTTCATGTGTACGAGCTAAACAATCAAGACTTCCTTTTAAAGCCAAACAAGAAAAGTCTTCTAAAAATATTCTTGATATTACCCACACAGATTTATGTGGTCCAATGAATGTGGAATCCATTAGCAGAAGTCTTTATTTTGCTACATTTATAGACGACTACACTCGCAAAGTTTTTGTTTATTTTTTACGCAAAAGGAGTGAATATTTTGATGTTATTAAACAGTTTAAGAAACTTGTAGAGAACGACACAGGTAGAAAAATAAAAATATTTGGCAGTGACAATGCACGTGAACTTTTAAGCCACGAGTTCTCAAAGTTTTTGGCTGATGAGGGCATTAGACGCCAGTTAACTGTTGAATACACACCGCAACAAAACGGTGTAGCGGAGCGTAAGAATCGAACGCTCGTTAAGATGGCACGTTGCTTACTTATTGAAGCAAGTTTTCCTAAATTTTTATGGGCAGAACTGATACATACTGCAGCATATATACGAAACCATTGCCCAACTTTATTAAATTGTCAGAAGACACCAGAACAAATGTGGACAGGTCGAATACCTGTTGTAAGTCATTTTAGGCAAATTGGATGCCGAGGATTTGTTTTAAATAAAACCACAAGACGATCAAAACTTGATCCAAAGAGTGACGAATATGTACTGATTGGCTATTCAGCGGAATCGAAAGCTTATCGTTTATGGAAACGAGGTACTAGAATTATAATAAAAAGCAGAGACGTCCGTTTCATTGAAAATTTTAATACTGATAAAGTCAAAACAGAGAAAGAAAATAACAATGAAAGCTTTTATGAATTTGAATATAAAAAGGGAGATAAAATTGATTATGAATCCGATATCTCCAAGAAGGAAGACATGGGAAAAGACGAAAATGATGATGGTAAAGAAGAAGGCAATGATGAGGATGAAGAATTTTCGAAAGATGATGATGATGATGATGACGAGGAAGAAGAATATCAAGAGGCAGCTGAAGTTGCAGAGGAGAATGTAAAACAACTTACAAATGAAAGTAAAAATAGTGCCACCTTAAGAAAATGTGCTACAGAACAAGACCCAAATAGTTTTAAGGAAGCCAATACTTCTTTGCATGCGTCAGAATGGTTCGAGGCCATGAAGAAGGAATATGACTGTCTTATTCGAAACACAGCTTGGGAGTTGCAGGACTTACCAGTAGGAAGAGACGCGATTGGGTGGTGCCGGTGGGTCTTCAAATCAAAATATAAAGCAGATGGGAGCATAGAAAGACGCAAGGCGAGGCTTGTAGCAAAAGGCTACACTCAAAAATTTGGTATAGACTAAGTTGATACTTATTCCCCGGTGGTACGACAGAGTTCAATTCGTATAATATATGCGTTATCGGTAGAGCACAACTAAAAACTTCGTCACTTGGATGTATCAACAGCCTTTTTGAATGGGGTACTTTATGAAGAAATTTACATGATCCAGCCGGAAGGATTTATTGATTCCAAACACCCAAATAAGGTTTGTCGTTTACTTAAGGCTCTCTATGGTCTCAAGCAAGCTAACAGGCAATGGCATGCAACATTAGGTGAAAAGCTTGAGGAATTAGATATAATACAATCTAAGTATGATAAATGTGTTTATTTCAAAATAAACGAATTAGAAAAAACAGTTTTGGGAATCTATGTCGATGACATTATAATTGCATTAAATAATCAATCAAATATTGATTTGATAAAACAAAAGCTTGTTGAACACTTCGAAATTCGTGACCTTGGTGAACCTTCTCTTTGTGTCGGACTTGAAATACAAAGGACGAAAGATACGATTTCTATTAGTGAAACTCGTTTTATAAATAACCTTTTAATTAAATATAATTTACAAAATTCCAGAAATAAATATATTCCCATGGATGTTAAATTAAAACTGGAAAAGGAACCAAGCGTAGCAGGAGAACGGGTTCCTGTGCAAACAAAATACTATCAAGAGATGATTGGGTCCTTAATGCACCTTGCTATTTTTAGCCAACCTGATATTGTTTTAAGCGTTAGCAGCTTAACACATCTACTCAATTGCTTCGTTATTTGAATTGTACAAAAAACGCGAAATCGTAAGACCGGATTACCCTTGATAGGCTACGTAGATGCTAGCTGGGCAGAAGATATTAACGATAGAAAATCTCAAAGTGGTTTTGGTTTTTTACTTGCAATAGCAGCTGTTAGTTGGGAGTCCAGAAAACAACGGACAGTTTCTACATCGAGTGCAGAAGCAGAATACGTAGCCCTTAGTGAAGCAGCCAAAGAGGCACACTCACTTCGTTTTCTTTTGCAGGAGCTAATACTGAAGTTCATATCACCAACTACTATTTTCTGTGACAGCCAAAGTGCGATGTTTATCGCAAAAGACGGTGGTAGGCACTCACCTACAAAACATATTGACTACAAATATCACTACATAAGAGAAGCTATTGCGGAAGGTACTGTAGCAATAGAATATCTTCAGACTGACAAGATGGCAGCAGATGGTCTTACCAAAGCAGTTTCCAGAGACAAACATCGTTTCTGTTTTAATACCTTTGGATTAAATTTTGGATATTGATGTTGAGGAGGTGTGTTGAAGAACTTGCACAACATCCCTGATTTATGTTAATGTAAATACCTCTTTATACTAGTTGTCATTCCTATAATGTCATATTGACATAATGTAAATAGTTGAATTTCCTTTTATCTTTTTATCAAATATATTGAAGTACTTAATTGTAAAGGGTTGTCATCTTTTTATTTCTGGGGAATCATTTATAATTTGTAATAATGTTGAAACGAGAGCGCTTTTTAACATTTTCCAAACCTATTCTTTTCTTTATTATTTGCAGAATTTTGATATGCAAAACTTTGGTAGCCAGAATTTCGACAGGCAGATTTTTGAAAAGCAGAATTTAGCAAAGCAGAATTTTGAAAGCATAATTTTTTGACCCCGGCAGAATAATGACCCCAACCCCTCTTTTGACTGTTTTATTTTAATGTTTCTATGTCACTTGTTATCACTCACTCATCATACTCATCATATTCTCTTTGCTTCTTCTTCTCTAATAATTGTATACGTTTGCTGTTTTATCTTTGACTTTTGTTAGCTATTTAGTATATTGCCAATGATGAGTCGCCGCTCTCTCGATATGCATTCAATTTTGTTTAAAATAAATATTGTATAGAAATGTGTTACAATAAAGTTTCGTGTTTTTATTTTATTTTTATTTTTCATCTGTTGAGGTCACAAAGTTGTAAAATTCCACAAAAACATGATTAAATTTATTTAATTAAATTATCCCACTCCTTGTACCGGCATCATAACGTGGTGAAGCGAGAAGTTTTAGCTTCTCTTATTCCTTCTGGAATATTAAGCTGCTTCGAAAATGTTAAGAAGAACCATGGGATATTCCATAAAAAACTATAACTTTCGATGAAAATCAATTGTTTTTGGGAAACGAATAGTGAAATGAATCCAATAAAGTAGTATTCCTAGTTTGAGTTTTTTACTCAAAAAATACTAATTAATAGTCACAGATTAATTTTAATTGAAATATGTTATTATGAACAAATATGAATAAAATATACAATTATTAGAAAAGAAGCATCATAATAATTCGAAAAATAATTTTTTTTTTTCATTCTTGCCATACCTAAATACATTGAGTATTGATATTTTCTTCTGTTTTTCTTTTTATAATTCCACTAACTTTTTTTTGTGATTGTTAAAAAAAAAAGTAAGTGAATTATAAAAAGAAGTAAATTTTAAATTATTAAAATCAAGGGGCCATATTCATAAAGAATTAGTAAAGTCCTTGTGTCAAACTGGCAGCGAAAATAACTGAAGATATTAGAGCTATGATGGAGCCAATTTACGCTGTCGATTGCATCAAAACCGATGATGGAGTTATGTACCATGCAATTTCGCAGCTGGTGATTATTTTGTTAGTTTACTTGTTTGTTATTTTTTGAGGTTATTATTTTTATTATTATTACTATCAACTGATATTTATAGATTGAAAATTTTGGAAATAGAAAAAATAAAAGAACTTGAATTTAGGCAAGAATTTTTGTTTAGTTCCTATTATTGGAAAAAAGGGATGACAGATACAGTCTTTTGCCTCGACCAGATGACTTTCTACAGTCCTGACTTTTTTAGTTTTCTTTTATTTCTTTTAATAAACACACCTTTTATTCATATATTTGCAGATTGTGTTTTTCAAAACTCGAGTTTTTTGCTCTGATCTACTACAATTACAGTTTAAAGTATGACAAAAAAATTTAATTTTATACATCTTTATTTCATAAAAAATCATTCATCATGTTATTGATGATATCAGTGAACGAGTACTGTAATCGTCTATTCGACTTGAAAAATATCACATTTCTGATTGTTTTTTTGAAGTTACACCGTTAAGATTAAAAAATAAACAACAAATACCGTCACCTATAAGAAAAATTCGATCGTTTAATTTGTTGGTTTTTAATTCTGGAAGATAATTAACCATTTAATGTGGTACACTACTTAGACAGCTCATATAATACTTGATAAAATTATGAAATATAAACTTAGTTAACGAAATAAGCTATTCATATTTACCTCACAAAATTGTGTTACTAGATTATTTGACCGTTTTCTTATTTCGCTCAAATATTACTGGGGTAATGATAGTTTTGGTGTTCAAGTTAAAATTACGGTTATATTTTATAACAAAATATATTTTGTTGATATGTCAGTAGTAAGACAGCTTATATTAAAGCTTCATAACTAACAATGTTTTATAAATTATGAGTATTTCTTAACTAAAAGTGATGGACTATAGAATGTCCATCACTTTTTTTATTTTATATTCTTTTGGTTGGTGGCTGAACTATTATTTTAATTTAAAAACAAAAAGGCGGACAAGAAGGAAGATAAGTTAACGAGGAAAAAGAGAAAAGCCGAGAATTAGGAGAATTAGCGAGAACTAGAACGCTAGCCCAATCAAGTTTAAGACGGCATGATATCAAAAAAGAAGGCGACTTTAACTTTGCAAAATTCTTGCAAACAATTGATTAGAAAACGCCATGATGGTCAGCTCAAACTAAAAATAAAGTTTAAATATCTAATAATTCCAGCGATTGTGTTTTCCTTACATATGTATGTCATTCTGATGGTGGAAATTTTTACCAATAAATTTATTATTACCATGATCATTTCTTTAACAATAACTATGTTGTAATAATTGTTTATCAATCGTTCAATAACATGGGCAGGGAAAGAATTAGAACACAGGGTGTCCCTTATTAAAGTGATGTTTTTTTTTTTTTTTTTTTTTTTTTGAAATAAAAATTTATTTAAACAAAAAAACATCAATTTAATAAGGGACACCCTGTGTTCTAATTTTTTCCCTGCCCATGCTATTGACCGATTGATAAACAATTATTACAACAAAAAGGAAACGAGTCTAGAAAATGTTCCACCACCACAACCTGTTGTCTATCGGAGTGCAATATATATTCCATCTCTTTCAACTCGATTGAAACTGTAGTATATTTCATAACATGAGATAAGTATACAAGTTCGGTTGAGAAGTGTAAAACTTAAATAACTTAATGATCATTAAGTAATAGCATTACTTTTTATGTACATTGTACATGCTTTCCGCTAATCATCCGATCTTGTATGCCAATCTAAAATACCGATACAACAGAGTTCACCACTTGCCTTTTGATGTTTAAGATAGACAGTTCTTATTGTTAAATAATTATAGTTGTACTTAATCTGAAGTAATAAAGTGAATTTACAGATTATAAAAGAAGTGTCTTTTAATATATATGAGACACAACATTTTGGCGACGAGGATCGGGTATTAAAGTTAAATACTATAAATAAAATATTCAAATTAAAATCTACAAAAACCCAAGTGTCCAAAAAATGAAATTAATTGGAAGCGTAGAACCTTACGAAAGTGGTGACAGTTTCCGAGACTATGAAAATCGGTTAAACAATTTTTTTTCTCTAAACGCTGTTCAAGAAAATGAAAAAAATAGTCTTTTCGTTGGAATAATGGGTAAGTCCATGTATGAGTTACTGGCAAAGCTGACTTATCCCGTATCACCATGTGAAAAATCATACCATCAGAACATATCAATGCTTCGCAGTCAATTTGCACCTAAACCAAACAAGCGCTCTGAAAGATTTAAGTTCCACAATGTAGTTCAGCAGCATGGTGAGTCTATAAGCGAATATATTTTGAGGCTAAAGGCAGCAGCTCAAGATTGTTGCTTTGGTGATTTTATGGATGTTAGCCACGTGTTCAGTACAGTTATGTCGACACTGTCCGCTGGTACCACGCCACCGCCGTCAACTGGTACCGGACTTTTCGTAGCATCCAGCGCTACCACATCCACGTCTACCACTACGTCCACCACTACGTCCACCACCACGTCCACCGTTTCAACGCCACCATCAACCTATTCGTCGGCAGATTCTAAAATTGGAATCTATAGAATGAAAATTCTGGATGAGCAATTGTCTGATCGGTTTATCGTAGGTTTAAAGCACGAAAAGATCCAACAAGCATTGCTCGAAAATGATAATTTAACCTTTGAGCAGTATTGTGGGAAGGCTCTTGCTATCGAGTCTTCTGAGAGAGCGTCTAGTTCTGTGCAAGTGTCAAGATCTACCAATGCTGTCTATCAATCGTCACAGCCACAGTTAAAAAATCAAAAGCAAGTGCCATCGAAGTCATCGTACAGTTCAAAGTACAGCAACCATCCACCAGCACAAAGTAATCATCTGCGTAAACCGAATCGTCAACAAAGTCAATGTTATCGCTGTGGAAGAGCTGCACATAGAGATTGCCCTGCTGTTAACTGGGAATGTTTTGTGTGCAATCGTAAGGGACATATTTCGCGCATGTGTCCTAATAAGAAGTCAGGTGTTCACGTTATCAGTAGCAGAAGTGTAATAAATCAACCAGAATTATGCGATGTCGTAATAAATGGAGAAGCTGTGCTGATGGAGATCGATACGGGGGCAACGTCGTCAGTAATGTCGGAAGACCAATATAAGTTATGTTTTTCAAATTATACAATTGTTAAAAATAAGTCAAATTTAGTATCAGTTACAGGTGGTGAATTAGATGAGCTTGGAACAATGAGCTGTGAAGTAAGTTATGCCGGTAAAGTGTTGAGTCTTGCGGTCGTCATAGTTAAAGGAAGCCGTCCTAAAATTAGTTTAATGGGACGACCATGGATAGATGCAATTTTTCCTAGCTGGAGAGAAACGTTTAAGGTGGAACGGGATGTTTTAAGTGTAACTTTAGAGGATGAAATCGTAAGTGAAGTTAAAAGTAGATATCCAAATATTGTTGAACCGAATTTAAATACGCCGATAGTCGGATTTGAGGCTGATATTGTTTTGAAGCCAGATATTGTGCCAATTTTCCATGCTCCATATAGTGTGCCTTTTAAGCTGAGAGATAAGGTTAATGCAGAATTAAACCGTTTAGTTCAAGAAGGGCTTTTAGAAAAAATAAGTGTCAGTCGTTGGGCCAGTCCTATCGTCATTGTTCCAAAAAAAGATGATTCTATACGAATTTGTGTGGACTGTAAGGTCACCATTAATAAATGTATTGAGACAACGTATTATCCGTTAAGGAAGTTGCAAGAAATTTTCGCTCAAATTTCGGGGTGCATGTATTTTTGTGTAATCGACCTAAAGGGCGCCTATATGCAATTGTCAGTAAATGAAGCATCAAAAAAGATTCTAGTAATAAATACATTCAATGGTCTCTATGCTTTTAATCGCATGATTTTCGGGTTAAGTAGTGCTCCTGGTATTTTCCAGTCCATAATGGACAGAATTCTTTTCGGTCTTAAAAAAGTGTTGTGCTACATTGATGATATTATCATTGGTGGAGCGAATCTGTCTGAATGTAAGGAGCAACTTTTTGAAGTGCTAAATCGTTTGTCAAAGCACAATGTCCGTATTAATTTACAGAAGTGCAAGTTTCTGCAGCGATCGGTTGATTTTCTTGGTCATACGTTGTCGGGAGCCGGGTTAAGCCCTCAAAAAGAAAAAGTGAGGGCAATTTTGCAAGCTCCACCACCAAAAAACTTGCAGCAACTCGAATCGTTTCTGGGGTTGCTCAATTTTTATCACCAGTTTTTGCCTAATATTTCCACCGAATGTTTTGCATTGAACAGTTTAAAAAGGAAAGGTGAACTTTTTCAGTGGACAACAAAATGTGACGAGGCATTCAAAAAATGTAAGCAATTGCTTGTCAATGCTCGCGTATTGGAATTATATGACCCACATAAAGAAATAGTTCTTTCAACCGACGCTAGTCCGGTGGGAGTTGGTGCAATTTTGGCACATGTTGTAGATGGAATGGAAAAGCCTGTGTTTTACGCTTCTTGCACATTAAACTCTGCGGAGCAAAACTATTCTCAGCTTCATAGAGAAGGGTTAGCTGTTATTTTTGCTATTAAGAAGTTTCATACTTTTATATACGGTCATCAGTTTACGTTATGTACTGACAACATGGCCTTAAAAGAAATATTTAGTCCTACAAAAAGTAATTCTGCTGTTGCTTTTGCAAGACTTCAGCGTTGGTCAATAACCTTATCTCAGTACCAATATAAGGTTATTTATAAAAGAAGTGCCCAAATGGCTCATGTTGATTTTTTATCAAGACATCCTTTAAATGTTGAGTCTGGAATCGAATACATTCCAATAAATTTTTTCGGTTCAGATCAGTTAGTTGATTTTGAACTAGTCAAAAAGGAAACTAAATCTGACAAAATTTTGTTTTCAGTTTACAAATTTTTAATTTCAGGTTGGCCAAAAAACATAGATTCAAATTTGCGTTCATATGTTCTTAACATGAATTCGTTATGCGTTGACGATGATTGTGTATTTTATCATCATCGCCTTGTCATTCCGGAAAGTTTACGTCTTAAAGTTCTACAGGTCTTGCATGAGTGCCATACTGGTATGGTACGAATGAAAATGCTGGCACGGTCTTATGTATGGTGGGTAGGCATAGACAAAGCAATTGAAAACTTTGTAAGAGACTGTAAAATTTGCCAGGCAACACAAAACATACCAAATGAAAAGTGTGACACTATTTGGCCTCCAGTTAAGCAAGCTTTTGATCGCATCCATATGGATTTTTTTCATTTAAAAGGAAAAACATGTTTAATTATTGTGGATGCGTTTAGCAAATTCTTCTTTGTAAAAGAAATGACGTCAACAACTTTAACGTCGTTACTAAAGGTTTTAAGGGACATTTTTGTGATTTTTGGTCACCCAAGATGTATTGTGTCCGACAATGGTCCTCCCTTCAGTGCTCATCTGTTTAAACAATATTGCATGGCCAACAAAGTTGAATACAAGCCAACACCTCCGTATCATAGCCAAAGTAATGGTTTGGCAGAACGGGGTGTGCAAACTGCAAAAAATGCCCTACAAAAGTTATTACTTGAAAAACAATCCAGTTCCAATTTAAACGTTGATATCTATGAATTTTTAAGCGTGTATAATAATACTCCCAGCACAGTTACTGGCAAAACTCCTTCAGAGTTAATTTTTTCATTTAAACCCTTAAACAAATTAGATTTTATCAATCCAAAAATAAAGAAATTAGAAACAAATGATTCCTCAAGTATTAAAAATTTTGAAGAAAATAATAAATTAATAATAAGTAATAATGTTAAACAAAATGTAAATTATAATAATTATTCAGTGGGAGAAGAGGTGATGTATAGATCAGAAATCAAAAATATTGTAAAATGGGTACCAGCAGTAGTAAAAAAAATTATTAGTGAATTGACTTATTTAATTGAGTTGAATTCGAAAATTAGATATGTGCACCAAAATCAACTAAGAAGAAAACATTCTGGCTCAGATATTCGCTTCACGAATTTAAATGCAGAACATTGTTTAGATTCCCAAGTTACTGCTGATGTCCATTTAAAAAACCATAGCGTTGAAACTAATTCGAAAATTAAAAACGATGTGATTGTTACTAACCACCCAATAAAAGAAGAAAATGTTGATTATGACTTGCCTATAGCTTTGAGGAAAGGCAAACGTAAAGTTACAATGAAATAAAAAAATTACTATAGGTTATTGATAAATTGTTAAGCATAAGTCAAACTTAATGGGTGGAAAGTGTAGTATATTTCATAACATGAGATAAGTATACAAGTTCGGTTGAGAAGTGTAAAACTTAAATAACTTAATGATCATTAAGTAATAGCATTACTTTTTATGTACATTGTACATGCTTTCCGCTAATCATCCGATCTTGTATGCCAATCTAAAATACCGATACAACAGAGTTCACCACTTGCCTTTTGATGTTTAAGATATACAGTTCTTATTGTTAAATAATTATAGTTGTACTTAATCTGAAGTAATAAAGTGAATTTACAGATTATAAAAGAAGTGTCTTTTAATATATATGAGACACAACAGAAACAAGCTCCAATTAGAAATAAAGAGACAACAAGAATAGCGTTTAGATCGACCAACACTCTAAAAACGTTTCTATTTTCTAACACAAAAGGGAAAATAGATAGAATGGATAAGTCTGATGTTGTTTACAAAATTAATTGTACAGGCGGGACAGTGACAAATTGTTCGTCTGTATACATTGGTACCTCCAAACAAAAACTCCGCAATCGTCTCTCCGGCCACCGGTCTGACATTAACAGTGGTGGTTCTCAAAAAACTGCACTTGCCCTCCACTGCATAGAGCAGGACCACAAGCCTGACTTAGAAAATGTGACTATACTAGAAGTTGAGAAACACCCTAATAAGAGAATGTTGTTGGAAATGCTGCATATCAACAACGAAGAGAGTTCGATCAACAGACGATCTGATTGTGAGAATCTCAGTAACATTTTCAGCCAACTAATAAAAAACAATAAAAGAAGGCAAAATTAAGTATAGTCTTTTGTCAGTGTTGGGAGGTGTAATTCAATAAGGAGATTTTTTCGTAGTTTAATGTATTTTAAAGTCAATGTAATTATTTAATTGTATTTATAATTTTTTAATTGTTTTTTCTAAATCAACTTAATTATTTTTAGTGTGCAATGTGTGGTTCTCTTGAACATATTTTTGTTTGTGAAAATTAAGTTTCTTAAATTTCTTAAATTAAATTGGAAGTTAAAAAAAAAAAAAAAATATTGATGTATTGTATAGATGACATTATTGACCATGTATATTATTTTACAATAAAGGCCTGAGGAAGAGCGTATTCATGCTCGAAACGTTGCTAACCATTTAACACCTAGTTTTATTTACCTGGAGCCTGCTTAGACACAATATTATTTGTATAACATTGAAGAGGTCACCAAAATATCCAAATAAATATCTCCACTTACCTTAAATTTTATTTATTTGACATTTTATCGTGATAATAACGACACAAGCACAACATTTTCTATGTTAAAAGTTAGACCACAAGTTTAGATCAAAGCATTGGTTTAAATTTGTTTATGAATAGCTTAAACCTTGAATTTTCTAAGTAATAACTTGGCAGGAATTTAGTAAATATATGGCCTAAGGACCAAGGTGTTTCATCCTTCCAAGTAGGGGACGTGAATATTAATTTTGTATTTATTTTTAATCTGAAATTACTTTTTTTGTACAGCTCTATTAAGGTGGAAAATCCCATTTAGCGTTTTGCTATTACATTTTTTTGTACCTAAATCTTTTCGTTCTCGAGATACAAAAAAAAAAAAAAAACATTTCCAAAATTTAAAAAAAAAGTTCTTCATTTATTTTTGTGTACCTATTTTGTATCTCTGCAAATCTGTTTGAGTTTGTTTGTACATATTTCCTTTCTCTAGATACAAAAGAAACATTTTAAAAATTAAAAAAAAATCCTCTGTTAGTCTGAAATTAGCTTGTATATTCATATCCTTTTTCATTCTCGAGATAAAGCTCTGAAGGTTATGTACGCAGACCTACATGCCACAAATATAATTTCAAAACATTTTTGTACCTTAGTTTGTTTGAATTTTTTTTTTACGACTAACTGTTTACTTAAATCTGGAGCAAACATTCTTTAGGTTGATCTTATAAACATCTTTTTTTTCATCGAGAACCTATGCGTTAGCATTGTAACTTAAGTACCTGTCTGATTCTGTGATAACTTAGTTGTTTAGTTCATTATTTCATTTTTCTTTTTGTCATTAATCGTTTGTCAAAAATCGTTTAATATAATATGTTAATTAATTTTCAATGTTGTGTCGTTGCAATCGGATTGATGTAATAATGGGAGTAAAGTAGCAGATATAATACGATTTAGTAATAAGTAAGATAATTTGTTTTTGAAAAATGTACCTACCTACCCATTGGTTTTATTTTGTATTTTACATTTAACAGATTGAATAATAAATATCCCCTGAAGAAGTAAGGAATTCTTACGAAACTTTGGGAGAATAATGGAATAGAGTTTTTTTTATTCGCATTAAACTTCAAAAAGATCAAAAGAGCCAAAATATCACCATCTTTAAGTAATTACCTTTTCAACATTAAACTTGCAATTATAGGCAAGTTATGAATTCGTACAAAAAAAAGTTTCGAGATAACAATAAAACATGCGACATAACGATAATAGCGAAGTCGAAAAAAGTGGGTCTGGAAATTCTGTCTGTCAGTGGGTCTTTCTGTCATTGGCACCTGCAGTCTAAACGGTAGGGACGATATCTTAGGGCGTTTTTAGAATTTTTTTTCTAGGCCTAAATATATCGGTACCTGCCATATAACGATAATGAAAAAGCTTGTTTTTCTCGAAAACGGCTCTAAAGATTTGATAAAAATTGACAAGATAGCACGGAAAGGCCTTTTAGACATTTGAAACAGTTATGCTTAAAAAACAGTTTTAGCGGTACCTACCAAATTACGGTTATTTTAAATTTTGAGTTTCTTGTTAACCAATCTTCGGATCTTTACCAAATTTTATTTATAGAAAGGCCTAGATATATGAACGATAATAGCGTACTTAATTTCTAAATAAATTTTTTTTATCCTATATCCAAGAAAATCAACGGTTTGTAGAATTGTTTTGTACCATAAACCATTTTTAGCGTTTGAAACAAATGTTCCATAAAATTTTCTGTAATTTTTTTGTGAGAATTGATTTGTTCCCCATGTATGACATGGTGAAGAGGGATAGAAATAATTGCAAGTAAAAATACTAATAAAGTTGAGAAATGGTTTGTCCTACGTACACTTGAGTTAAGGAAATCAGTGTGCGTGTGTGTGGGACACTGATCGCAAAAGTAATGGCAGTATTGGTTTGTAAACCATCTCCATTGCCATTGTGTAGATACCTATTCGGAGACCGCTTGCAAAAACAAAAAGGGAAACATTTCAAACGTTTCACTCCCCCGGAAAGATTCGTAGATGTTCCTGATCATACATATGTATTAACATTTTCCCCACGATCGATTCACATTATTGCCGTGCAACTTCAGATAAGAAATATCTGGAAAGCGATATCAACATAAATCGGATATACAATCTTTTTATTCCATTTTTATTAAAAACTCGGCAAAATTAAAAAAAATAAAAACAATCAGTCTGATCAAGGCTGCATTACCAAAAATTTGATTAGTGCAAGACTATCTAATACATTTAAAACACCAATATCCAAAGAAAAATAGACATGGATAAGCAATTTTTTAAGACTTTATTCAATCTTTAAGTTAAGAAAACATTTTGTGATGGAAGTAGAACTGCCTTAATTGTTGTTTTGTTTGGTTTTTAAGAAGAATGTTTAAAATAGAAGATGAATAAAAACAAAAACAACAACTATTGCTAGTTGCTAATTCTTATCATATGAATGAAATTCAAATAAAAAGGTTAAGTAGCCTTTGATCCGATGTGTTTCGCCTGAGTGTGAACGGTAGGCATCATGAGTTAGTTTTTAGAAGAATGTTTAAGTTAAAACATTTTTTTTTCAATAAAAACTTTGTTATTGTTGCGTTCCGTGAATTAAAACACAAATGTTTTCATAAAACTAGATACACTCTAATGAAAATCAACTTATAAATTTACACGAGCTAAGTTACTTTTTAGTTGTTTCTTTCAAGCTGTCACAAATTCAAGTGTCCAGAAGGGATCAAAAGAGTTATAAGGATTTTAGGCTTAAGGCCAATGTACAATGACATATTCTTTGATCTTATAATAAGCGTTGCCAACAGTTATAAAAAAAACATGAAAACGATTTTTGTTTTCAATAATATTAGGATGCACCTCCATACTTTCTTCCCTTTTACATATTTGGGATGAAAATTGGTTTGTTTAACATCCACGTTTTTTTTGTCCCACGTGTATAGACAAAAATTTTCAGTTTCAAAATATAGGAGGTGGTACACACGTCAAAACACTAGCCTCTTATGGTAATTAACGGAGTTTGTCTTTAATATGTTTTTAGATAAAAAAAAATGATTAAAGTAAAGTAAAGTTTTGGAGTACCAAGTACACAAACTTTTTACTTCGATTTTCTCGAAACAGTGCCAATGGCGTATGGGGCAAACCAATTCTCGGGCGACGAAAAGACGATTTTTTCAAAAATTATGCTCGTAGGATTTTGGTAAACAAAAAACTTGTAATGTTTAATAATTACTGACATACCACGATTTTCTCGTAAAACTCTGGTTTGTTATAAATAAATTTTCAAAGTGATTTATTTTTATTTATTAATTTTTTTATAACATTTAAAATTTATTGAAAGATTTTCGCTGATAAGCCCTAGCTAACTTCCCACAAGAGCAAGTTTGAGCTCCTTTGTCTTTTATTTTGTTATGTTCAGGTAAATTATTATTCTATACTATGTCCTAATTTGTTATAATTGTTCATCTATCACTTTATATGGAATTCATCACTTTATATGGAATGAACACATTAACAATGTTAGGCTCAGTACGAGAAGTGCTATATTTGCTCTTTTTCACCTTGAAAAATATTTAACAAAAGATGTTCAAAAACAAGTTTACTTTTCGCTAGTTGAATCCCGATTAAGGTATGGAGTGCTCGCATGGGGAAATGCATCAAAAACACACATTGATTAGCTTGTTAATCTACAACATAGAATCATCAAAATAATTGACAAAAGTGCAGACAACATTTTTAAGATGACAGCAATTCTAGAGTACTACGATGATTCAAGATTCCAGCAACGTATTTCGCACAACTTCAACACAAAAAGACGAGCCCTTGGTCTATTTGAAATTCCGGTGGTATACAATAATTATGGAAAAAGACAACTGAGCTGTACTATACCATCAATTATGAATCAGCTTCCAACAAATTTAAAAAATATTCAAAATTTCAAAAAACGTAAAAAATGTATCAAAGTTTTTTTCTTAAACAAAAATTGAAACATCAATTGAAATAGCTTTTTATTTTATTTTGTTTATGTACTTATCTACTTCAAACCAAACAAACAAAAAAATTCATTCAATATTAAATTTTCATTTTTTGTAAAGTATCACTTTGAAATTATAATTGAAAACAGTTTGTAACTTCAAAATCAATTCAAATCACTTTTAACTCTTTAAAAGAATAAAAATTTATAAAATTTTAAAATCTTAAAAAAAAAAAAAAATCTTCAAATACTAGCTAAAATAAACCAAGAATTAATGCAGGAAAATATAATGGTTGTATTATTGTCGGGCACGAGATACAAAAACATTATGTTTAGTATAAATTATTATAAGTATTGTGAAGATGAACCAAAGAAACTTTTAATTTTAAAAGAAACATTTTTTATTCAATTTATAAGATATAGAAAATTTACATTATGCAGAGGGCGACTTATTCGTTTAAGCGGCAACAACGACTGATTGCCGTATATATAATCCTTCGATGAGTTTTAATTAATGGTTATGGTAGTGTTGCCGTTGACAGCTCGGCCTCTCCTGACATTTCGTCTCCATCGGACGAATCTTTATCTTCCGGTTCTGGTTCTTGTCGATAAACATCTATTTTATCTATTTTGTTACTGAGTCTACACCATGGCTTCATACGATCGCTTGAAACTACATTACTGTAGCGCTTTTGTTTAAGTTGGTTTTCTGGAAGGTCTTCAACAATGTATCGATCATGTTTCAAGACTTTGGTGGCGATATATGGGCCCTTGTACTTCGGATTAAGTTTATGTGAATCTCCTGTCGCTTGAGGAACATGATCAATGACGATGAGATCACCCTCGAAGTATTAATTTGGCGTTTGATGTCTTTTATCGTACCGTTCCTTCCATTTGCGTCTCTCTTCCCCAACAAGTCAACAGCAATCTAATCCACTATCCATTTCTCATTCGGTCTGTGGGAAAATTATGTCTTGTCGTTTCATTTCATTCTTCAACAACGAGTAAAAAACATGCGTCCCTTTCCCCCGTTTCTTATATCAAAAGATACAGAAGTACATTCAAAATGAAAGAGAATGACAAACACCAGAAGAAATTGCACATCTACAGCAAAAATCCTGCAAAAAGCAGCTCACATATACGAAACGTCAAAATGCATGTCCAAATTTTCAACAGCACTCATTTCTTGTCGAAAAATGGATTTCTACGACATGTCGCCTGATTCGGCATGGATTTTTCAAACTCCATTGGTTGTTCTCATGGCGTGTTCAAAATTAGAGCAGCGTTCATGCCCAGTGGAGCCAGTGTGTTATGTGTCTTAGTCATAACATCGTAACAATCATCATGCACGTCATCTTGTATTGATTGTATTTGGTTTTGACTGTCATCCGTGGGGTTGAAGTACGAATACCAGTTCGTTCGGATTATATTTCGTAGTTGAATTTGGCTGAGAATTCATGTTAAATTGAATACTGGGCAGTGCTGAATCTCAATCCTTATCAGTTTTGGTTGAGCATTTAAGTGTTGCCAGAAGGGTTTTATTTACCCATTCGGCCTGGCCATTAGCCTTTGGCGTGCGTACAGTGGATTTAACATAATGTAAGCTATGGTGGATAATAAAATTGCTGAATTCTTGTGACGTATATGCCGTACCTTTATCAGATGTAATTCGTAGTCGTTGACCAAAGATTGACATTATTTCATTCAACATATTGATAACTGGTGCAGTCTTCGTGTTCCTCACAGCCTTGAGTATAACGTATTTGCAGAAAGAGCAGAAAACAACGATTATGCATAAGTTACCCCTTTTGCTTCTTGGAAATGGACCCAAATGATCGATGTTAACGCTTCGGAACGGAATCGGTATAACCTCCATAACGTGAAGTTGGCTTTCAGACGTTCCACCTTTGACTTTGTTCAAACAACACTCTGGACATGCTGCAATGTACGACTTCACATATCGTCTTATTCTGGGAAACCAAAAATATTTCGTAATTCATTAGATGGTTTTGTCAATCTCAAAATGTACGGCTTAGTCGTGACAAGCTCTGGCTATTCTCCATCTCACCAGCTCTGGTACCTTTAACTTTTCCTTCCCATCAACCTTACCATGTAAACGTCCGTATTGGATAACTCAATCCTTCCGTATCTGTTTTGTGGTTGGATCGCTTGACGATGTTCGGAACTTCGTACCTAGCAGATAAATCCTATATTTATCTGCTAAAAAAATTCCACCAATGACCTGGCTAACGTCTTCGTTTCATTAGTTTTCGGTGTATCTCTACCATATTAATGGAACTAGTGAAATCGTTAAGGAGAGCACTAGTAAAATCCATGCACGTTTGAAATACTAGCAGTGCATCAATCCAACTCTTCGCTATTCCTCTCATCTTGTGTTGAACTGCAAAGAGGATCATTTCGTCGCTCCATGAATATATGCAACGTAGCTGTTCAACTTTGTTGATATTGCTGAGATGATAGATTTCGTTCCATTGGATCGAAGTCGTTTAAGATTCCTATGACATCATGCGTTCTGTTTGGAAGACGCATTTGTGCTGAGACTGAGAATGGCGTTCCATACACTGAATCCTCCGAGGAACCTGCACCATTTGATGTTGTCGGTACGTTCTGAGTAGCAGACTGAATCCTTTGGCTGTGCATGTTCGTGTGCAATTGATGTGTAGCTGTTGGATTTACTTCTTTTGCGTTCATAGCCAATTCACCTACGATTTTCGCCAAATAAGTCATCGTGCTCTTCAAGTCGTCCATTTGTGATTGCCATGATTCTGCCGTAGCCATCTCAATCTTCTCTGTTTCTTCCGAATCTACCTTGTCTGACCCATACAATTCGACCAATTTAGCAAACTTTTGTGCTTTATTACCAATTCTTGGTTGGTTTTTCGTTTGCAGAAGGCTATTTAATTGGGCAATTTTTAAACATTTGAATTTAATCATTATTTGTTTCCCTTTTTTTGTTTCCTATCTCGTAGTCTAGACGTTGGTTTTTTTTCCCTTTGGTTTGTTTACCTCTTCGTTTCGAGTCTGGTTTGAATATACTCCTTTCTCTTTCGTACGTTTGGTTTCAAGGTTCGTGAGTCTATCTCTGCCTCTTTCGTTTTAAACGTTTCCGTTCAATTTATTCGTTTTGTTAAAATTAATTCGTTGTTTGTTTTTCTTACGTTGGACGTTGTGTTTTATATTCGGGTACGTTGAGCCTATCTCTTTTCTTTACGTTGGACGTTGTTTTTTTTTATTATTTTATTCGGGTACGTCGAGTAAAATCGTCCGTTAACCGTATCACCAAGGATTTTTAGATTTAGATTTTTCCCTAAGAAATGTTTTTGGACCGATAATTGTTACCGATATTGTAGGCAAGTGATCACACTTCTGATTCTGTCAAGATGAACCAAAGAAACTTTTAATTTTAAAAGAAACATTTTTTATTCAATTTATAAGATATAGAAAATTTCCATTACGCAGAATTCGACTTATTCGTTTAAGCGGCGACAACGACTGACTGCCGTATATAAGTTATACGCGTTATTATTAAAAAAAAATATTTTATTGGTTCGAAAAACTGGCAGCGATTCTGCCTTCTGAATTACAATTAACATCTTATTCTTAAAATCTAAACCTTAAATACCTATTCACCCGCATTGTTGTTTGTTCCTTTCCCACGCTGACTAGTTGCACCTGATGGGTGTTGGATGTTGCAAGTCGTTGGGATGATGGCTTCGTCGATCTAATTCCATGGAAATGCCATGCAAGTCGTTGGTTCGACGTCAGCAGTAGGTGGGAACGTTGAATATTACTTTTATCCAGTCGTTGGTCCGACGTCAGCAGATTTGATGAACACGTGTTGTTTGCGGTTATTTTGAAGATAACTTGTTTGTGGTTAACTCTTCCGCCTTTAAAAAATCGTACGTCCTCGTTCGACTGAATATTATTAAAACAGCGGAATTTGGTTTATACTGGATACTTTTGGTGATGATGATTTTATTGTGTTACTAAGGCAAGTTTCAGATGTGGATTCCAAAATAACAGGATTTGTTTCGAGAACTGTTTTGATTTCAATGGGTTGTTGTTTTTTCCAAGAATATGATTTCAGGAAGATAAAGAGGATAAGTAAGACTACTAACGTTGATAGGCCAATATTGCTCGGTAAATTTAATTTATTTTTGAATTTTAGTACTTCTATGTTATTTATGTTTTTTATATGTAGTTCTTTTATCATCTCAAGTGATAGGAGTTCTTCAAATGTTCCATTTTGGGAAAACGGTTGCATTATTGCTGGTAGAGGTCTGGTAATCGAAACTTCGTTTGAAACATAAGTTTGGTTGTTTATTGTTATGGTTTATTGTGGTATTGGATGATAAATGTGCCGGCTAACTTTATTTCTTCGTTATCAATTAGGATGCTGTTGTTGTATTGGTTTAAAAGTAATATTCCGGGAGAAATTTCCTCAACTGTTGGTATGTGCTGATTGTTAATTCTCGTGCAAACAGGCGGTTGACTTTCTAGTAAGTTTTTTATGCATGTTGAATTACTTATGTCTATAAGGTTCTTATAACTACAAATAGAGAGTCTATAATATTTTTTACAGTTTGATTTTATGCCAAATAATTTTTGTTTACATTTCATTACATGTTCAAATGGAATTTTGTTTATAAAATTGTCTTTTTTCACGGATTTTAAAAGAATTGTTTCACATATTTCGATATCTGTTGTAGGTAAGCTTAAGATATAAATAATCGTGGAAAGATTTGATGCGATTTCAACGTTACTAAATTCTAATGCTTCTTCAAGATTTATATAAGGCATATTTTCTTTTTCCAGAATTTCTTTCGTAATATTGATTTCTGTGTTTGTTAAAATGTAGGAATTTACAATCCCGGCCTTGGCCCAATGGATAGCATGATTGATATTTATAATTTCTTCTTTAATGATCTCAATTTTATATTTAATATTAGTTATTAATTCATTTTTTACAATTTCACTTGTTCTTAATTTCTTCAAAATTTCATTAGTCACATTAAATATTTGATTAATTTTTTCGAAAGATAACTTATTTATTACGACCTGTTCGTTATTGTTTTCTAAGACGTTATTTATTTTATTGTTAATTATCTGAAAGTCTTCATGGTCAGGATTGCCAGCAATCCATTTCCATGCGCTTCCAATGAAATTAATTGAACGTTTGTTTTTAGTGACTGGCTTTAATCGGGTAAGGTGATTTTGGATCAGGGAAATTTCATGGGAAAGGTAGGGATAGAGTGCTTCACTAGTGCTAATATTTTGTTTGATTATAAATTGTATGTCGTCAATAAGTTTTTGGTATAGGTTAAGATCAATAGTATGAATTATTCGAAAAGTCCCCGTTTGCAATTTTGCTGTTCCCGTTTTTAGTGTTATCATTTGTGAGTTCGTATAATCCAAAATTTGAATTTCACCATTACTTAAGGTAAGGACTGATCTGAAATAAAAAGATAAAGAATTAGTTGCGAATATGGCCCTTGTAGACAACTTTCCCTGATTCTGTAACGATTGTTGTATTTCTGTTTTCTTTTACAATTTCTTCTTTATATTTTTTGGAAATTTTAGTCCCTAGTCGTTTGTTTTGTCTTACGTAAACTACTTGTCCAGGCAGATAATTTTGAATTTTGTGCCTCGTTTTGTTATGTTGCTTAAGGTCTGCTTGTTGCTTGTTGTTGACGTTTTGAACTTGGTTTTGTGTGAATCTTATTTTAATATTATTGAAGTGTAATGAAAAAACTTCTTGAATGAGTCCCATGATTCTTTCTTCCGTTTTGATGCCGTTAATTACTGAAGGGTTAAGGTATTTTTTTTAAATAGCTGTTAGATTTTCTTTATTGAACCCGGGCTCGTTTATAATATGTTGGTGGTATCCAGGAAAAACTATTTTAAAAAGGTAATTTGGGGTTTCAGATAAATTAAATAATATTTGACTTTTAAAAACATTGATGGGAGCTTCTACTATAGAAATTAGATTTTGGGACGAACTTTCATCACTATGTTCCGTAGGGGTTAAAGAAAATATGTGGGAGTTTGGTGGGCGCGATAAGGAATCCGCAACTACATTTGAAGTGCCAGGTTTATAAATCAATTCATAATTATATTCCTCCAGAATCGCCTTCCAGCGTTTCATTTTGGAATTAGAATTTTTGTTACTGAGCGCGTGCGTCAGTGGCTGATGATCTGTAGTTATTTTGACCTTTCTTGATCCGTAGAGGAACATTCTTAGGGAAGTGAGTGCCCAAATAATTGCGAGCATCTCCTTCTCATTGGTCGCGTATGCTTCCTCGGTTTTATTGAGGCTTCGTGATAAAAATGCGATTGGTTTGTTGTCCTGAGATAGGACTGCACCTAGTGCCGAATTGGAAGCATCTGTTGCTAATTCGAAGCTCTTTGTAAAATCTGGATATGAAAGTAACACTTCTTCGGATACTAGAGCATTTTTTATTTCACTCCAAGCGTCTTTTGCTTCGTTATTAAAATTAATAAGTTTGTTTTTTGACAATTGTTTGGACAAGCGTCCATTTTCCCCTCTCAGAATAGATGTAAGGGGTTTAGCTTTCTTTGCATAGTCCCTAATAAATCTTCGATAGTATCCCGACATACCAAGAAAGGATCTTAAATCCTTTAAGGTTTTTGGAGGTGGAAGATCTAAAATAGTTTTTACTTTTTTTGGGTTAGTTTTTAGGCCTTCTTGAGAAACAACAAATCCTAGGAACTCAACTTCTGTTCGCAGGAATTCCCATTTATTAAGTTGTACTTTTAGGTTTGCGTTTTCAAGTGTTCTAAAAATAATATGGAGGTTTTTGAAATGTTCTTCTTCAGTTTTTCCGAAAATAATAATGTCATCGATGTTAACATAATATCGATGACCAATGTGTTGACGCAAGATGTCATCAAGTGTGCGCTGAAATATTGAGGGCGCATTTTTGAGCCCAAAAGGTAGACGAGTAAACTCGTACTTTCCATTATTAATGGAGAACGCCGTTTTTTCCCTATCGGATTCCTTTAACGGAATCTGATGAAATCCACTCTTTAAATCAAGAGTGGTGAAGTATTTGTTTTTCCCTAAAATATACAATACTTCGTTGATATCGGGAATGGGGTAACGATCTGAAATTGTTACCGTGTTTAATTTTCGGTAATCTATTACCATTCTGTATTTTTTAATTCCCGTAGCGTCTTCTTTCTTGCTGACAATCCATACTGGTGAGTTGTATGGTGACTTAGACGGTCGTATAATCCCGTCACGCAAGAGTTCTTCGACTTGTTTCTCAATTTCGGTTTTTAACGCCATGGGATATGGGTACGATTTGGTATAGACTGGATTATCAGTTGATGTTCTGATCTCTCCCTTCACGTTTGTAGTGAAGGTGAGTTTCTTGTCAGGATCGGCAAACAAATTGGGATATGATCTTAATATTTGTCTTAGGTGGGAACTTTGGGTTGTTGACAGGTGGGAGCATCTGATGTCAAGATTATGTACTGATTCTACTTCTAATTGTTGTAGGGGAAATGTATATTTGTTTTTTAGAGTGAAGTAATTTTTTTCCGTGTAGATAATTGCGCTGAGTTCTTTTAGACTGTCGTTTCCGACAATGCCATTGAATGTTTCGAGTCCAGGGAGAATGAAAAAATTTAATTTTCCAATTTCTGAGCCAAAAATTTCAATTTTTGCGTGGTGGGTAATTTTAACTTTCCCACCTACTGAGTGGGCAAAAAATTCCTTATTGTTTTTAATAGGGTTACGAATATAGCAGGGTTTTACATAATTTTTGTTGGAACCTGTATCGAGCAGAAATTTAAATGTTTTTCCGCCCTTCGATTTATATAGGAAATATGGGATCGAAGAGCTGTTTAATCTAAAAAATTTATATTGTCTAACTCGTCCCCGTATTCAATCTCTTCCCCTTCTGTTGGTGCAATATAATCGATGAGTTCTTCTTTAACAACGTCATCGTCTTTAAAATATTGATTAGGGTCATGCTCTTTAGTAAAAGAGCTATCAATTTCTTTTGGAATGGGATTTGTTTCGGTGTAAAAAGTTCGTTGGAATTTATTTGGCGAGTTGATTTGTTGGGATGCTTCACGTTTTTGGGCGTAATGTGGTTGTCGATAGTTTTGGTTATAATTTTGGTGATAGTTTGGTTGGAACCTTGGTCTATTTTGATAATTGATATTACGTGATTGCGTAGATGATCCCAGTTGCATCGGTTCTGGTTTTGGTTGCTGTAGTGGCTTTGGGGGAAGCGGAATATGATTTAAGTAAGGTGGTTGATATTGCTGAAATCGTTGGGGTTGTCTGTTCTGATAATAATAGTGACCTTGTGAAGGGTTTCGTCGTTGAATGTGAGGTGTGTGTGCTAATTCGGGATAAAATTTAGTATGGTCTTGTCGCGGGGGTAGACGAGGTGGTAATGTAGTTTCAAAGCGTTTCAAAGTTGCTTGGCTATTGTGTGCGTAATGCATCCTATAGGTCATGTTGTCAAGTTTAAGGCACATATGAAGGGCTTGGGGTAAGGAGGTAGGTTCACGAATACTTAATAACCGAGGTAAATCTCCGTGTAGTCCTCGAATGAATGTATCTAGGGCTTTATCACGATAAGAATTTATCATTGCCCCTAACGAATCCTCTCCTAGATCTAAACACGCAATTTTATCTTGAATCAACGACAGATGTTGATAGACTTGCTGGTAAAAGTCCGTTATGGACTGATTACGTTGTGCGAGGCTAGTCAATTGGTATTCGAGTGTACCAATATCTCGCTTATCTGAGTAATGCATCATTAAACATTTTTTGATTTTACCCCAGTCTAACGGAAATCTATAGGATTCTAACGCTGTGTCTGCGTCTCCTATTATTTTATGGCGAACCGTATGGAGAATTGAATAATATTTAGAGGTACCTCTTAAACTATCGTACATCGTGAAAATGCGATCAACAGTTTTTCTCCAGGAATTAAATTCCCCTGGCTTACCAGAGAATTCCCGTAAGCACTTCACAATATCTGGTACTTTGTCGATATCGTTTATGTTGCTTGAAAAGTCTATAGGTTGTTCAACGACTTCTGAATCAATAAAAGGATTATTTATTTGTCTTACTATGTTAATAATTAACTCGTTTATTTGCCGTAAAAGGTCAGGGGATAATTGATCTTGTGGAAAAGAGGAAGGACTTTCCTTTGAGTTAATGGACATATTTTGTAAACGTTTTTGGACGTCGGACAAATCTTGTGGCATGGTTAAAATAATATGAAAAACTTAATAGCTATAAAGCAATAACGTTTTATAAAACTTAATAGTCTACAATTTCTATAAGTGTTTTTATAATTCGGTTCACCTTTAATTAGAATTAAAATTTAATTTATTTTGATTTTATTTTTCAATTTATACTTTTATTCTTAAAAATTTTTTGTTTAATATTTCTTTTGTTTCGATTTTTTTTTATTGGAATTTCAAACTTTATTTATTTTAATTCTTTGCAACTTATAAATTTATATAAAAAAAATTTCAATATTTCTTTAACTTACAAAATTATTATAAAGATATCCATTGAAGAGATTATTTGTAGGAACTTGGTGGAGCGGCTAGCTTAGTTGCTTCCTTTTCTTCCGCCGTTGAGTTTTTAGCTAACAATGGCTACTTAGGGGCCCTTATTTTTCTCCACACACTTTGAACAGTTTGAGAACAGCACTATTCTTGTTTTTATTTTTGTTTCTAAGTCTCATATGGTTTTAATCACAATTTCACTTTCCTTGTTATGCGTTTTGTCCTTTGTGCCACTTGGGGACGTTATAAAAGGAATACATAAATCACTCAGATACAATTTTCTGTCACACAGTTTTTTTTTTTTTTAAATAACGCGGGTTTTTTTTTTTTTTTTTTTTTTATTTTTTAGGGATCACCCAGATTTTCGTTTCAATAATTTTCTCATATGGTTTTAATCACAATTTCACTTTCCTTGTTATGCGTTTTGTCCTTTGTGCCACTTGGGGACGTTATAAAAAGGAATACATAAATCACTCAGATACAATTTTCTGTCACACAGTTTTTTTTTTTTTTAGATAACGCGAGTTTTTTTATTTTTTTCATTTTTTTAGGGATCACCCAGATTTTCGTTTCAATAATTTTTTTTCGGAGCACGGGAGCTTCTTTAAATCACTGGCTACTTTTTTTTCAACGAATTCTGGGTCCCTGCTCGGGCGCCAGTTAAGATTTTATACGCGTTATTATTAAAAAAAAAAATATTTTATTGGTTCTAAAAACTGGCAGCGATTCTGCCTTCTGAATTACAATTAACATCTTATTCTTAAAATCTAAACCTTAAATACCTATTCACCCGCATTGTTGTTTGTTCCTTTCCCACGCTGACTAGTTGCACCTGATGGGTGTTGGATGTTGGATGATGGCTTCGTTGATCTAATTCCATGGAAATGCCATGCAAGTCGTTGGGATGATGGCTTCGTCGATCTAATTCCATGGAAATGCCATGCAAGTCGTTGGTTCGACGTCAGCAGTAGGTGGGAACGTTGAATATTACTTTTATCCAGTCGTTGGTCCGACGTCAGCAGATTTGATGAACACGTGTTGTTTGCGGTTATTTTGGAGATAACTTGTTTGTGGTTAACTTATATAATCCTTCGATGAGTTTTAATTAATGGTTATGGCAGTGTTGCCGTTGACAGTATGTATAAACGCTACGTCTCGTCAAAGCGAAGACTCAAAACTATATAAAGATGTTAAGACTTAAATTAAAATCGATAAATTATATTGCTTAGAATTTAACATTTATATCCTTGATTACGTTTCTCTAGAATCTTGTATTTTTGATGTTTTGGCTTAATCTAAATTTATATATTTCTAATTTTTTCTTCTTCATAATTTTTATTTCTTTTTTTGCTTTTTCAGTATCTATTTATTATAACATAATGAATTTTTTTTATTGAAATGTTTATGAATTCTATATAGGTCATCTCACCCAATAATTTTTCTTATTTTGTTATAAAATGTAATTGAAGTGGCATTCAACTCTATTTTAAATTCTTAAAAATAATTAATGTCACCAACCTTTCGTATATTTTTCTTTCAATAAATGTTGTTTTATTATATGGTATTATTAATTAACTGTTATGAAATTTATATAGGAAACAAATACCTACCTACCATTCTACCTACGAACCATTCTTTTAGTACGAAAGTCGGGTACCTACCTACGTTACAATGGAATGCACCCATATAGAAGGAGGATTTTTACATACATACAAAACAAACACAAATTCAAGTTATAACTTTGCGATTATATGTACTAAAAAAAGTTTTGAGATAACAATAAAAAATGACATAACGGAGATAGAGAACACGATAAAAGTTTGTCCAGCAATTCTGTCTGTCTGTCTGTCGGTCTGTCGGTCTGTCGGTCTATCGGTCTGTCTGTCTGCCTCTCTTGATTTTGGTTTGAATCTTTGTAAGATATAGTTTTCAAACTTAAAAAAAAAATTCATTCGTTTTTCGTATTATTCCGTTTGTACTTTAAACGGTAACTTGACACGAGAGAAAGTTTGTGCGACCCAGTCGTGCCCTTCGTTTTTATTCATTACTATTTATATGCAAAATGCAGAAGGTTTTAGTAGGCCACCCACACTCTCCTAAGACACATACTTCATTTCAGTCGATGTAAGTGACTATATAAAATGCGGTGCAGGGAAATAACTCCACGGGTAAGTGCTCCACATGAGAATTCATTTCACTTTTAGTGGGAATCAACTCTACATTGAAAAGGGGAGCAGATCTCACTTCTAGTGAGATTGTATTCCACTTTAAACAATGTGGTATTCTATCCCACCTCAATGCAGAAAAATGTTGTTATAAATGCAGGAAAAAAAAAAAGAATGGGTTTACTTTACTTTCCGGTAGTATACTCAGGTAAGTTAGAAAATTTGCATACCCAAACTTAAACCCACCTAAACTCGCACGCACCCCAAATCCTATTATCTTCCTTCCATGTCTTCCTTACCTATCTTACTGTTGGTGGTACAATTGGGCCAACCAAGGTACTGTTCATTGAAAGTTAAATTATTTCTCACAGTCAGCATTAAACAACTCCACTTTCGATAGTGAACTACTTTTTTCACTTAAAAGTGCAATAAATTCCTATCTTCAGTGAAAATTGATCCACTTTGAAAAGTGGAGCATTTTATCACTAAAAGCGGAATAAGTTCCCATGTGGAGCACTTGCCCGTGGAGTTATTTCCCTGCACCATAAAATGCAAGACAAAAAAGCGCTGCGAATTATATTATAATAAAAGAAAACTTTGGTCAAAGTCGAACCTTTATGAAAATTATACGAGTGGCTAGGTTGTTCACAAAAAAAGAAATTTAAATAACAACAACAACTATTGCTGGTTGTTATTTTTTATTTTATTTTTAAGCGGCCGCGGCCAGTAGATACTCGTACATGATAGGTACGAGTAAATTTGGAACGCGTACAACGTTTGATTTCAGTGTGTGCGCGCTGGTACGAATACCCATTCACTGGTGCGAGTAAACAAACAATTTGATAGCACCAAATATCAAACGTGTTTGATATTTTTCGTTAAAAGAGGGAGGAGCTACGTGGTCCTGATACCAAGTATGAGTGTCTGCGGAATAGTTAACTAGTACATTTCTTCGTTCAGTTGATTTTGGGTTTATCAATAAATTTTTTTTGATATTGAATTAAAACTTTAAACTTTGATATTGAATTAAAACTTTAACTTTGTAAGTACCTATAGATTGAAGAAAAGAAAAACAAAAAGACAAAACAAAAAAAAAACCAAATGCACAAGTTGTCGCACCAACTTTCGCTTGCAGGAAACTATGGAACCACAAAAAATTTGAATTATTTAATTATGTTATAGGCCAAAAATATCAGAAAATGGCAAAAAATGAGATCAAGTTGTATGGTAGATATCTTCAATTGGTTGTTTAGAAAGAAAAACTGTGAATGTAATCTTGTGTTAAATGAATAATTTAAATTCCATACCAAATATAAATAAAATCGGTTCAGCCGTTATTAAGTAATGGCCCAATTTGTAATAAGACGCTAACATTAAATCTCCGTCTAGTGCGTTCTTAGCGTTTTTTATAAAATCGTAAGAACTGTTTTCGAAAAAAATTGGAAAAACTAAAACTGTTACATAGCCGGGCTATAACGAAAATACGAATTTCTCCTCTAGGGAATCACCAAAAACTGCTTCACACGAAGTTTTAAGCCAATCCGTAAGACCGTTTAGGAGTAGGTCGGTGAATAGACAACCGCACACTCGCAAATACGCGCATACGCATAAAAAGAAATCCACACAGACAGACCGACGGACGGTATGACGAAACCTACTTTTTGGCTTCTCTATCATCGTAATGTCAGGCTTGATTAAAATATCGATTTCCACACAACAAGTTTACTCGTACCATGTGCGTGCGTCTACGGGCCGCTCTAGATGGAGTTATCAAATGACATTCAATAAAGAAGGTTGAGGTAGCCTAACCTTCTATATTATTATTGAATTCCATTCGATCACTCCACTAAAACTAAAAAAAAAATTGATTGGCGCAAAATTATAGTCCATTTAACTCGAAGCTAAATCAAACTTAGTTTGACACTAGTCTAAAATTACAATTATAGACAAGTTTAACTACACTTTATCTTTAAAGACTTGCATCAAAATTAAAATCATGAAAACCCTATTTTAGTTTTGATAGTGTCACTCTTGCTTCTCTCTGACTTCTGTCAATTTGTCATTTCCTATAAACCAAAAAAAAAAATTGCAAAATGTTTTCGGAGGACAAAGATTTTGAACTGTTTGAGGACATAAACTGAAATTGTATACCCTTTATTTCGTAAAGCGGCATTACAGCATTCTTTGCAAAGATCAACTTTTTAACGATATATATTTCTAAGTTCTTAAAAAAATTAAATTAATTTTAATTTCAAAAGGGGAGAAAATTGATATTAAACAGAAAATTATAATTTTAATGACTCATTCCGGGCTGATGACATTTGGCAACAGATAGAAAGGTGTATATGCTTTGTTTTCTCAGCGAACTGTCACTGTTTAAGGCGTGTTCCGCACAAATAAGTTAGAGAAATGTTTTAAACCCCACACTAGTTGTCAGTACTTCAGAAAGAGTCTATAATTACTTTAAAGTTAGAGAACTGTTTCAAAGTTAAAATTAAGTTAAGAAGTGTGGCGTTAATTCCTTAAACTTAGGCTGACTATAATTTTGCGCCATTGAATTTACTAAAATAAAAATTATCAACTAGCAATAGTTGTTGTTATTTAAATTTATTTTTTGCCACCTAGCCATGGGTATAATTTTCATAAAGGTTCGACTTTGACCAAAGTTTTCCTTTAATATAATATAGGTAACTAAAACTTAAATACAAATTAACAACCAGCAATAGTTATTGTTGTTATTTAACTTTCTTTCTTTTTCTTATTACTTAGCTGCAGAATATATACTTACACTCAGTTCACCATATCTCTTTGTTAATTTAAAGCCAGAGAGATCCAAATAGAACCAAATGATTGTGATATCATCTAACACAATACAAACAACAATGAAGAACCCAATTCAATCACAGTGGTTTCCGAAACATTTTGTAGATCATTTTCATTGGCAACTTCAGTTTCAATATTAACTGATTTTGATAGCTCATCATAGATTGTAGCAGAATGGGAACATTCAAAAAAAAGATGACAAGTTGTTGACATTATCAATCTTTGAGTTCGCTTATTTTATCTGGTCAATAGCTTCATTTAGCAGCGATTTCCTTGCACAAACTTCGTTCGAAATGGAAATTAAACTATCCTGTCAATTTTCATTACGAGCAATGGTTGCTAATGTTGAGGATAAAATTTCTGTGGTTTTCATAGAATTGGATAACAGCGTTTCTATTTTTCGAGAATTCTTTGCCGTGTTATTTTTAATTGAAATCAGTTCAGAAGATATTTCAGCACGTTCTTTTTTGTCATCACTTGTATCAGTAGAGTGTGTAAAGCTGCTGTTAAGATTTTTGAATCCGTCAGTAAATGTGTTTAATTTCTCAATAAAATCTACATCATTTTTTTTTTAAGAATTTAGTTAATTTGTCATACTGGATGTTATTATAATTTTCAAGTCGTATTACTATGCTAGATAGCTCGCAATATATTGCACAAGTAGTTGATGGTTTAACTTGTCTTCATTTGCTTTTTTATTATTTTGAGCTTCAAACTCAGTTTTCCAAATTGAAAATGTATCAAAAAATTCATTTGATACATTCGAATTCGAATCTGAATAAAAATATTTGTTTCACATAGAAAGTGAAAATTGTTTGAAATTTCATGTATGTATTCTGAAGCTAATCTGGTCACCCCAATACAGCATGGATGAAATTGTGATCACACTTAGCCATGACGCGAATAAGGTGAACAATTATTTAATGTGATCGTGAATGCGCCGAATGTGAATTGTGAATTGAAGATAAGCTCAATCAGTTTAGTTTGGTATGGAAAAAGAGTAAGCAATAGTTTTTTCTGTGTAGTATCAATTATGCTATAGGCAGAACATACACTTGAAATCACCCGCGGATGAGACAAAAATGTCTTTGGTGCCAATCTTCCACAGAAAATAAAGTTGATTAGAAGATTAGTGTTACAGATGTTTTCCTTTCAGGTAATTCTTCAGCGATTGATTGATTTCTCCAAGAAATATCAAAAGAAACAAAAGTGATTGGATTATATGTAGATATTAATTTCTATTAAAAACGACAAATACAAAAAAAATATGCTCAAATTACTTCAGCCCATTTCCTTCCTCGACAATTAAACACTAGTCTTTAAACAATTAAACGACAGACTTCAACCAAATAATGTATCTTTATAAATACCTACTTACATTAAAATAGTTTGTGTCGTTGTGTGATTCAAATCGAGGCCACTTGAGTTTTAGTAAAAAAAAAAAAATCAGTTTGGCGTGAAAAGTTGATGATCTTATTAATTTTTTCTTTCCCAGCCAATAATCAACTGAACGCATACGCATTTCACATAATCCAATCCAATAACACGGTATGAGCTAGACTTTTTCTTAACAAAAGGGTTTAAGTGATAGGTATAACGTATAAGAACTTATTTATAAAATGTAAACAAAATTAGATTTAAATATCCCAAGTAGCGAGAAAAATAAGGCTTAATTCATTTTCATAAATTGAATAATTATATTTAAACATTCTTTCAGTAGGTACCAATACAAAATTTCTCATAAAATCCAGTTTTCTGTTCGCAATTAAAATATCTACTTTTATTCAAGTTCTGCAACGGTCATGTGAAAATTCAATCAAAAATCATGTTTTTCTTTAAAATCACTTACAAAATCTAGAAAAAAAAATAAAGACAAGTCCATTGTCCTTCAGACAACACAAACTAATTTACTACCCTTCTTGATGTTCACTGAATTAAAGGTGGTGGTTTACGCTATGGTAATCAATGCATTGGACAAAAATCTATATGCACCCTATCTGGAAGAAGGACACGTTCAGGTCTTCTTCTTTACTCAGGTATACAGATAATATTATTACAGATAATACAAAAATTTGATTCAAAATTTTCAAGAATTGTCCAATTTCCATTTACCTAGCTACATTTATTTAAATTACTATGAATCATAAACAGTCATTTTAGGCACAATAAGGGGTCAACCTAAAAATGAGAGATAATAAGCTGGAAACTCGTATACACCTTCATATTGGCGTTCTTAAAGCTGTCTAGAAAGTCATCAAAAATCTCGTGTCTGCAACATAAGTTATTCAAGGTCAAAGGTCACCAAAAACAGTTTTTCTGAAATATCTCGGTTCATATGGCTCCAATGATGTAAGCATCCATTACAAAATTATAGATCATAGCCAAATTTATCGGTGTTTGGTTAAAAGATATTTTCACACCCAGTGGTCCGATTTTCATTTTTGAAGACTCATTTTATTTGAGTTTTAAAGCCAAACAAATTTTATCAGACAAAGTTTTTGGTTAATCCAGACTTCCTGATATATTTAAGATAAAAGTAAACAAGTATTATTTTTCATTTCTATTTTGATCCCTTGTTTCGGGGTCTATCGTATTAAAAAATGTCTGATACCAATTTTTTTTGGAATTTTTATTCTCTGTAATTTTGTAATGGATTAACATCATTGGAGCCATGGTAACAGAGATATTCTTGAAAAACTGGGCTTTATTGAGTAAAATGTTCTTACATATTTCAAAATTTTTAATTCCAAAATTGTCATATATCTGAAGTGAAAAAGGAAAAACAACACTTTTTAAGAACACCACGCGAAATAAAAAACATATAATAGCCACTATTGGGTCGCACAAACTTGCTCTTGGTAGCAAGTAACTTAAGAGGTGAACAGAAAAAATGTTTTCGAATTGTATTAAATATTGGATACCTATCTAAATTTAATAAAGATTCAATCCCAAATATTTACCTCGAAATTTTTTTCCGCACGAAACCAATACTTGCTCTATTGTGCAAGGAAGAAAAAGAATGACATAACACACTGGCTCCACTGGGCATGAACGCTGCTCTAATTTTAAACACGCCATGAGAACAACCAATGGAGTTTGAAAAATCCATGCCCAATCAGGCGACATGTTTGTCATTCTTTTTTTTTTTTTTTTTTTTTTTTTTTTAATTCAATTTTTATTTTCAATTTAACTTATAACTACTTAATGCTAGACAATAACCTTAAAAACTAGCTTACAGAATAACTTAACTAACTTACTGGCCCCATTCGGGCGCTCTAAATTATACTATAACTATATTAAAAAAAATGCCTTTCGGCGTAAAGACTAACTTATATTAAAATTCAATATTATTTAAAACTAAACGAGAAATTCTTTAAAACTCGTTTTCCTTTGAGAGTTTGTCATTCTCTTTCATTTTGAATGTACTTCTGTATCTTTTGATACAAGAAACGGGGGAAAGGGACGCATGTTTTTTTTAGTTGTTGAAGAATGAAATGAAACGACATGACATAATTTGCCCACAGAAATGACATAATGTCAATGAACAGAAATGACATAATGTCAATGAAAATTATGGCTGCTTCAAATGAACACAATGTTCAGGGACATTAAGACCGATAGGAATTAGTCATCAGGTCCATGGACATAATAGTCATAATTCTATGAACTTTGGAATCCGTGTAAAACGCTAAGCACACCCACTCATAATCAGGTCAAAATTGTTTGGCAAAATTGATTTGACATTTCTTTGTATTGCCTTTATTGGTAATTAACATTTTTTTATTTTTTATCTATTCGCAGTTAGGTTATAATTATGAATTATTAGGAAAGAGAAATAGGGTCATGTGAATAAAAAATAACCAAAAGCTAAAACTTGAATTCTTAGGCAAAAACTAGGTTTTGCGTGAATAAAACCAAGCTTAAGCTAGCGAATAAAAGTAATTGCTACTCAAAAAAAGCCGAAGCTAGTTTTACATAGCTTCAGCTAGTTTTCTCAGCTTAAACTTCAATTTGTGTGATTAAAAATAGCTTGGACTAGAATATTTTAGTAAAAGCTACAAAAATATCAAGATTCTCAGACCCCGGTCTAGAAAGCTTCGACTTGGTCTGATTTTTAGAATTCTCCTCAGTTTAAGTGCGAGTATATGGCCGTATTATTCCTGTATGACATGCAAAACCTTATAAAAAACGGAAAGAGGTTCACGGTGAAGAATATTATATTTTCGTTTTTAAATTAAAACTATAGCAGTCGTTTTTATTTACTGACTCAATAGAGCATATAGGTGGTGCACTTATATCAGAACAGAGGATAGAAATACGTTTGAAATATCTGAATGAATCTGGAAACACAGTATGGTATTGAAAACTGTAAACTGTATAGCAAAAAAATTGTGGAAAGGCTTACATTCACATTCCATTTTCGTCGGCGATATCAAATCAGAAAAAGGCGAAATGGGCGAAATAATAAACATTTCTAGTCCCCAAAGATTTTCGGATATGTAATCGGAAAGGATTCCAGAACCTTAATTTAAAAACGATATGCAATGAAAGCTGAAGATTTCACGAGTGTGAACACTCAGTGGCCTGGGTTCACTCATGACTTATTAGTAATGAGTCATGTTTCATTTATATGCAGGTGTCAGATGCAGAGAAGAAATTCAAAGAAATAATCTGTCGAATGCGCGAAGTAGAGTAAAGTGGTTCTTGTGTAACAAAAGTCCAGTTCTTGTCATTTTAAAGATTCATGGGAAAAAAAAACTTGAGATAACAATCACACATAACGATAAAAGAAAAGTTTAAATATATATGGGCCTTTTATCCGTATGTCTTCTGTATACCAGCAGCTCAACAGTTCATTCAAAATTATGGGTCTAAAACTAACGGTCCTCTTGGAAACTCGAAAATGGCTCTTACGATTTTGATTAATTTGATATGAAATAAAATAAGTGATCGATTTCGGAAAAAAACTTTGCAATATTTTTACGCTATTTGTACTTTTTGTAATGTTTACTTTATCTTTAACGATTAAACGCGTTTTTACGAATGTTTATTTCAAAAAATGCTAGGAAGCCTATTGAAATGTTTACCAACTTTTTTTAATTCTTAAGTTCCTAAAAACATTTGAAAAAAATGTTTAAGAAAATAATTTTTTTTCTGTGTGCGATTTTGATAAAAATAAATATATTGCAATATTTCAACATAATGGTATTCCACGTTTATCTCCAAAAATTTTGGGCTCTATTAATTTTTTTTCAAAAGTATTTTCACAAATATTTTGCAATGAATATATGAAGGGTACACATCTAACCACGTAAAACAACGGAAACAATATACTTTTTCGCCGTCGGAAACGAACTGTCAAATTTTGTATGGGAAAGTTTTCCCTCGGAAGATATAAACTTTCATCACGAATTCGATGCGGAAAGTGACGATGTAAGATTGAAATGAAGTAAAGTAGCCATTTTTATTGACATTTGACGAAGGCGGGAAAATTTAATTGCAAATTTTCCCCTTCAAGAGCGTTTTGAAGTATAAAATAGCTTTATAAATGTTCCAAAAACTTAGAAAGTGAGAATGAAAAACAATTATATAAAAACAAACGATAAACATAAATTCAAAGTAGCTCACTCAATATCTTTCTTCGCTATTTTGTCCAGTTTTTAAATGATAGTGACGTCATGAAAACGTGTGAAGGAAAGTTATTTTTTTTACATTAAATGTGAATTAACGTCGTTAGGTGAATACCCTTATTAAAAACTTTTAAGAAAATAGAATAATTTATGTCATATAATCATTTAAAAGAATTGCTTAGAAAAAATATGAAGCTTAATCTACAATTTCTTAGCTGTTTCGTAAGACCTTTTTTTATTCACACAAAACAGAGCCAACGCTAGAACTGTCTTGCTTCAGCTGTTAGTAAAAGCTATGACTAGCTAGCATTAGCTTCATAGAAAATAAGCTATTAATTTTTTTATTAATTAAGCTAAGCTCAGCCACGTAGCCAGGGGGAGGCTCGAGGGGCTGAAACCCCTCAAAAAACTATTTTAATATTTTTTTTTCTTAGAATTTAACCTATTCCATATACATAAGGCTAACCTTTCTCGGTCAGTCAAACGACCCCTGTCATAGTACACATATAATATTTTTTGAGGGTTAGTCTCCATGTTGTGTGTATACTTATTTAATTGAATTAAACAAATAAAACTTTTAAATTTAAAAATATTTTTGTTTTATTATATAAAATTATTAATTTTCACAACATTTAACATTTAACATTTAATTTGAATTTATATTTATTCTTGCGACACGTTTCGGATTGACATTCATCATCGGGCTTTACTTTTGTTGACTGTGTTGCTCGTATTATTCTGCCAATTGTTGTTTTTTTTTGTTTTTAGTTTAATAATTGTTGTTATAGTGGATTTATGTATTTGTCTCTTTTTGCCTCCAATAATTGTTTTCGTAGTTTATTGCAGTGTCATATAGTGCGTTGCTTTTAATTGTGAGCTTACCGTTTAATAATATGTCTTGTTCTAATCTATTTGCTTTATATATTTCAAGTTCTTCCAATGCTTCAAGTGCTGTCCCTTTTTTACAAAAGTGCATTGGTGTTCAATTAGTTTCAAAGTTAGTATAGTTGTGCTTGTTATCAATTAAATGCTGAGCAACCGTAGATTTAGTGTTTTGTTTTGGTTTATGTTCTAGAAATCAATCGTAAAATGTTCTTCCTGTTTGGCCGATATTGTAATTTTCACAATTATTATCAAAATTAATATTATATACACCTGAACTTTTTTCAATGTCTTGATTTGTTTTATGTCGTAATAATTTTTGAATATTATTTTTAGTTTTAAATGATATACTGATGTTTAGTTTGTTGAATTCATACCTCAGTGTTTATGACATTATATTGGTAAAGTCGATGGCTATGTATTTTTTGTCATTAATGTTATTGATGTTGGTTTTTATTTTTATAAATTAATTTGTCTATGATTTCGGCTTCATAACTATTTTATATTGCAATTTGTTTTATAAATAAATTAAATGTTAAATGTTATATGTTAAATGTTGTGAAAATTATTAATAATTTTATATATAAAAACAAAAATATGTTTAAATTTAAAAGTTTTATTTGTTTAATTTAATTAAATACATATAATAAGTCATAAGACAAAATGAAAAGTTTTATGATTTTTCGTCCAACAAATGCACGCATACAGCCTTGTTCTTACAAACACTTAATTATAGATTGATGTCAAAAGATTGACCGCCAAAAGTTCGCTTAAAAGAAACTGCCGTACGAGTGTCCACTCATAAATCGATACAAACATTTAACTCGAGAACGGATCGTTCTCTTTTCACGAATTGGACTTGAATTTGTATTGGCCCAAAAAAGGAACTATGGAAGAAAATCCTGAAAAAATCGTTGACTCCTTGTGGCGTAGCACAAGTTTTAGCTAAAATTCATATAGAAAATGTTCATATCGGTTGATATGATGTTTATGATGTACGGAATCATTCATATAAGTAATAACGTTCACGTGTAACCCATAAATCATTTGTTACGGCCAGCGGAAATCACGTAGTTGCTAACCTTAAACTTTATAGAATCGCAAAGATTCAAACTATTCATTATCATGGCCAATACGGTCACCACAACTAACTATCACCAAACGCTATCCACGTTCATTGGTGTCAGCCAAATTACTGGCAGTGGCGGTGACTGTTTTTATGGATAATAGGAAAACATCCGTGATGAAGGTAAGAGGAGCAAATGTTTTCATTTATTTGGTACTCGCCTTTTCTGGGTAAGCTGTAACGTTATTGAAATATGGTTCAACAGTTAGTTCCATATAGGAATTGAATCTCCAAAGGAATGGAGAACCAACGTCGGTTGGGGCGGCGTGGCGATACGTGAAGAAATCACAATTGAAAATGAAGACGCGAGTGGCATTACGAAATTACCAGTCCGTTATTGCGAAGTTTTCCAGTCAATTATTTTGGATGGAAAATGTACTGATTTCATTCGGTTATGTTAACGGTCTTATTGAATTTCCATCAAATTTTCGTCATTTCACCTCGATGCCGTAAAAGGTTATTGTAGTATTGTACTGTAAGAAATAGATTTAATAATATCATATATTTAGGAAAGTTAGCAATAAATATTAATTCAGAGACAAAAATAAAATATAACGATCATTCGATCTGTAGCAACCAAATAGTAAAGACCTTATTATATAATACTCTACATTGGGGACGAGGAGCAAAAAAGAATTATATATATAAAAATCAAATAAAAAAAATTGTGAAAAGAATTGAAATCTAAAATAAAATTCTGGAAATCTGGAATCAAAATAAGAAAAATATTTGTGAAAAAAAAAGAAATACAATCAAACGTTTTGAATAATGGATAACGATTCATTAGGTAAGCCAATAAAAAGAAATAATAAGATAATTGATAATTCTAGAAAATGTTTTATATTATATAACTAAAATTATGTGTTTGTGACGTGTTGAAAAAAAGTTACATATAGATATTTAATATTTATTGGAATAATAAGATTTGAAAATTCGCACGCACATACAATATAAAAACATTATGTGTGTTAAGTAATTAAAAAAAGAAGATTTGGCTTAAATGCCGTGAGAAGATCTACATATTTTAAAATTTGTTGTTACATGCTTAAATGCAGAAAAAGCTTAAATGATGATAATGAATGGAAATGTCATGCTTAAATGCAGAAAAACTGATTGTCCAATTAAATGTTCTTGAACGCAGTTTTTATCTGTATTTTTAAATATTTTTTTTTTTTAGACAGACGAACATTTAAAAATAATTAATTAGTAAAGTTTAATTAATTTTTCATGTATGTAGATACGGTTCGGCCATTGGGTCTTCAATTGCGAGCATTTGATTACTCCACACTTACGGATAATGTTGGTATTGAATGGCAAAATTGGTTGCACTCTTTTGAAACAATGATTCGAGCAAGTTCACAAATCGAAGATGTGAATAAAATAAATTCAAAGTTGGTGTCTTGGGAATCAAAACAAACACACAAATTACATGACTTATCGATGTTGTTATCTTGGCCATATCGGAAGTGATGAAAAATGCCAGCCCGAGGAAAATCGTGCAAAAAATGTGGTGGGCGTGATCATTTTGCCAAAAAGTGTCGGTCACGCAAACGTAAGTACACGACAATTTTATGATGAAGATTAATCTGCAAGGAAAATACATAGAACTGAAGATCAACGGGAGAATTCAAAAACGGAGCAAAATGAAGAATTTGTTGAACATATTACTACTGAAAAAGACGAATATGTTTTCAATGTCACTTCTAAGGATGATGGTTGTGAAATCCAACGCAAAATCGGAGGAGTGATAGTGAGTGCCCTAATAGATTCCGGATCAAAATATAATTTGATGAGTCAACATATGTGGGAGAACTTGAAATCTCACAATATAGCTGTACCTACCTACATAGCTGTATCTAATCAACGGAAATAAACAGGAAAAGTTTTTTTTAAACGTATGGTGGTCTAGAATTGCCATTAATAGGAGCATTTACAGGGGAACTTGATCTATGCGCAAAAAAAAAATGCGAATTTAACGTAATAAAAGGTGATGGAAAACTTCTTATCGGACGAGACACAGCAAAAGAAATAGGAATTTTGAAAATCGATTACACAGTCAATAAAATCGACGAGAAAAAGGTTGAACGAATTGAAACAATCAAAGGGGTCATTGATATACCAATAAAGAATGATGCTGTGCCAATCGTTCAACCATAACGGAGAATTCCAGTTGCATTGGAGAAAGCAGTAGACTCAAAAATTGAAGAACTTCTTCCACAAGATGTTATTGAAAAAGTCAATTAACCATCAAAGAAGATTTATCCGGTCGTGGTTGTGCCAAAGGATAAGATATTCTATTATGTATCGATAGGCGTCGTGCGAACGAAGCGATCGAGCGAGAAAATCATCCACTTCCTACAATAGAAGATTTTTTGCCACACCTAGGAAAAGGAAAAATTTTCTCAAAACTTGGCGTAAAAAACGCTAAGGTGTAGTAGTATATTTACGTATTAATATTAATTTTATTACTTACATACTATTTTAAAATTTATGTAGATTGAAATTTTCAAGTGATGTATTAAAATTTATTTGAATTAAGTTTAAAAAAAAAAAAAATAGTATATGAGATTTAAAACACTTCTAGGTATGTACCTAGTATATGATACATATATGTAGGTATATGCATTATAATTACAAATAATTTTAACTATTTTTACTAATTAATTATAATTTTTTAATGTAAAACAAAATATAAGAAATTGAAAATTACGAGAGATTACAACATTTAGTTGATTTCAGATTGAAATATCGGAAAATTCCAGAGAAATAACAACTTTTATAACTCGAAAAGGATTGTTTGTTCGGTTGAATGTCCGGTATTGTGTGTGCGCCCGAACTTATTTAAAAAACTATGGAGCAAACACTATGTGGATGCAACGGGTGCTTCGTGTATATTGATGACATATTGTTATATGGCGCAGACCAAAAGGAGCGTGACTCTCGATTGACACTTGTTCTGGAAACATTAGAAAAAAAAACGATGTGACACTTAACGAGGAAAAGTGTGTTTTTAGAGTTGAAGGGCTAATATTTTTAGGCCACAGATTAACAAAAACATTAATATATCCTGCTTCAGATAAATTGGAATCAATAAGATGTTTTCGCGATCCAGCAAACGCAGAAGAAGTACGTAGTTTTTTGGCAAGTTGTTTGGCTACAATAACTGCTCCACTTCGGAAAACTCCACTTCGGAAAACTGAACAAAAGAAATCATTTAAAAAATAAAGGAATGTGTGTCAGATTGCCTGACATTAGGATATTATGATGTAAATGATAAAACATAATTAATTGCTGATGCAAGTCCTACTGGACTAGTAGCTTATTTAATACAAATCAATAGATCAGGACCACGAGTAATTTCTTATGCCAGCAAAAGCTTATCAGATGTAGAGAAATGGTATGCATAAACCGAAAAAGAAGCATTAGCTTTGGTTTGGGCCGCAGATTTCATTTTTATATATTATTTGGTCAGGAGTTTGAATTAATTACGGATCACAAGCCTCTTGAAATAATTTTTGGTCCTAAATCAAGACCCTGTGCCAGAATTGAACGTTGGGTTTTAAAATTGATATCATATAAGTACAAGGTAATTTATAGGCCAGGAAAATCAAATATAGCTGATCCGTTGTCACGATTGGCAATTAACAATAATCATAACGTACAATCGTTTGATGAGCGAGCGGAACAGTTTGTAAATTGGGTAGCGTTGAGTTCTGCTCCAATGACAATAAAACTGTTAGAAATTGAAGAAAAGTCAACCCACGATACTACAATTCAAGCAATTAAGATTGCACTAAGAGACAATATTTGGAGTGGAATAGCGTTGGAACTCAAAATTTTTGCAAATGAGTTCCATTTTTCGGGAAAAATTTTACTGCGTGGTACACGTATTGTAATGCCAGAATCTCTAAGAAGACAGACTCTTGATTTGGCACATGAAGGTCACCCAGGAATAACATTAATGAATCAAAGGCTACTTTCGAAGTTTGGTGGCCAAAAATGGACGCAGACGTTGAGGCCAAAGTGAAACAATATTGTGGATGCATATTGGTGGCCGCACCAACGGCACCTGAACCCATAAAAAGAAAACAGTTACCGACGACGGAACCATGGCAAAACCTGGCTATTGATTTTTTGGGTCCACTACCATCGCAACACAACCTTTTTGTTATAGTTGACTTTAATAGTCGTTATATCGAGGTTGAAAAAATGAAAACTATTGATTCCACGGAGACAACGGAAACGACTTCAAACAATATTCGCTCGTTTTGGACTGCCACTATCAATTACAGCTGATAATGGGCCGCAACTCAAAAGTGAAGAATTCCGCCAATATTGATTTTCAAACAATATTCAATTGATCAATACGATGATTTAATACTCAACAGTTATTATATCTCTCAGAATTATGTTGACCATGATTGGCTGAGTACACGATCCGAAATCAACTGCTTAAACAAAAATATATCGATCACTTGAATTTATTCGTTCAAAATCAAATCGCCGTTGGTTGATTTAAAATTGGAAAAATTCTTTTTTTGAAACATGATTTTCTATTAAGTATTTCATATTTTAATTCATTTTAAAAATATGTATGCAATAAAATATATTTAAGAAAGGCAGCAAACACTTTATCATAAATTATCGATAGAAATTGAATTATCGGTTTTTCCGTTAAAAAAAAAATCTGTATCAAAAAGTACCGTTTTATGGCATGTAAGCTTTCCCCGAAAAAAAAATTATCTGATTTTTTTCCCAGAAAATGCAATTATCGGTAACACTTCTTTGTATGGTAGGTACAGTTAATTTTAATCCTATAGGATAAAAATTACAAAAGTTTTGGTATTGAATAAATACAAATAGAAGGCACACTGGGAAAAATGGCCACTAGATGCTAAATACGGCGCTAGTATAGACTATCCAATGCAACAACCATAACAAAATTGATCCCAAAGGGATATTAATTTTGTCTTATAGTTACAAGAAGGATATTTAGATAATGGTGAAGGGGTTGTTTTCGTTTTGAATGAAACATACTTATACAAGTATCCCGTTCATAGTTTGCATCGGTATGAGGTGGGTATTTGGAAGAAATGAAAAGTGGAGCGAAAGGGTAGTTTCTTTTTTGTATGCAGACATATCAATGGTTTTTGCTTACGTCTGGCAACAAAAAATCTGTTTTTTTAGTAGGAGAGGAAGAAATTGAATAAAACAATTTGTGTGTTATAACGTAAGTATGTAGGTATCTATGTGTAATCGTACGTAGCGTATGTACGTAAAAACACATAAAATCATTTTGTTTACAGTTTATGATTAAAAATTAATATGAGCAAAAATAAAAAAAAGTAGTATTTTATTTTACAGTTTTGAAAAATCACACTTCAAAGTTTTTTTATCTTTTTTTCGCATTTTTTGAGTTTAAAGTCCGTTTTGTCAAAGATTTTGCATAGGTTTCACTTGATTTAAAAAACATCTAATAGAAAAGTATTGGCTTTAAAAGATATAAAACTTAATAAGTATTACCGTTATTTTTTAATAGTTGTTTTAAATTTTTAGCACTGTTTTTATAATATTGACCCTCCCGCCCAAACGGAGGGAAATAGAACCCCCCACCCATAGTAAAAAATGCTTATATCGAACTGTTCTACAAAAAACCGTTACCAATTCTTGGCGCCAAAGTTATCGTACTCTCCCCCTAATAAGCAATGGAGTGAGTGAACTTAGCCCCCCTTTTTTGAAAATTGAATTTTTGAAAATTGTGCTAGATTGTGCAGGTTTTTGCCGGTTTTTGCCATAATTTTTTTTCAAAAATATTCAAAAATGGGGGTTTTAAAACCAAAAAACAGTTTTTGACATAGCCCCCTATTTCGAAAATCGAAATTTTGAAAATTGATCTAGATTGTGCTAGGTTTGTGCCGGTTTGTGCCGTAGTTTTTTTTTTATATTCAAAAATGAGGGTTTTAGAGCAGAAAAACTATTTTTGACCTACCCCAATAGTTTTTTAAAAATCAACATTTTGGAAATTTTCAAAGTTGTGCTAGGTTGTGCTAAACTTGTGCTGGGCTGTGCTGTAACTTATTTTGAAAAATATTCAAAAATGGGGATTTCATAGCCAAAAAACTTTCCCAAAAGTGTGAAGTTAGCCCCCCCTTTTTTGAATTTCAACTTTTTTTTACGTTTTCAGAATTAAAAAGTTTATTTTTAAAACTCAAATAACTCCCCTCCATTTTGCTTGAACTAGGACCAATTAAAAGTTCCCCTTTTCTGAAAATAAATAACAAAAAACTGTTCCAAATACTTGTAGCTATAAACTGTAAGGATTTCCAAGTTGTTTCGTTTTAAAAGATTTAACCTACCCACAATTTGAAAAAAATGCACTACGTGCTCCCTTTTCCCCAATCGTCAAAACAAAAACTTTTTTCATTAAAAAGTTATACTAGCCTAAAATTTCCAAAATTTCACTCGAAAATATTCACAACTGTAGAATCTAGGCCAAAAAAACTTATTTTAATATTTAAAATCTAAGATTTTCAAATATTAGGGATTTTGGGGAGTTTGACTTGGCATAACTTTCAGAATTTTGATTTTGGAAAAAGAGGGGCGTTTGGAGCTCTCAGAAATTTTTAAATTGTGCCATATATTCGGCTTCTGTGCTGCTCAAAGCCACAGAAGTTTGTTTCTTGGACTCCCATGAAATCGCTCCGCCACCCATCAGAAACACATAGCCTGTATACGATCGACGATCATCAATATAACCGGCCCAATCCGCATCTACGTAACCAGTTAGTTGAGAAGAAATCCTGCGATAAGTGAGCTTTCATTACTCGTCGTCTTCAAGTATCGCAAAAGATGTTTTGCTGCTACGAAATGTTCGGCCTACGGCTCCACGTTGAACTGGGAAAGTCTACACACTTATACATCAACAGGCCTGGTTGACACGGCAATGTAGGGGAACGCTCCTATCAAGGATTGATAATTCGTTGAATCCACGCGTTCTCCTTCTTCTCTGTTACCTTTTATTAGCTTCATCCCGGGATCCAAAGGTGTGTATCGGGGTTTGCTTTCAATTAGTTTGAATTTCGTTGTGAGTTCGTTGATATATTTTTGCTGGTGAATTTCAATTTGTCGGCTATTCCTGTCGATTTGAATTCCCAGATAATAACTTAGCTCACCTTTATCGACGATATCAAATTCAGAACCAATCTGAGATTTCACACGCTTTAGATCATCATAGTTTGATGCAGCAATTATCATGTCATCAACGTATATTGCCACAATGCACAATACGCTACCTTTACGTTTTATGTAAACACAAGTATCGCCATTGCAACGTTGAAATTCCAAATTTTGCATTACGTCATTCAGCTTTTTGTTCCATTCTCTGCCTGCTTTCTTCAGCCCATACAGAGATTTTCGAAGTCTGCATACTCGGTGAGGGAAATGCGAATCGACAAATCCTTCTGGTTGACGCATAAAAACTGTTTCATTTAAAGCACCGTGCAAGTAAGCAGTTGTGACATCAACATGATGTATATGTAGGTCAAATTGTGCGGCCATAGCGAGTATAAGTCGAATTGTAGAGTAGTGAACAACAGGGGCAAACGTCTCGTAGTAGTTGACCATGTACTTTTGAGAGCAGCCTTTTGCTACCAGGCGGCATTTAAAGCAATCGACAGAACCATCAGCATTTTTTTTTTATGCTAAATACCCATCTGCTTCCAATAACTTGGCAGTCATCAGGTGGGTCAACCAACTCCCACGTATTCATCGACGAGAGTGCATCATACTCTGTTTTAATAGCATCTTTCCATCGACCACTTTCAGGGTGACATATTGCTTCTGAAAATGAACAAGGGACATACCTTCTTGAACAGCATTGATGGCCTGCTGATTGTATTGTTTCGCTGGGCGGCCCACTTTACCAGTCCTAATAATTCTTGGACGACCAGGCAGGTTTTTCATCAGGGGTGGATCTACTGAATGTGTAGGTTGTAGTTGCTGTTTCAGTTCGCTCACCTCTGCTTCTTCGCTCCCTTCACTTTTCATTTGGATGTTCGACTGCGTTAAATTCTCTGTCAATAGCTCAAAATCTGTATTTAAGAAATCATAAATGTTATTACTTAGTTCCTTATCGTTTTCAAAAAATTGAACATCACGGCTCTTGACAATTTTACCTGTAGGTTTGTCAAGAAGACTATAAGCCTTTGACTTCTCAGAGTACCCGACAAACACATACTCTTTACCTTTCGCTTCGAACTTTGATTTCCCAGGCTGCTTTACCAAGGCGATCGCCTTTGAGCCGAAAACTCGAAAATGACTCACCGATGGCTTCCTACCATTCCAGTGCCTCTGTAGGACATCTGTTTCACACATAAGCAGCCGTATTAATCGCTTCAGCCCACAGCGACTCGGGAAAAGAAGATCCTATAAGCAAACATCTTGCCATCTCCACAAGCGATCGATTTACTCTTTCCGCCACGCCGTTTTGCTGCGGTGTATGAGGTACGGTTAACTGTCGCCTCATACCATTTTTTCTCAAAAATTCGGAGAACTGCTTGCTCACATATTCTGCCCCATTGTCACTTCGAATCATTTTGATTGCACGCCTAATCTCTCGCTCTACATCTTTCTTAAATTGTTCAAAAATGCCAAGGACTTCATTTCTTCTTTTTATAATATAAATGTGCATTTTTCGAGATTTGTGATCAATGAAACTTACAAAATAGCGACCACCTCCAGCTGAACTCGTTCTCATAGGTCCACAGATGTCTGTGTGGACTAAATCCAGCAGTCCCTTACTTCTGTTGAGAGATTGCTTTGGGAATGGTCGTTCATTTATTTTAACTTTTGCGCAAACTACACATTCTAAATAATTATTTTCAGTATCATCGAACTTAAGCCCCAAAACCATGTTCTTCTTATTTAATTGATGTAAGCTCCCTGAGTTAAGGTGTCCAAATCTCTTCTGCCATCTATTGAACGAATTTTGATTCATACCAGAAGCCTGCAAGCTAAGCGCTGACTCAAGCTTGGCATCACACACCACGTAAAGATCTTGTTGCCTTTTTGGTACGAGAATCACTTCGTTAAAACAACCTTTAACAGTTCCAACTTCTTTTCCAAATTCAACAGCATGCCCATTAGTTGTAATCTTACTTACTGATAAGAAATTTCCCCTTAATTCAGGAACGAAAAGAACATCTCTCAATAATACGCTGTGATCATCTGTTAGCAATCGGACCGTTCCTACGCCACTAGAAGTAATGCAGTCATCAGATGCGAGCTCTACAGGTGTTTTAAGATTTTTATCTAATGTTGCAAATAAATCCCTATCACAACACATGTGAGATGTGGCTCCGCTGTCAATGCACCACTCATTTTTAGCTAAAATTCCACTTCCATAGGCGGAATTAGAAACTATACCAAAAGCGGTTTCGTAACGATTGCTGGTTTGACACTGGGAAGCAAAATGTCCCCGAATTCCACATTTATAACATTTGCCACGCTTATTTCGATTTCTATCAAACTTGTTTTTATTTGAAAATTGAGCTGTTTTCGATTTGGTGTTTATTGCTAAAACATGCTGGCTGCTGCTAGTCCCATGGTCCTTGTCTCTTTCATTCCTTCTTTGTTCTTCCTCCGTTAGTTTAATTTTTAAAGAAGCTAATGAAGGCAATTTACCGCGACCTTCAAGTGCTAGAATAAAATTCTCATAGTCATCAGGAAGAATACAAAGAAGCATTATCGCAAGTAACTCATCTAGCATCTTAACATCTATCTCATGAAGCTTCTCCACCGTCTGGTAAAAATTATTGATATGTACCGACATTGACTGTCCATCATGCATTTTATTCGAAAGTAATTGTTTAAATAAACTTACTTGTCTTGCTGGTCCAGAAGGCTTATGAATAAGAGCAATTATGTCCCAAGCTTGCTTAGAAGTTTTGCTCTGCTTCACATGTATGAGCTCCGCTAGCTTAACACTAAGTAGGATTGTCGAAAGCGCCTTACTATTAAATTTTTCCCATTTTGTCTTCTCCTCCAGTTCAGCTTCTTCATTAAGTAATGTCTCACCGCTTACGTATTCCCAAAGGTCACAATGTACGAGGACACTTTTCATTAAAATCTGCCATGCACTGTAATTATCTTTATCAAGTTTTTCGATTTGATAAAGAGAGGCCATAATGTTATTTTATAGAGAAGGTACGACAAACGCAATAATAATCTACTTACTCCAATAAAATAAAATTTAATTTTTCAAATATGTATGTGACCTGGGCCCATAACCTATTAGACTTGAAGATTAAAACACGACAAAAGATTTAACGTAATTAGCAGTACTTTATTGTAAGAAGTAATAATTCAGAATAGTTGTAATATAATTGTACAACAGATAAAGAAAAGAATGTACGATGAAACTGCATTAGTACATAACTGAGAAAAGCTAGCGTTAGTTATATAAAGCAATGTTAGGCTACAAACAGTAGTGTTTAAAAGTTATGATTTACAACAGTCCCCCTCAATGCAATGTTTAAATTTAATTCATAATGTAACATTTCAATGCAAATACAAAATTCATTACGTTCGATTTTGTTAAAATATTAACCTCATAAGATTTGAAAGTTTATGATGCTTTTGCCTGGTTAGATTCTTTGAAAGGATATCAGCTATCATCTCGGATGTTGGTGTATATTTAAGCTCAATAAGACCATCTTCATATAGTTTACGCACAAAAAGATATCGAATGTCAATGTGCTTGCTTCGAGGATGAAAGATCGGGTTTTTCACAAGTTGTTGTGCACCTAAATTATCAGAATGGATTAAATTAATTCATGATAAAGGTTTCGAAGATACGATGCCTCTTTTGATGCTTGCGAAAGTGCCATATATTCGGCTTCTGTGCTGCTCAAAGCCACAGAAGTTTGTTTCTTAGACTCCCATGAAATCGCTCCGCCACCCATCAGAAACACATAGCCTGTATACGATCGACGATCATCAATATAACCGGCCCAATCCGCATCTACGTAACCAGTTAGTTGAGAAGAAATCCTGCGATAAGTGAGCTTTCATTACTCGTCGTCTTCAAGTATCGCAAAAGATGTTTTGCTGCTACGAAATGTTCGGCCTACGGCTCCACGTTGAACTGGGAAAGTCTACACACTGAATATATTATATCAGGCCTGGTTGACACGGCAATGTAGGGGAGCGCTCCTATCAAGGATTGATAATTCGTTGAATCCACGCGTTCTCCTTCTTCTCTGTTACCTTTTATTAGCTTCATCCCGGGATCCAAAGGTGTGTATCGGGGTTTGCTTTCAATTAGTTTGAATTTCGTTGTGAGTTCGTTGATATATTTTTGCTGGTGAATTTCAATTTGTCGGCTATTCCTGTCTATTTGAATTCCCAGATAATAACTTAGCTCACCTTTATCGACGATATCAAATTCAGAACCAATCTGAGATTTCACACGCTTTAGATCATCATAGTTTGATGCAGCAATTATCATGTCATCAACGTATATTGCCACAATGCACAATACGCTACCTTTACGTTTTGTGTAAACACAAGTATCGCCATTGCAACGTTGAAATTCCAAATTTTGCATTACGTCATTCAGCTTTTTGTTCCATTCTCTGCCTGCTTGCTTCAGCCCATACAGAGATTTTCGAAGTCTGCATACTCGGTGAGGGAAATGCGAATCGACAAATCCTTCTGGTTGACGCATAAAAACTGTTTCATTTAAAGCACCGTGCAAGTAAGCAGTTGTGACATCAACATGATGTATATGTAGGTCAAATTGTGCGGCCATAGCGAGTATAAGTCGAATTGTAGAGTAGTGAACAACAGGGGCAAACGTCTCGTAGTAGTTGACCATGTACTTTTGAGAGCAGCCTTTTGCTACCAGGCGGCATTTAAAGCGATCGACAGAACCATCAGCATTTTTTTTTATGCTAAATACCCATCTGCTTCCAATAACTTGGCAGTCATCAGGTGGGTCAACCAACTCCCACGTATTCATTGACGAGAGTGCATCATACTCTGTTTTAATAGCATCTTTCCATCGACCACTTTCAGGGTGACATATTGCTTCTGAAAATGAACAAGGGACATACCTTCTTGAACAGCATTGATGGCCTGCTGATTGTATTGTTTCGCTGGGCGGCCCACTTTACCAGTCCTAATAATTCTTGGACGACCAGGCAGGTTTTTCATCAGGGGTGGATCTACTGAATGTGTAGGTTGTAGTTGCTGTTTCAGTTCGCTCACCTCTGCTTCTTCGCTCCCTTCACTTTTCATTTGGATGTTCGACTGCGTTAAATTCTCTGTCAATAGCTCAAAATCTGTATTTAAGAAATCATAAATGTTATTACTTAGTTCCTTATCGTTTTCAAAAAATTGAACATCACGGCTCTTGACAATTTTACCTGTAGGTTTGTCAAGAAGACTATAAGCCTTTGACTTCTCAGAGTACCCGACAAACACATACTCTTTACCTTTCGCTTCGAACTTTGATTTCCCAGGCTGCTTTACCAAGGCGATCGCCTTTGAGCCGAAAACTCGAAAATGACTCACCGATGGCTTCCTACCATTCCAGTGCCTCTGTAGGACATCTGTTTCACACATAAGCAGCCGTATTAATCGCTTCAGCCCACAGCGACTCGGGAAAAGAAGATCCTATAAGCAAACATCTTGCCATCTCCACAAGCGATCGATTTACTCTTTCCGCCACGCCGTTTTGCTGCGGTGTATGAGGTACGGTTAACTGTCGCCTTAAACCATTTTTTCTCAAAAATTCGGAGAACTGCTTGCTCACATATTCTGCCCCATTGTCACTTCGAATCATTTTGATTGCACGCCTAATCTCTCGCTCTACATCTTTCTTAAATTGTTCAAAAATGCCAAGGACTTCATTTCTTCTTTTTATAATATAAATGTGCATTTTTCGAGATTTGTGATCAATGAAACTTACAAAATAGCGACCACCTCCAGCTGAACTCGTTCTCATAGGTCCACAGATGTCTGTGTGGACTAAATCCAGCAGTCCCTTACTTCTGTTGAGAGATTGCTTTGGGAATGGTCGTTCATTTATTTTAACTTTTGCGCAAACTACACATTCTAAATAATTATTTTCAGTATCATCGAACTTAAGCCCCAAAACCATGTTCTTCTTATTTAATTGATGTAAGCTCCCTGAGTTAAGGTGTCCAAATCTCTTCTGCCATCTATTGAACGAATTTTGATTCATACCAGAAGCCTGCAAGCTAAGCGCTGACTCAAGCTTGGCATCACACACCACGTAAAGATCTTGTTGCCTTTTTGGTACGAGAATCACTTCGTTAAAACAACCTTTAACAGTTCCAACTTCTTTTCCAAATTCAACAGCATGTCCATTAGTTGTAATCTTACTTACTGATAAGAAATTTCCCCTTAATTCAGGAACGAAAAGAACATCTCTCAATAATACGCTGTGATCATCTGTTAGCAATCGGACCGTTCCTACGCCACTAGAAGTAATGCAGTCATCAGATGCGAGCTCTACAGGTGTTTTAAGATTTTTATCTAATGTTGCAAATAAATCCCTATCACAACACATGTGAGATGTGGCTCCGCTGTCAATGCACCACTCATTTTTAGCTAAAATTCCACTTCCATAGGCGGAATTAGAAACTATACCAAAAGCGGTTTCGTAACGATTGCTGGTTTGACACTGGGAAGCAAAATGTCCCCGAATTCCACATTTATAACATTTGCCACGCTTATTTCGATTTCTATCAAACTTGTTTTTATTTGAAAATTGAGCTGTTTTCGATTTGGTGTTTATTGCTAAAACATGCTGGCTGCTGCTAGTCCCATGGTCCTTGTCTCTTTCATTCCTTCTTTGTTCTTCCTCCGTTAGTTTAATTTTTAAAGAAGCTAATGAAGGCAATTTACCGCGACCTTCAAGTGCTAGAATAAAATTATCATAGTCATCAGGAAGAATACAAAGAAGCATTATCGCAAGTAACTCATCTGGCATCTTAACATCTATCTCATGAAGCTTCTCCACCGTCTGGTAAAAATTATTGATATGTACCGACATTGACTGTCCATCATGCATTTTATTCGAAAGTAATTGTTTAAATAAATTTACTTGTCTTGCTGGTCCAGAAGGCTTATGAATAAGAGCAATAATGTCCCAAGCTTGCTTAGAAGTTTTTCTCTGCTTCACATGTATGATCTCCGCTAGCTTAACACTAAGTAGGATTGTCGAAAGCGCCTTACTATCCAATTTTTCCCATTTTGTCTTCTCCTCCAGTTCAGCTTCTTCATTAAGTAATGTCTCACCGCTTACGTATTCCCAATTCATTAAAATCTGCCATGCACTGTAATTATCTTTATCAAGTTTTTCGATTTGATATAGAGAGGCCATAATGTTATTTTATAGAGAAGGTACGACAAACGCAATAATAATCTACTTACTTCAATAAAATAAAATTTAATTTTTCAAATATGTATGTGACCTGGGCCCATAACCTATTAGACTTGAAGATTAAAACACGACAAAAGATTTAACGTAATTAGCAGTACTTTATTGTAAGAAGTAATAATTCAGAATAGTTGTAATATAATTGTACAACAGATAAAGAAAAGAATGTACGATGAAACTGCATTAGTACATAACTGAGAAAAGCTAGCGTTAGTTATATAAAGCAATGTTAGGCTACAAACAGTAGTGTTTAAAAGTTATGATTTACAACAGTCCCCCTCAATGCAATGTTTAAATTTAATTCATAATGTAACATTTCAAAGCAAATACAAAATTCATTACGTTCGATTTTGTTAAAATATTAACCCCATAAGATTTGAAAGTTTATGATGCTTTTGCCTGGTTAGATTCTTTGAAAGGATATCAGCTATCATCTCGGATGTTGGTGTATAGTTAAGCTCAATAAGACCATCTTCATATAGTTTACGCACAAAAAGATATCGAATGTCAATGTGCTTGCTTCGAGGATGAAAGATCGGGTTTTTCACAAGTTGTTGTGCACCTAAATTATCAGAATGGATTAAATTAATTCATGATAAAGGTTTCGAAGATACGATGCCTTCTTTCGATGCTTGCGAAAGTGATATATATTCGGCTTCTGTGCTCCTCAAAGCCACAGAAGTTTGTTTCTTGGACTCCCATGAAGTCGCTCCGCCACCCATCAGAAACACATAGCCTGTATACGATCGACGATCATCAATATAACCGGCCCAATCCGCATCTACGTAACCAGTTAGTTGAGAAGAAATCCTGCGATAAGTGAGCTTTCATTACTCGTCGTCTTCAAGTATCGCAAAAGATGTTTTGCTGCTACGAAATGTTCGGCCTACGGCTCCACGTTGAACTGGGAAAGTCTACACACTGAATACATTATATCAGGCCTGGTTGACACGGCAATGTAGGGGAGCGCTCCTATCAAGGATTGATAATTCGTTGAATCCACGCGTTCTCCTTCTTCTCTGTTACCTTTTATTAGCTTCATCCCAGGATCCAAAGGTGTGTATCGGGGTTTGCTTTCAATTAGTTTGAATTTCGTTGTGAGTTCGTTGATATATTTTTGCTGGTGAATTTCAATTTGTCGGCTATTCCTGTCGATTTGAATTCCCAGATAATAACTTAGCTCACCTTTATCGACGATATCAAATTCAGAACCAATCTGAGATTTCACACGCTTTAGATCATCATAGTTTGATGCAGCAATTATCATGTCATCAACGTATATTGCCACAATGCACAATACGCTACCTTTACGTTTTGTGTAAACACAAGTATCGCCATTGCAACGTTGAAATTCCAAATTTTGCATTACGTCATTCAGCTTTTTGTTCCATTCTCTGCCTGCTTGCTTCAGCCCATACAGAGATTTTCGAAGTCTGCATACTCGGTGAGGGAAATGCGAATCGACAAATCCTTCTGGTTGACGCATAAAAACTGTTTCATTTAAAGCACCGTGCAAGTAAGCAGTTGTGACATCAACATGATGTATACACTCCTCGTCAACTGAATACGCACAAACATTTTTGAATATATTTTATCCATTTTTTCCAAACAGTGATGGTTATTATGCCATCTGTTGATGGTAAAAATTTTCGTAACATATAAATAACAGAATTTCATAGTTTTATCCAAAAACAACCGTGAGTTTTTCCTTCAACCACTTCCAAAGTGAAACTTATGCAAAGTAGAAGTTTTTTTTTGAGTCAACTGAATAGGTACAAAAATTTAAATTGATATTGGAATGGAATGAAACAAGTTTTTGTTTAAGTTTAGTAGTGGGTACTTCCACCTTTATTTTTAATGTAATTTAACGAAATTTGATTGCAGAAATTAAGGTTTCTTTGTCTTCGAACTGACGACCACCCTCATAAACTTTGCGTACTAACCATCCCCAGAAATTTTCTATGATGTTTAGATCAGGTGAGTACGGCGGCCATTGAAGCAACTGCACTTGTTGCTCCTCTATCCATGTTTTTATTATGCGCGCTGAGTGAATAGGCGCATTATCATGTTGGTAGGTCCAGTTTATGGGTCCAAAGATGTTAGAAAATTTAGGAAAATTTCTTTCCAAAATTACTTTATACCCAGCTGCTGTCATTTTTGATGTTACAACCTCGAGCTCAACTGTTCCATAATAACTGACTGCTCCCCATATCATGATACCTCCTTCACGACTATGATGGCGCTTAAAAAATCTTTTTTCTTTTCTTAAGTCGTGAAAATAGAAGTTGAACCCATCAAGGCCATCGAAATTAAACTTTTTTTCATCTGAAAAAACCACGTGATACCATTCTTTTTTCCAACTCATGTGAAGTCTTGAAAAATCTAATCGCAACATTTTCCGTCTCTCGTCAAGTGGTGGTTTTTTCTTAAGTATCATTCGTTTAAGATGGCTTGAGTTGTTGATTACTCTTAAAACTGTTGAGGAACTTGCGTTTACGCCGACTTTTTGTTTTATTTTTGCCACAGAATCAGAAGAATTTGATGCACATCTTAAAATTCTTCGTCTCTCAGCTGCTGTTGTTGCTGTTTTCTTACCTCCCTTCATGTTTTTGCCGTACGCATCTTTATTTTTCAAGTAAGAATAAACTACATTAAAACTTCGGCCAACTTTATCAGCTATTGCACGTCCAGTTAGGCCTTGGTCTCTAAATAAATCGATTTTAGATTTTTCAACACTGTTAAGACACGTAGATCTACCCATTTTTCTTAAAATTTGAAATCAAGAATTAAATTTTACTGAAAACACTAAAATCGTTAATTTAAACTGTCAAGCACTCCAAAAAACTTAAAAACAACGAAGAAAATGGCGTTGTACCTATTCAGTTGACTAAAAAAAACTCCTACTTTGCATATAAAACACTTTGCAAGTGGTTGAAGAAAAACTCAAGGTTGTTTTTGGATAATTCTTTCGGAATTATCTGCTTAACATCTTAAGGGAATAGTTAGCATCAACAGATGGCATAATAACCATCACTGTTTGGAAAAAATGGATAAAGTATATTAAAAAATGTTTGTGCGTATTCAGTTGACGAGGAGTGTATGTAGGTCAAATTGTGCGGCCATAGTGAGTATAAGTCGAATTGTAGAGTAGTGAACAACAGGGGCAAACGTCTCGTAGTAGTTGACCATGTACTTTTGAGAGCAGCCTTTTGCTACCAGGCGGCATTTAAAGCGATCGACAGAACCATCAGCATTTTTTTTTTATGCTAAATACCCATCTGCTTCCAATAACTTGGCAGTCATCAGGTGGGTCAACCAACTCGTATTCATCGACGAGAGTGCATCATACTCTGTTTTAATAGCATCTTTCCATCGACCACTTTCAGGGTGACATATTGCTTCTGAAAATGAACAAGGGACATACCTTCTTGAACAGCATTGATGGCCTGCTGATTGCATTGTTTCGCTGGGTGGCCCACTTTACCAGTCCTAATGATTCTTGGACGACCAGGCAGGTTTTTCATCAGGGGTGGATCTACTGAATGTGTAGGTTGTAGTTGCTGTTTCAGTTCGCCCACCTCTGCTTCTTCGCTCCCTTCACTTTTCATTTGGATGTTCGACTGCGTTAAATTCTCTGTCAATAGCTCAAAATCTGTATTTAAGAAATCATAAATGTTATTACTTAGTTCCTTATCGTTTTCAAAAAATTGAACATCACGGCTCTTGATAATTTTACCTGTAGGTTTGTCAAGAAGACTTTAAGCCTTTGACTTCTCAGAGTACCTGACAAACACATACTCTTTACCTTTCACTTCGAACTTTGATTTCCCAGGCTGCTTTACCAAGGCGATCGCCTTTGAGCCGAAAACTCGAAAATGACTCACCGATGGCTTCCTACCATTCCAGTGCCTCTGTAGGACATCTGTTTCGCACATAAGCAGCCGTATTAATCGCTTCAGCCCACAGCGACTCGGGAAAAGAAGATCCTATAAGCAAACATCTTGCCATCTCCACAAGCGATCGATTTACTCTTTCCGCCACGCCGTTTTGCTGCGGTGTATGAGGTACGGTTAACTGTCGCCTTATACCATTTTTTCTCAAAAATTCGGAGAACTGCTTGCTCACATATTCTGCCCCATTGTCACTTCGAATCATTTTAATTGCACGCCTAATCTCTCGCTCTACATCTTTTTTAAATTGTTCAAAAATGCCAAGGACTTCATTTCTTCTTTTTATAATATAAATATGCATTTTTCGAGATTTGTGATCAATGAAACTTACAAAATAGCGACCACCTCCAGCTGAACTCGTTCTCATAGGTCCACAGATGTCTGTGTGGACTAAATCCAGCAGTCCCTTACTTCTGTTGAGAGATTGCTTTGGGAATGGTCGTTCATTTATTTTAACTTTTGCGCAAACTACACATTCTAAATAATTATTTTCAGTATCATCGAACTTAAGCCCCAAAACCATGTTCTTCTTATTTAATTGATGTAAGCTCCCTGAGTTAAGGTGTCCAAATCTCTTCTGCCATCTATTGAACGAATTTTGATTCATACCAGAAGCCTGCAAGCTAAGCGCTGACTCAAGCTTGGCATCACACACCACGTAAAGATCTTGTTGCCTTTTTGGTACGAGAATCACTTCGTTAAAACAACCTTTAACAGTTCCAACTTCTTTTCCAAATTCAACAGCATGTCCATTAGCTGTAATCTTACTTACTGATAAGAAATTTCCCCTTAATTCAGGAACGAAAAGAACATCTCTCAATAATACGCTGTGATCATCTGTTTGCAATCGGACCGTTCCTACGCCACTAGAAGTAATGCAGTCATCAGATGCGAGCTCTACAGGTGTTTTTAGATTTTTATCTAATGTTGCAAATAAATCCCTATCACAACACATGTGAGATGTGGCTCCGCTGTCAATGCACCACTCATTTTTAGCTAAAATTCCACTTCCATAGGCGGAATTAGAAACTATACCAAAAGCGGTTTCGTAACGATTGCTGGTTTGACACTGGGAAGCAAAATGTCCCCGAATTCCACATTTATAACATTTGCCACGCTTATTTCGATTTCTATCAAACTTGTTTTTATTTGAAAATTGAGCTGTTTTCGATTTGGTGTTTATTGCTAAAACATGCTGGCTGCTGCTAGTCCCATGGTCCTTGTCTCTTTCATTCCTTCTTTGTTCTTCCTCCGTTAGTTTAATTTTTAAAGAAGCTAATGAAGGCAATTTACCGCGACCTTCAAGTGCTAGAATAAAATTCTCATAGTCATCAGGAAGAATACAAAGAAGCATTATCGCAAGTAACTCATCTGGCATCTTAACATCTATCTCATGAAGCTTCTCCACCGTCTGGTAAAAATTATTGATATGTACCGACATTGACTGTCCATCATGCATTTTATTCGAAAGTAATTGTTTAAATAAATTTACTTGTCTTGCTGGTCCAGAAGGCTTATGAATAAGAGCAATAATGTCCCAAGCTTGCTTAGAAGTTTTTCTCTGCTTCACATGTATGATCTCCGCTAGCTTAACACTAAGTAGGATTGTCGAAAGCGCCTTACTATCCATTTTTTCCCATTTTGTCTTCTCCTCCAGTTCAGCTTCTTCATTAAGTAATGTCTCACCGCTTACGTATTCCCAAAGGTCACAATGTACGAGGACACTTTTCATTAAAATCTGCCATGCACTGTAATTATCTTTATCAAGTTTTTCGATTTGATATAGAGAGGCCATAATGTTATTTTATAGAGAAGGTACGACAAACGCAATAATAATCTACTTACTTCAATAAAATAAAATTTAATTTTTCAAATATGTATGTGACCTGGGCCCATAACCTATTAGACTTGAAGATTAAAACACGACAAAAGATTTAACGTAATTAGCAGTACTTTATTGTAAGAAGTAATAATTCAGAATAGTTGTAATATAATTGTACAACAGATAAAGAAAAGAATGTACGATGAAACTGCATTAGTACATAACTGAGAAAAGCTAGCGTTAGTTATATAAAGCAATGTTAGGCTACAAACAGTAGTGTTTAAAAGTTATGATTTACAACAGTCCCCCTCAATGCAATGTTTAAATTTAATTCATAATGTAACGTTTCAATGCAAATACAAAATTCATTACGTTCGATTTTGTTAAAATATTAACCCCATAAGATTTGAAAGTTTATGATGCTTTTGCCTGGTTAGATTCTTTGTAAGGATATCAGCTATCATCTCGGATGTTGGTGTATATTTAAGCTCAATAAGACCATCTTCATATAGTTTACGCACAAAATGATATCGAATGTCAATGTGCTTGCTTCGAGGATGAAAGATCGGGTTTTTCACAAGTTGTTGTGCACCTAAATTATCAGAATGGATTAAATTAATTCATGACAAAGGTTTCGAAGATACGATGCCTCTTCTGATGCTTGCGAAAGTGCCATATATTCGGCTTCTGTGCTGCTCAAAGCCACAGAAGTTTGTTTCTTGGACTCCCATGAAATCGCTCCGCCACCCATCAGAAACACATAGCCTGTATACGATCGACGATCATCAATATAACCGGCCCAATCCACATCTACGTAACCAGTTAGTTGAGAAGAAATCCTGCGATAAGTGAGCTTTCATTACTCGTCGTCTTCAAGTATCGCAAAAGATGTTTTGCTGCTACGAAATGTTCGGCCTACGGCTCCACGTTGAACTGGGAAAGTCTACACACTGAATACATTATATCAGGCCTGGTTGACACGGCAATGTAGGGGAACGCTCCTATCAAGGATTGATAATTCGTTGAATCCACGCGTTCTCCTTCTTCTCTGTTACCTTTTATTAGCTTCATCCCGGGATCCAAAGGTGTGTATCGGGGTTTGCTTTCAATTAGTTTGAATTTCGTTGTGAGTTCGTTGATATATTTTTGCTGGTGAATTTCAATTTGTCGGCTATTCCTGTCGATTTGAATTCCCAGATAATAACTTAGCTCACCTTTATCGACGATATCAAATTCAGAACCAATCTGAGATTTCACACGCTTTAGATCATCATAGTTTGATGCAGCAATTATCATGTCATCAACGTATATTGCCACAATGCACAATACGCTACCTTTACGTTTTGTGTAAACACAAGTATCGCCATTGCAACGTTGAAATTCCAAATTTTGCATTACGTCATTCAGCTTTTTGTTCCATTCTCTGCTTCAGCCCATACAGAGATTTTCGAAGTCTGCATACTCGGTGAGGGAAATGCGAATCGACAAATCCTTCTGGTTGACGCATAAAAACTGTTTCATTTAAAGCACCGTGCAAGTAAGCAGTTGTGACATCAACATGATGTATATGTAGGTCAAATTGTGCGGCCATAGCGAGTATAAGTCGAATTGTAGAGTAGTGAACAACAGGGGCAAACGTCTCGTAGTAGTTGACCATGTACTTTTGAGAGCAGCCTTTTGCTACCAGGCGGCATTTAAAGCGATCGACAGAACCATCAGCATTTTTTTTTTATACTAAATACCCATCTGCTTCCAATAACTTGGCAGTCATCAGGTGGGTCAACCAACTCCCACGTATTCATCGACGAGAGTGCATCATACTCTGTTTTAATAGCATCTTTCCATCGACCACTTTCAGGGTGACATATTGCTTCTGAAAATGAACAAGGGACATACCTTCTTGAACAGCATTGATGGCCTGCTGATTGTATTGTTTCGCTGGGCGGCCCACCTTACCAGTCCTAATAATTCTTGGACGACCAGGCAGGTTTTTCATCAGGGGTGGATCTACTGAATATGTAGGTTGTAGTTGCTGTTTCAGTTCGCTCACCTCTGCTTCTTCGCTCCCTTCACTTTTCATTTGGATGTTCGACTGCGTTAAATTCTCTGTCAATAGCTCAAAATCTGTATTTAAGAAATCATAAATGTTATTACTTAGTTCCTTATCGTTTTCAAAAAATTGAACATCACGGCTCTTGATAATTTTACCTGTAGGTTTGTCAAGAAGACTATAAGCCTTTGACTTCTCAGAGTACCTGACAAACACATACTCTTTACCTTTCGCTTCGAACTTTGATTTCCCAGGCTGCTTTACCAAGGCGATCGCCTTTGAGCCGAAAACTCGAAAATGACTCACCGATGGCTTCCTACCATTCCAATGCCTCTGTAGGACATCTGTTTCACACATAAGCAGCCGTATTAATCGCTTCAGCCCACAGCGACTCGGGAAGAGAAGATCCTATAAGCAAACATCTTGCCATCTCCACAAGCGATCGATTTACTCTTTCCGCCACGCCGTTTTGCTGCGGTGTATGAGGTACGGTTAACTGTCGCCTTATACCATTTTTTCTCAAAAATTCGGAGAACTGCTTGCTCACATATTCTGCCCCATTGTCACTTCGAATCATTTTAATTGCACGCCTAATCTCTCGCTCTACATCTTTTTTAAATTGTTCAAAAATGCCAAGGACTTCATTTCTTCTTTTTATAATATAAATATGCATTTTTCGAGATTTGTGATCAATGAAACTTACAAAATAGCGACCACCTCCAGCTGAACTTGTTCTCATAGGTCCACAGATGTCTGTGTGGACTAAATCCAGCAGTCCCTTACTTCTGTTGAGAGATTGCTTTGGGAATGGTCGTTCATTTATTTTAACTTTTGCGCAAACTACACATTCTAAATAATTATTTTCAGTATCATCGAACTTAAGCCCCAAAACCATGTTCTTCTTATTTAATTGATGTAAGCTTCCTGAGTTAAGGTGTCCAAATCTCTTCTGCCATCTATTGAACGAATTTTGATTCACACCAGAAGCCTGCAAGCTAAGCGCTGACTCAAGCTTGGCATCACACACCACGTAAAGATCTTGTTGCCTTTTTGGTACGAGAATCACTTCGTTAAAACAACCTTTAACAGTTCCAACTTCTTTTCCAAATTCAACAGCATGTCCATTAGCTGTAATCTTACTTACTGATAAGAAATTTCCCCTTAATTCAGGAACGAAAAGAACATCTCTCAATAATACGCTGTGATCATCTGTTTGCAATCGGACCGTTCCTACGCCACTAGAAGTAATGCAGTCATCAGATGCGAGCTCTACAGGTGTTTTTAGATTTTTATCTAATGTTGCAAATAAATCCCTATCACAACACATGTGAGATGTGGCTCCGCTGTCAATGCACCACTCATTTTTAGCTAAAATTCCACTTCCATAGGCGGAATTAGAAACTATACCAAAAGCGGTTTCGTAACGATTGCTGGTTTGACACTGGGAAGCAAAATGTCCCCGAATTCCACATTTATAACATTTGCCACGCTTATTTCGATTTCTATCAAACTTGTTTTTATTTGAAAATTGAGCTGTTTTCGATTTGGTGTTTATTGCTAAAACATGCTGGCTGCTGCTAGTCCCATGGTCCTTGTCTCTTTCATTCCTTCTTTGTTCTTCCTCCGTTAGTTTAATTTTTAAAGAAGCTAATGAAGGCAATTTACCGCGACCTTCAAGTGCTAGAATAAAATTCTCATAGTCATCAGGAAGAATACAAAGAAGCATTATCGCAAGTAACTCATCTGGCATCTTAACATCTATCTCATGAAGCTTCTCCACCGTCTGGTAAAAATTATTGATATGTACCGACATTGACTGTCCATCATGCATTTTATTCGAAAGTAATTGTTTAAATAAATTTACTTGTCTTGCTGGTCCAGAAGGCTTATGAATAAGAGCAATAATGTCCCAAGCTTGCTTAGAAGTTTTTCTCTGCTTCACATGTATGATCTCCGCTAGCTTAACACTAAGTAGGATTGTCGAAAGCGCCTTACTATCCAATTTTTCCCATTTTGTCTTCTCCTCCAGTTCAGCTTCTTCATTAAGTAATGTCTCACCGCTTACGTATTCCCAAAGGTCACAATGTACGAGGACACTTTTCATTAAAATCTGCCATGCACTTTAATTATCTTTATCAAGTTTTTCGATTTGATATAGAGAGGCCATAATGTTATTTTATAGAGAAGGTACGACAAACGCAATAATAATCTACTTACTTCAATAAAATAAAATTTAATTTTTCAAATATGTATGTGACCTGGGCCCATAACCTATTAGACTTGAAGATTAAAACACGACAAAAGATTTAACGTAATTAGCAGTACTTTATTGTAAGAAGTAATAATTCAGAATAGTTGTAATATAATTGTACAACAGATAAAGAAAAGAATGTACGATGAAACTGCATTAGTACATAACTGAGAAAAGCTAGCGTTAGTTATATAAAGCAATGTTAGGCTACAAACAGTAGTGTTTAAAAGTTATGATTTACAACAGTCCCCCTCAATGCAATGTTTAAATTTAATTCATAATGTAACGTTTCAATGCAAATACAAAATTCATTACGTTCGATTTTGTTAAAATATTAACCCCATAAGATTTGAAAGTTTATGATGCTTTTGCCTGGTTAGATTCTTTGTAAGGATATCAGCTATCATCTCGGATGTTGGTGTATATTTAAGCTCAATAAGACCATCTTCATATAGTTTACGCACAAAATGATATCGAATGTCAATGTGCTTGCTTCGAGGATGAAAGATCGGGTTTTTCACAAGTTGTTGTGCACCTAAATTATCAGAATGGATTAAATTAATTCATGACAAAGGTTTCGAAGATACGATGCCTCTTCTGATGCTTGCGAAAGTGCCATATATTCGGCTTCTGTGCTGCTCAAAGCCACAGAAGTTTGTTTCTTGGACTCCCATGAAATCGCTCCGCCACCCATCAGAAACACATAGCCTGTATACGATCGACGATCATCAATATAACCGGCCCAATCCACATCTACGTAACCAGTTAGTTGAGAAGAAATCCTGCGATAAGTGAGCTTTCATTACTCGTCGTCTTCAAGTATCGCAAAAGATGTTTTGCTGCTACGAAATGTTCGGCCTACGGCTCCACGTTGAACTGGGAAAGTCTACACACTGAATACATTATATCAGGCCTGGTTGACACGGCAATGTAGGGGAACGCTCCTATCAAGGATTGATAATTCGTTGAATCCACGCGTTCTCCTTCTTCTCTGTTACCTTTTATTAGCTTCATCCCGGGATCCAAAGGTGTGTATCGGGGTTTGCTTTCAATTAGTTTGAATTTCGTTGTGAGTTCGTTGATATATTTTTGCTGGTGAATTTCAATTTGTCGGCTATTCCTGTCGATTTGAATTCCCAGATAATAACTTAGCTCACCTTTATCGACGATATCAAATTCAGAACCAATCTGAGATTTCACACGCTTTAGATCATCATAGTTTGATGCAGCAATTATCATGTCATCAACGTATATTGCCACAATGCACAATACGCTACCTTTACGTTTTGTGTAAACACAAGTATCGCCATTGCAACGTTGAAATTCCAAATTTTGCATTACGTCATTCAGCTTTTTGTTCCATTCTCTGCCTGCTTGCTTCAGCCCATACAGAGATTTTCGAAGTCTGCATACTCGGTGAGGGAAATGCGAATCGACAAATCCTTCTGGTTGACGCATAAAAACTGTTTCATTTAAAGCACCGTGCAAGTAAGCAGTTGTGACATCAACATGATGTATACACTCCTCGTCAACTGAATACGCACAAACATTTTTGAATATATTTTATCCATTTTTTCCAAACAGTGATGGTTATTATGCCATCTGTTGATGGTAAAAATTTTCGTAACATATAAATAACAGAATTTCATAGTTTTATCCAAAAACAACCGTGAGTTTTTCCTTCAACCACTTCCAAAGTGAAACTTATGCAAAGTAGAAGTTTTTTTTTGAGTCAACTGAATAGGTACAAAAATTTAAATTGATATTGGAATGGAATGAAACAAGTTTTTGTTTAAGTTTAGTAGTGGGTACTTCCACCTTTATTTTTAATGTAATTTAACGAAATTTGATTGCAGAAATTAAGGTTTCTTTGTCTTCGAACTGACGACCACCCTCATAAACTTTGCGTACTAACCATCCCCAGAAATTTTCTATGATGTTTAGATCAGGTGAGTACGGCGGCCATTGAAGCAACTGCACTTGTTGCTCCTCTATCCATGTTTTTATTATGCGCGCTGAGTGAATAGGCGCATTATCATGTTGGTAGGTCCAGTTTATGGGTCCAAAGATGTTAGAAAATTTAGGAAAATTTCTTTCCAAAATTACTTTATACCCAGCTGCTGTCATTTTTGATGTTACAACCTCGAGCTCAACTGTTCCATAATAACTGACTGCTCCCCATATCATGATACCTCCTTCACGACTATGATGGCGCTTAAAAAATCTTTTTTCTTTTCTTAAGTCGTGAAAATAGAAGTTGAACCCATCAAGGCCATCGAAATTAAACTTTTTTTCATCTGAAAAAACCACGTGATACCATTCTTTTTTCCAACTCATGTGAAGTCTTGAAAAATCTAATCGCAACATTTTCCGTCTCTCGTCAAGTGGTGGTTTTTTCTTAAGTTTCATTCGTTTAAGATGGCTTGAGTTGTTGATTACTCTTAAAACTGTTGAGGAACTTGCGTTTACGCCGACTTTTTGTTTTATTTTTGCCACAGAATCAGAAGAATTTGATGCACATCTTAAAATTCTTCGTCTCTCAGCTGCTGTTGTTGCTGTTTTCTTACCTCCCTTCATGTTTTTGCCGTACGCATCTTTATTTTTCAAGTAAGAATAAACTACATTAAAACTTCGGCCAACTTTATCAGCTATTGCACGTCCAGTTAGGCCTTGGTCTCTAAATAAATCGATTTTAGATTTTTCAACACTGTTAAGACACGTAGATCTACCCATTTTTCTTAAAATTTGAAATCAAGAATTAAATTTTACTGAAAACACTAAAATCGTTAATTTAAACTGTCAAGCACTCCAAAAAACTTAAAAACAACGAAGAAAATGGCGTTGTACCTATTCAGTTGACTAAAAAAAACTCCTACTTTGCATATAAAACACTTTGCAAGTGGTTGAAGAAAAACTCAAGGTTGTTTTTGGATAATTCTTTCGGAATTATCTGCTTAACATCTTAAGGGAATAGTTAGCATCAACAGATGGCATAATAACCATCACTGTTTGGAAAAAATGGATAAAGTATATTAAAAAATGTTTGTGCGTATTCAGTTGACGAGGATTGTATGTAGGTCAAATTGTGCGGCCATAGTGAGTATAAGTCGAATTGTAGAGTAGTGAACAACAGGGGCAAACGTCTCGTAGTAGTTGACCATGTACTTTTGAGAGCAGCCTTTTGCTACCAGGCGGCATTTAAAGCGATCGACAGAACCATCAGCATTTTTTTTTTATGCTAAATACCCATCTGCTTCCAATAACTTGGCAGTCATCAGGTGGGTCAACCAACTCCCACGTATTCATTGACGAGAGTGCATCATACTCTGTTTTAATAGCATCTTTCCATCGACCACTTTCAGGGTGACATATTGCTTCTGAAAATGAACAAGGGACATACCTTCTTGAACAGCATTGATGGCCTGCTGATTGTATTGTTTCGCTGGGCGGCCCACTTTACCAGTCCTAATAATTCTTGGACGACCAGGCAGGTTTTTCATCAGGGGTGGATCTACTGAATGTGTAGGTTGTAGTTGCTGTTTCAGTTCGCTCACCTCTGCTTCTTCGCTCCCTTCACTTTTCATTTGGATGTTCGACTGCGTTAAATTCTCTGTCAATAGCTCAAAATCTGTATTTAAGAAATCATAAATGTTATTACTTAGTTCCTTATCGTTTTCAAAAAATTGAACATCACGGCTCTTGACAATTTTACCTGTAGGTTTGTCAAGAAGACTATAAGCCTTTGACTTCTCAGAGTACCCGACAAACACATACTCTTTACCTTTCGCTTCGAACTTTGATTTCCCAGGCTGCTTTACCAAGGCGATCGCCTTTGAGCCGAAAACTCGAAAATGACTCACCGATGGCTTCCTACCATTCCAATGCCTCTGTAGGACATCTGTTTCACACATAAGCAGCCGTATTAATCGCTTCAGCCCACAGCGACTCGGGAAGAGAAGATCCTATAAGCAAACATCTTGCCATCTCCACAAGCGATCGATTTACTCTTTCCGCCACGCCGTTTTGCTGCGGTGTATGAGGTACGGTTAACTGTCGCCTTATACCATTTTTTCTCAAAAATTCGGAGAACTGCTTGCTCACATATTCTGCCCCATTGTCACTTCGAATCATTTTAATTGCACGCCTAATCTCTCGCTCTACATCTTTTTTAAATTGTTCAAAAATGCCAAGGACTTCATTTCTTCTTTTTATAATATAAATATGCATTTTTCGAGATTTGTGATCAATGAAACTTACAAAATAGCGACCACCTCCAGCTGAACTCGTTCTCATAGGTCCACAGATGTCTGTGTGGACTAAATCCAGCAGTCTCTTACTTCTGTTGAGAGATTGCTTTGGGAATGGTCGTTCATTTATTTTAACTTTTGCGCAAACTACACATTCTAAATAATTATTTTCAGTATCATCGAACTTAAGCCCCAAAACCATGTTCTTCTTATTTAATTGATGTAAGCTCCCTGAGTTAAGGTGTCCAAATCTCTTCTGCCATCTATTGAACGAATTTTGATTCATACCAGAAGCCTGCAAGCTAAGCGCTGACTCAAGCTTGGCATCACACACCACGTAAAGATCTTGTTGCCTTTTTGGTACGAGAATCACTTCGTTAAAACAACCTTTAACAGTTCCAACTTCTTTTCCAAATTCAACAGCATGTCCATTAGCTGTAATCTTACTTACTGATAAGAAATTTCCCCTTAATTCAGGAACGAAAAGAACATCTCTCAATAATACGCTGTGATCATCTGTTTGCAATCGGACCGTTCCTACGCCACTAGAAGTAATGCAGTCATCAGATGCGAGCTCTACAGGTGTTTTTAGATTTTTATCTAATGTTGCAAATAAATCCCTATCACAACACATGTGAGATGTGGCTCCGCTGTCAATGCACCACTCATTTTTAGCTAAAATTCCACTTCCATAGGCGGAATTAGAAACTATACCAAAAGCGGTTTCGTAACGATTGCTGGTTTGACACTGGGAAGCAAAATGTCCCCGAATTCCACATTTATAACATTTGCCACGCTTATTTCGATTTCTATCAAACTTGTTTTTATTTGAAAATTGAGCTGTTTTCGATTTGGTGTTTATTGCTAAAACATGCTGGCTGCTGCTAGTCCCATGGTCCTTGTCTCTTTCATTCCTTCTTTGTTCTTCCTCCGTTAGTTTAATTTTTAAAGAAGCTAATGAAGGCAATTTACCGCGACCTTCAAGTGCTAGAATAAAATTCTCATAGTCATCAGGAAGAATACAAAGAAGCATTATCGAAAGTAACTCATCTGGCATCTTAACATCTATCTCATGAAGCTTCTCCACCGTCTGATAAAAATCATTGATATGTACCGACATTGACTGTCCATCATGCATTTTATTCGAAAGTAATTGTTTAAATAAATTTACTTGTCTTGCTGGTCCAGAAGGCTTATGAATAAGAGCAATAATGTCCCAAGCTTGCTTAGAAGTTTTTCTCTGCTTCACATGTATGATCTCCGCTAGCTTAACACTAAGTAGGATTGTCGAAAGCGCCTTACTATCCAATTTTTCCCATTTTGTCTTCTCCTCCAGTTCAGCTTCTTCATTAAGTAATGTCTCACCGCTTACGTATTCCCAATTCATTAAAATCTGCCATGCACTGTAATTATCTTTATCAAGTTTTTCGATTTGATATAGAGAGGCCATAATGTTATTTTATAGAGAAGGTACGACAAACGCAATAATAATCTACTTACTTCAATAAAATAAAATTTAATTTTTCAAATATGTATGTGACCTGGGCCCATAACCTATTAGACTTGAAGATTAAAACACGACAAAAGATTTAACGTAATTAGCAGTACTTTATTGTAAGAAGTAATAATTCAGAATAGTTGTAATATAATTGTACAACAGATAAAGAAAAGAATGTACGATGAAACTGCATTAGTACATAACTGAGAAAAGCTAGCGTTAGTTATATAAAGCAATGTTAGGCTACAAACAGTAGTGTTTAAAAGTTATGATTTACAACAGTCCCCCTCAATGCAATGTTTAAATTTAATTCATAATGTAACGTTTCAATGCAAATACAAAATTCATTACGTTCGATTTTGTTAAAATATTAACCCCATAAGATTTGAAAGTTTATGATGCTTTTGCCTGGTTAGATTCTTTGTAAGGATATCAGCTATCATCTCGGATGTTGGTGTATATTTAAGCTCAATAAGACCATCTTCATATAGTTTACGCACAAAATGATATCGAATGTCAATGTGCTTGCTTCGAGGATGAAAGATCGGGTTTTTCACAAGTTGTTGTGCACCTAAATTATCAGAATGGATTAAATTAATTCATGACAAAGGTTTCGAAGATACGATGCCTCTTCTGATGCTTGCGAAAGTGCCATATATTCGGCTTCTGTGCTGCTCAAAGCCACAGAAGTTTGTTTCTTGGACTCCCATGAAATCGCTCCGCCACCCATCAGAAACACATAGCCTGTATACGATCGACGATCATCAATATAACCGGCCCAATCCACATCTACGTAACCAGTTAGTTGAGAAGAAATCCTGCGATAAGTGAGCTTTCATTACTCGTCGTCTTCAAGTATCGCAAAAGATGTTTTGCTGCTACGAAATGTTCGGCCTACGGCTCCACGTTGAACTGGGAAAGTCTACACACTGAATACATTATATCAGGCCTGGTTGACACGGCAATGTAGGGGAACGCTCCTATCAAGGATTGATAATTCGTTGAATCCACGCGTTCTCCTTCTTCTCTGTTACCTTTTATTAGCTTCATCCCGGGATCCAAAGGTGTGTATCGGGGTTTGCTTTCAATTAGTTTGAATTTCGTTGTGAGTTCGTTGATATATTTTTGCTGGTGAATTTCAATTTGTCGGCTATTCCTGTCGATTTGAATTCCCAGATAATAACTTAGCTCACCTTTATCGACGATATCAAATTCAGAACCAATCTGAGATTTCACACGCTTTAGATTATCATAGTTTGATGCAGCAATTATCATGTCATCAACGTATATTGCCACAATGCACAATACGCTACCTTTACGTTTTGTGTAAACACAAGTATCGCCATTGCAACGTTGAAATTCCAAATTTTGCATTACGTCATTCAGCTTTTTGTTCCATTCTCTGCTTCAGCCCATACAGAGATTTTCGAAGTCTGCATACTCGGTGAGGGAAATGCGAATCGACAAATCCTTCTGGTTGACGCATAAAAACTGTTTCATTTAAGGCACCGTGCAAGTAAGCAGTTGTGACATCAACATGATGTATATGTAGGTCAAATTGTGCGGCCATAGCGAGTATAAGTCGAATTGTAGAGTAGTGAACAACAGGGGCAAACGTCTCGTAGTAGTTGACCATGTACTTTTGAGAGCAGCCTTTTGCTACCAGGCGGCATTTAAAGCGATCGACAGAACCATCAGCATTTTTTTTTTATACTAAATACCCATCTGCTTCCAATAACTTGGCAGTCATCAGGTGGGTCAACCAACTCCCACGTATTCATCGACGAGAGTGCATCATACTCTGTTTTAATAGCATCTTTCCATCGACCACTTTCAGGGTGACATATTGCTTCTGAAAATGAACAAGGGACATACCTTCTTGAACAGCATTGATGGCCTGCTGATTGTATTGTTTCGCTGGGCGGCCAACTTTACCAGTCCTATAAATCAGAAGGTGATTTCTTAGTCGTTGTTGTAGGTGTGTTTCTGTAATTAAATAGAGCGGAGCTAAGAACTCGTTGTAAGTCTTTTTTAGTACGTTGTTTTTCGGCGCAAAATTTCTTCAAAATAGTTCTTAGCGTTTGAACGCCTCTTTCCGCGAGTCCATTTGATTCCGGGTGGTACGGCGGACTTTTTAAACTACAGATACCATTTGCCTCGCAAAACTTAAGAAACAGCCCTGAAGAAAACGGTGGGCCGTTATCGGAGACCAACTCTTTAGGCAGACCATATATCGAAAACCAGCGAGATAATTGCTCTATAACTGTTTCTGCGTTGGTGCTTTTCATTATAGCAGCATCTATCCATTTCGAGTAATGGTCTACTAAAATTAAAAAATCTGTACCTTCTAGCTTAAAAAAATCAATATAAACCCGTTCATAAGGATAAAATGTTTTTGGCCAGTCAATTTTACTTTTATCTGACACATGTCTCTGAGTAAGTTCACACACAGAACAGGTCTTAATAAATTCTTCAATGTCTTGATTTATCTGTGGCCACCACAGATGACTACGAGCAAGAATTTTCGTTCGGACAATTCCCGGATGTCCAGCATGCAATAACTCTAAAACCTGTCTCCGTAGTGTACAAGGTACAACTACTCGCGAACCATAAAATACGGCTCCATTTTCGCACGACAACGCATTACGTTGTTTAAAATACAAACCCAATTCATTAAGGTATTTTTTATTTGGCCAACCATTCAACAAAAACTGCATTGCTTGCGTTAAGATTTGGTCATTTTTAGTCTCGGAAACGATTTCGGAAAATGTAATTGGCAAATCAGACAGACAACCTTGGACGTTTAAATAACAAATCATATCGGATTCTTCACCTGTTTGTTCATCGCACGGCAAACGAGAAAGGGCATCCGCATGTCCAAGTTCTGTTCCCTTTATGTACTTAATGTCATATTTATATTGCCCAAGAAAAATTGCCCATCTTTGTAAACGCGCAGCCGCTACTGCGGGCGTTTGTTTATTCGGTCCGAAAATTTCACGAAGAGGCTTATGGTCGCTATGCAAAATGAATCTATTTCCATACAAATATCTGTGAAATTTTCGAACAGCATACACGATCGCCAGTGCTTCACGATGAAGCTGGGAATATTTCTTTTCTGATTCACTAAGGGTAGGCGATGCAAAAAGTACTGGGCGCTCTTCACCTTCAATTAAATGAGACAACACAGCCCCTACACCGTAAGGACTAGCGTCACATGAAACTATAATTGGCTTCTTTGCATCAAAATGCACTAACAACTGATTGTTCATAAGTAATTCTTTACTTTTACTAAACGCCAACTGACATTCATCTGTCCAAACAAATCTTGAGTTTTTACGCAAAAGATCATAAAGCGGTTTAAGTTCTGATGAAAGTGAAGGAATAAACTTTCCATAAAAATTTAACAATCCCAAATAGGATTTTAAACTTGTGACGTCATGAGGAGGAGGTGCACACTTTATTGCCTCCATTTTGTCTTTCGTAGGCTTGATACCTTCTTTGCATATTTCGTGACCTAAATATTGAACTTTTTCTTGGAAAAATTTACATTTTGATTCATTTACCTTAACTTGGTATGAGTAAAGTCTACTTAAAACTTCTTCTAGTTTGTTTTCACAGTCCTCCAAACTTTCATCACCAATGAGGATATCATCTAAATACCCAAATACCTTTGGTATTCCCTGTAAAATTTGATCTATAATAGATTGAAAAAGAGCGGGTGTCGAGCTCAACCCAAAAGGAAGTCTAGTGTAGCGATATAAACCCTTATGCGTATTTATAGTAAGATATTCCTGCGATTTTTCGGAAACTTTTACTTGTTGGTATGCACCAGACAAGTCAAGTACACAGAAATACGCACAATTACTAAGACCGGCAAAAATTTCATCAATTTTAGGTAAGGAATAATGTTCAGTCTGAACAAATTTATTCACAGAAACCTTACAATCTATACAAATGCGTAATTTATTGTCCTTCTTAGGTACAACTACGATGGGTGATGCCCATCTACTATGTCGAACTGGCACTAATATACCCGCTGAAACAAGTCTATCTAGTTCTGCCTCTACGCCTTCACGTAAGCTAAATGGCATTGTATAAGGTTTGAAAAAAATTGGTGTGGCATTTTCTTTTAAAATCACATCCACTTCTAAATCTTTTATGGCACATTCTAAATTTTGCGAAAACAACGAACTAAATTTATTTTTAAAATGGCTTATTTCCTTAAGATTGTTCAAATTATTATTCATAAAATGCTCCCGCCAATTGGGCAAAAGTGTGTCCAGCCACGATCTTCCAAGCAATGGCGTAAAATTTGTTTTTGATTTAACTATCACTAATTCCATTGGGAAATATTTATTTTCATGCAAATCTTTAACTTGAACATCACACACACCTTCAACACAAACATTGTCACCCGTTATCAAACTTAACTTTTTATCAGCTGTTACTAAACTGCAATGTGAAAATAATTTATTAAAATCAAAACTACTCATTACTGTAACGGAAGCACCTGTATCAACTTCCATATAAACTAAATTATTATTTATCTCTATATTTAAAGTGCATGCATTATTTATGTTAGAAATATGATTTAAATGACCCAAGTGTAATTTCTCTAGACTAATACAATTTGCCTGATAATTTTGAGTGTTGCTTTTCCCTCTCCGGCCGCGAACGATTGATGATGACCTCTACATACGGCAATTTCTAGCATAATGCCCGTTACGTCCACAGTTAAAACATTGGAAGGTGTTCTTGCTCTGCACTCCTCTATTTAAGACTGATGGCGAATCCCGTTTATTCTCTCTTTGTTGGTAACTGTGTTGTTTTTTTCTCTGCGGTGTACGACTACGACTAAACGTGGTGACGTTTTGATGCTCCACATGACTTATGGCCTTGGGATGGAGTAGCTGCATGTTATTTTTCGTTAGCTCAAAAGACTTTGCAATTTGGCACGCTTTATCGAAATCCATCGATGCTTCGTTTAATAATTTTTGTTGAATAGCTTCGTCTTTGATGCCAACAACAAATTGATCTCGCAATGACTCATCCAAGAACGATTTGAAGTCACATTTCTCCGCGAATTTTTTTAACTCGACAATATAGTCTCCAATGGACTCAAAGTTTTGTTGGAATCGTTTGTGAAACTGGAATCTTTCAGCGATTATGTTTGTCTTCGGTTTGAAATGAGCTTTTAAAACTTCGATTAATTCTTTGTATCCTTTGGAATGAGGTTCCTCAGGAGCCACAAGAGACTTTAAGATCTTGTATGTATCAGGCCCCACAAGTGTGATTAAGTATGATCCTTGTAATTTATTATCAGTTACTTTGTTAATAGTCAGCAACTGGTCCATTCGCTCAGCATAGCTTTCAAAATCTTCGCCAGGTGCGAAATATTCAATGGACCCAAAAAATTGCGACATGCTGTCATCCACGTGTTCGGCTTCTTCAGAACTTAAGCTTTCGTGGGTATCTTCAAATTTATCGACACACTCGTCACTATCACTTGATTTATCGATATCAATTTTTATATTTAAATTCTCCAGTTTTAAGTTTTTAGGATTTTTATCCTCGTCGCCAAATAATAAGTTATTTAATAAAACGCACGCAATTTAAGTTAATAATTCAAAAAATATTTTATTTGATGTTGACTCGATCACGTCTTGAACCTCATTGACTATGATAATGTCAAACATAAAAACTCTCCACTTAAGCATAAAATGTAAGGTACAATGAGTCAATAAAAAATTTCTACAAAATTCATGAATACATATCAGCGACCACCTCCAGCTGAACTCGTTCTCATAGGTCCACAGATGTCTGTGTGGACTAAATCCAGCAGTCCCTTACTTCTGTTGAGAGATTGCTTTGGGAATGGTCGTTCATTTATTTTAACTTTTGCGCAAACTACACATTCTAAATAATTATTTTCAGTATCATCGAACTTAAGCCCCAAAACCATGTTCTTCTTATTTAATTGATGTAAGCTCCCTGAGTTAAGGTGTCCAAATCTCTTCTGCCATCTATTGAACGAATTTTGATTCATACCAGAAGCCTGCAAGCTAAGCGCTGACTCAAGCTTGGCATCACACACCACGTAAAGATCTTGTTGCCTTTTTGGTACGAGAATCACTTCGTTAAAACAACCTTTAACAGTTCCAACTTCTTTTCCAAATTCAACAGCATGTCCATTAGCTGTAATCTTACTTACTGATAAGAAATTTCCCCTTAATTCAGGAACGAAAAGAACATCTCTCAATAATACGCTGTGATCATCTGTTTGCAATCGGACCGTTCCTACGCCACTAGAAGTAATGCAGTCATCAGATGCGAGCTCTACAGGTGTTTTTAGATTTTTATCTAATGTTGCAAATAAATCCCTATCACAACACATGTGAGATGTGGCTCCGCTGTCAATGCACCACTCATTTTTAGCTAAAATTCCACTTCCATAGGCGGAATTAGAAACTATACCAAAAGCGGTTTCGTAACGATTGCTGGTTTGACACTGGGAAGCAAAATGTCCCCGAATTCCACATTTATAACATTTGCCACGCTTATTTCGATTTCTATCAAACTTGTTTTTATTTGAAAATTGAGCTGTTTTCGATTTGGTGTTTATTGCTAAAACATGCTGGCTGCTGCTAGTCCCATGGTCCTTGTCTCTTTCATTCCTTCTTTGTTCTTCCTCCGTTAGTTTAATTTTTAAAGAAGCTAATGAAGGCAATTTACCGCGACCTTCAAGTGCTAGAATAAAATTCTCATAGTCATCAGGAAGAATACAAAGAAGCATTATCGCAAGTAACTCATCTGGCATCTTAACATCTATCTCATGAAGCTTCTCCACCGTCTGGTAAAAATTATTGATATGTACCGACATTGACTGTCCATCATGCATTTTATTCGAAAGTAATTGTTTAAATAAATTTACTTGTCTTGCTGGTCTAGAAGGCTTATGAATAAGAGCAATAATGTCCCAAGCTTGCTTATAAGTTTTTCTCTGCTTCACATGTATGATCTCCGCTAGCTTAACACTAAGTAGGATTGTCGAAAGTGCCTTACTATCCAATTTTTCCCATTTTGTCTTCTCCTCCAGTTCAGCTTCTTCATTAAGTAATGTCTCACCGCTTACGTATTCCCAAAGGTCACAATGTACGAGGACACTTTTCATTAAAATCTGCCATGCACTGTAATTATCTTTATCAAGTTTTTCGATTTGATATAGAGAGGCCATAATGTTATTTTATAGAGATGGTACGACAAACGCAATAATAATCTACTTACTTCAATAAAATAAAATTTAATTTTTCAAATATGTATGTGACCTGGGCCCATAACCTATTAGACTTGAAGATTAAAACACGACAAAAGATTTAACGTAATTAGCAGTACTTTATTGTAAGAAGTAATAATTCAGAATAGTTGTAATATAATTGTACAACAGATAAAGAAAAGAATGTACGGTGAAACTGCATTGGTACATAACTGAGAAAAGCTAGCGTTAGTTATATAAAGCAATGTTAAGCTACAAACAGTAGTGTTTAAAAGTAATGATTTATAACATAATTTTTTGGAACAATGATTATAAAAACTTTTGAATTCTGAAAAAGTAAAAAACAGTTTGAAGTTCAAAAAAGGGGGGGCTACCTTCACACTTCTTGAGAAAGTTTTTTGGCTCCCCCTATTTTTAAATATTTTTCAAAATAAAATACAGCACAGCCCAGCAAAAGTCTAGCACAACCTAGCACATTTTTGAAAATTTCGGAAATGTTGATTTTTAAAAAAATATTGGGGTAGATCAAAAATGGGTTTTCTGCTGTAAAACCCTCATTTTTGAATATTTTTGAAAAAAACTACGGCACGAACCGGCACAAACCTAGCACAACCTAGCACAATTTTCAAAAAATCGATTTTCGAAAAAGGGGGGGCTATGTCAAAAACGGTTTTTGGCTCTAAAGCCCCCATTGTTTTAATATTTTTGAAAAAAAAAATTATGGCACGAACCGGCACAAACCTAGCACAACCAAGCACATTTTTCGAAAATTCGATTTTCGAAAAAGGGGGGGGGGCTAGGTCAAAAATGGTTTTTTCGCTCTAAAACCCCCATTTTTAAATATTTTTTAAAAAAAAATTACGGCATAAACCGACAAAAACCAGCACAATCTGGCACAACTTTCAAAAATTTAATTTTCAAAAAAGGGGGGCTAACTTCACACAGTTGTGAATATTTTCGAGTTAAATTTTGGAAACTTTAGGCTAGTATGACTTTTAGATATAAAAACGAGCACGTAGTGCATTTTGTTTTTAAATTGTGGGTAGGTTAAATCTTTCAAAACGAAACAACTTGGAAATCCTTGCAGTATACAGGGTGATTGGTATAAGGTGCACCAAAAAGCTTAAGCGTGTAGGTGGAGTTAAGACAAGAAAAAAATCGTATAGGCGGGGGGTCTATTTCCCCCCGTTTAGGCGGGAGGGGCAATTTTCTAAAAAATTGACTTAAATCAGAAAAAAAATTATTTAAAAACAACGGTGAACGATACAAAACCTAGTTATATTTTTTTGGAAAGCCAGAAAACAACTCTTTTCTTTATTTTTTAAATTAAGTTGTTTTAGTGAACAGTTTTCAAAAAATTAATTTTCAAACTCAAAATTTTGAAAAAAAAACTAAAAAAAAAATTTTTAAACTAATTTTTTTCAAAATTTTATGTAATTAACTTTTATTTTTATTTTCAAAATTCAATGCTCTTATTAATTTTTAGTCAAAAACAGAAAACCAGATGCCAAAATTTATCTTAGTTTTTGAGAAAAATGGGGGTTTTAGAGCCAAAAACCGTTTTTGACCTAGGCCCCCCTTTTTCGAAAATCGATTTTTTGAAAATTGTGCTAGGTTGTGGTAGGTTTGTGCCGGTTTGTGCCGTAGTAGAGCAGAAAAACCATTTTTGACCTACCCCAATATTTTTTTAAAAATCAACATTTTCGAATTTTTCAAATATGTGCTTTTTGTGCTAGACTTGCGCTGGGCTGTGCTGTAACTTATTTTGAAAAATATTTAAAAATGGGGGTTTTAGAGCCAAAAAACTTTCCCAAAAAGTGTGAAGTTAGCCCCCCCCTATTTTGAACTTCAAACTTTTTTTTACTTTTTCAGAATTCAAAAGTTGTTATAATCATTGTTCCAAGAAATTAAAGTCGCATCTTTTGTATTTTCGAAGATAGAGCATTTTGAAATTTATTTTTAAAACTCAAATAACTCCCCACCATTACGACTTTTCTCAAAATTTTAATTTTAAATCTGAATAAGTGTTATTAAATATAACTTGTGAATAAAAAATCTAGTCCTTACAAGATTTAAATCATGTTTTAATTTCAGTTTCAAAAAAATTAAAAAAATTCTTGGAGCTCCAACCGCCCCCCTATTTCCAAAATCAAAATTCTGAAAGTTATGCCAAGTCAAACTCCCCAAAATCCCTAATATTTGAAAATCTAATAAAAAAATATAAAAAAATACGGAAGTAAACTGGAAAAATTAATTTTGCTTGACTTATGCCCAATTAAAAGCTCCCCTTTTCTGAAAATAAATATCAAAAAACTGTTAGCTATATAATGTAAGGATTTCCAAGTTGTATCGTTTTGAAAGATTTAACCTACCCACAATTTGAAAAAATGCACTACGTGCTCCCCTTTTTCCAAATTGTCAAAACAAAAACTTTTTTCTTTAAAAAGTCATACTAGCCTAAATTTTCCAAAATTTAACTCGAAAATAATCACAACTGTAGAATCTAGGCCAAAAAAACTAATTTTACGATATTAGATTTAAGTTTTTGATTTATGTATAGGTATTCCGAAAAAAAATTCTGATACAAACCCTTTTCTCAAATGAAATTTAAAATTTCAAATTCAAATAGAGAATTGCTTAAGCTCCATTCTTCGAAGATTTTGACGAAAATATACGAATTATTGCAGACTTTAAGTGATTAATCATTTCTTACGATCTTAGAATAAAAAATGTATTCCTGCTCCCACTCTACGATACAAAAAAAATGAACTCGCGTGATTTTTTAATCGAAAAGGGTTATTTAATAGATTTTTTTTTATTTTCCTTCGTATAGGTAGGTACAAAGTGTTTTTTTGGCATAAGATCTTCAATAATTAATATACTTGAATGAAAGTTTGGAGGAAATGAATTCACGTGATTACGCACTTGGCACATTTTTTTAATTTTCGATTTGGTAAAAGGGGGGCTATGGGGGATATTTTTTTAAATTTAACATAATTTAAATAATTTTTATGAATTGGAAGCTTGGAACAATGAAAGAAGCCCTAGCACAACTTGGCAAAATTTTTTTTATCGAAAAGGGAATTTAATAAATTTTTTTTTAATTTCCTTCGTATAGGTATGAATGAATGAATGAATAAATTTAGGGGTTGTGGTGCACTTCGACCTTTAGATCTATTGTGCCCCCTTTACTAGGGCTGGATGATTGTCTCATTCTACAGCTCTTCCTCCATCTTAATATCTTTAAGGAATGATAGTATCTGGAGTACTTGTAGAGAGGGAAATTCGCTCTCCTCTATCTGGTAACTTCCCAGATGTTTTATTCTTTTGTGCATTATCGCTCCACACTTTCCTAGAAGGTGATTTGGCGTTTCTTCTTGGTCGTCGCAGAATCTGCAGGTTGCAGTACTGGATATACCTAGGATGTTTAGGTGTCTTTTAAGTTTGCAGTGACCACTGAGGAAACCCGTTAAGATTCTAAGTTTGTTTCTACTCAGGTTTATACAAGCTTTATATCGTTTTTGGATATAGTTCCCAAGAAGCATTTTGGCTTGTCTCAGTTTAGGGAGTTCTTTCCAGTTTTTGGATCTTTTTGCCTCCTCTTCCACTTTGATTTGAGTTTTTATCACATTTTCACCTATCGCGTAGTAGGGTTCCGGCCCAATCATGGGTGCCACTGCTCCTGCCTTAGCCAAAACATCAGCTTTCTCATTTCCCTCGACTCCAACATGTCTTGGGACCCAGTATAATGTTACAGTGTTGTTTTTGCATAATTTGTTGAGTTCGTTTACACTCTCCCAAACCAGCTTCGAGCTGATTACGCAGGAATTTAGTGCTTTGAGTGCAGCTTGGCTGTCTGACATTATAGCTATATTCTGGTTCCGGTAGTTCCTTTCAATGTTTATCTGCGCACATATTCTAATTGCGTTTACTTCCGCTTGGAATATGCTAGAGAACTTACTCATTGGTACAGAGCATTTGGTTCTTGGGCCTTGGCCCAAAAATCCCTGCGCCAGTCCCTTCGGCAGTATTTGATCCATCCTACCGTTTGATGGCTTTAGTATTTAAAAGGTTGTTCTCATTTTCTCCTACCCATTCTTTTTTATTGCTTAACTCAGTTCGAAAATTTTTCTCGAAGTTGTATTTCTTAATCATGTTGTCTCTAGGAATGTCAAGTAGGGGTGTATATTTGGATAGTGAAGTTAATTCCTTTAATCCTATACACTTACCTACACCAGTTCCCTCTTTTGCGAAACGCATGATTGCCCCCTTTGCAGAACTTTCAATTGCCATGTGTAATGGTGTAAGGTCATGAATGACCTCCATTGCTGCTGTTGGACATGTTCTCATTGCTCCAGTTATACATAAGCAAGCGAGCCTTTGCACTTTTTCTAGTGTTTTCTTAGTCTTTTCAAGTTCGGTTCTTTTGTGCCACACAACCGCACCATAAGTGATTATGGGTCTGACCATCATGGTATACATCCATCTACGGATATTTGGTTTGTACCCCCATGATTTACCTGCAAGTCTCTTGCATATCATAAGGGCTTTTGTGGCTTTCCCGACAGTAATCTCTAAGTGTTTGTTGAAAAAGAGTTTGCTGTCTAGTGTAATGCCTAGATATTTGACCTCCTTCTTCAATTCTATTACTTTATTATCTAACCTGATAGGTTTTATATGCTTAAGAAGCCTTTTATTCGTAAATGGTATTATTGTGGTTTTTGCTGGGTTTATATTCAAGCCCACTGATATGCAACATTTTCTTGTCATTGACAACCCTATTTGAATTATGTCACAGAGAGTTTCCTCAAATTTCCCATAGGCTATTAAAACAATGTCATCGGCAAAGCCTATACATCGTATGCCATTAGTAGTTAGGCATTCTAGCAACTCATCTACAACAAGACTCCACAGCAAGGGTGACAATACCCCTCCCTGAGGACAACCTCTTGTCATGAGAGCATTTTTTACGGCATCATGAGAGGTGTTATCAAAGGCATCTTCTTTATCTAGGAAGGCACATATTGCCGTTTCTTTTGATTCTAAACCTCCTTTTATGGTGTTGCTGAGTTCTTATAAGGCAGTCTAAGTTGATCTGCCTGCTCTATAAGCATGTTGTCTATGATACAGTGGCAAAATCGTTAATACTTCTGATCTTATGAAGTTATCAATTACCTTTTCCAGTGTCTTCAGAATGCAAGATGTTAAGCTTATTGGCCTGAAAGACTTAGGATGTGCAGTATCTTTTTTACCTGTTTTAGGGATGAAGATATCTTTTGCTCTTCTCCATAGACTTGGTATGTACCCAAGTGCTATGCTGCTTCGAAGCATGCTGATTAGATATGGCATGATTAATTCTTTCCCATTTCGTAGTAGGGCTGGAAAGATCCCGTCTACTCCCGGTGACTTAAAAGGTTGAAAGGTGCTAATTGCCCAATCAAGTCTTTTTCCTGAACAGATAATTTTAGGTATCGTCCAGTTGAGAGAAATTCTCTCAACGCTATTACTTTCCATTGGTAAACTGCCTGGAAAGTGTGTACTTAGGAGCAAATTTAATCTCTGCTCGTTATCTTCTCTGTAACTACCATCTGGCTAACGAAGTGATACAGATTTGATTGTTGTATCTGTTGCTAGAGCTTTGTGCAGTCTTGCAGCTCCTTGTGTAGAGCCAATACTCTCACAGAATTTTACAAAACTGTTTCTTTTGGCTCTTCTTATTTCCCCACTATATTTGGTAAGCTCTTCGGAATATCTATGCCACTCACCAGTTCTTTTGGCCTGGTTAAAGAGTTTCCCCACTTTGGACCTAAGGTTCGAGAGATAAGAGTTCCACCACGGTGCATCTGCCCGTTTTTTTGTGGTTTTAAGTGGGCAACTGAGTTCATAGGCCTCATTGATTGCACCACTTAGCTCATTTGATATATACTCTAACTCAAGGTTACTCGCATCGCATCCAACTAACATCGGTAGTCCTTTGGTGTTATAATAATCCGCCAGTTTTTGTACTGCCGGAGGTGGTATGTTAACATCACCACCATCGAAGTGAGTGGATGCTATAACCATCCTGCAATGATGGCCCTGGATGTTGATTTGGGCCTGTATTGGCACCAGATCCCGCGTCATAAAATCTGAAAGAAAAATAAAGTTAATATTGTTTCTGATAATTATACATGCTCTGGGCGAATCTAATCTTGTGTCCCATAATACGTGCGAGTCCTTACATGAAAGACCTCTTACTTTTCCCCCGTTTATCCAGGGTTCTTAGATCAGCGCTAGCCCTAGGTCATCCTTCACGAATTTCCTTGCTATTACGACCGAAGCCGCTTAAGCGTGATGTAAATTTTTTTGGGCTGCCCTGGTGCTGATCCCGTTTGTAGACATCTGGTTTTTATTTTTTGGGGGCAACTGCCCCCTCATCTTCAAGAAGATGTAACTCTTCTTCCTCAGTAGGAAGAGTTTCGTCAGCCAAGTCGCCTAAGCTGGGAGAGAGGTCCATGCCCTCTATTTCTTCATATACATCGCCTGCTACCGGCTCTAGATTTGGTTCTGGTGTTTTCGAACCAGTTTTTGAAGATTTCGGTAGTTCTAGAAATTCGGGCTCTACCGATAGCAAAGATGGGGTAGGCGGAACTGTTTCGGAAACCTGTTTTTTTTCCATACATACTTCTTCATGACCAGGTGTTGGTATGGCGATTTTCGGGACTATTGCTTTCGCATTTCCTGTAGTCTTGGTCTGGTTACTTGACCCAGCTCCAGTCACCTTCCTTAAGCCTGTGACAGTTACTTTGCCAAACTTGTAATGCAGTTCGTTACCTGCTTTGCGAATGGCTTCTGCTGACTGGTCATCAATACCAACCACTAGCAACTGACCTTTGCCTTCCACTTTGCTGCTTAGAATTTTCCAAGCGGGTATATTGAGGCCTTCATTTTGCGCTTTGATAAGTGCTAGCGATTTCTGGTCTTCTTGCCCAGTGCTTCTTGGAAGGAACATGGTTATCGTGTGCATCCTTGGGATTTTATCTCCCAAGCACGATGTCAACTCAATTCCCTTCCAAGCGCTTAATTTCGCTGCCTTTTCTTCCAACCAATTTGCAGTATTTTGGTCAGCGCAATCAACTACGAGCAGGCCCGTTTTGAAGTGTATGCCTTCAAATTTGAGCTTATGCTCCCACCCTAAGGAAACCTCCTCTATCAATGCTTCCTCTAGGAGTGTGAGCTCGGAAGTACTTAGAGTTTTCTGAGGGTATTCCTTGGGCAATACTGCAAATCTTACTATTTTGGTAGCACTGGCGTAAGAATGCTGTTTTTTGCATTCGTACCTCGCTGGTGTGGTGCTTGGGCCCGCTGCTGTAGAAAAAGCTGTAGTTTTAGGTTTCTTAGACCTGTGCCTTTCAGGAGGAGTGATTTGGCTACTGCTCCTCTTGCCCTGTCTAGGTGTTGTTTAGGGCTCATTTCGTAAGGTGACGATTCTTTCATCCACCTTCTTCCTTGCTTCCTGTGGAGTCATGCCTCCATCAAGGAATCGGAAGTACCATTTCGTGCCTGCTCCACTTAGCCCTTTTCTCCAGGGGTCATCAAGCGCGCCTTGTTTGCCTAGGAAGTGGATTCGGTCTACGGTTCCAGCTTTTAGGTATTCTCTCGGGATTATTAACCCTTTGAGATGCTTTGAGAGCGTCATCTTTTGAAGAAGGTGTTTTCTCTTCACCGTGTTTTTGGCAACATCTTTTCCAGGCCCGGGAGGTATTCTCCCCTGACTACTGGATGATGCGCCTTGAGTGTCATCTTCCTTTTTCCCGGGAGGTATTCTCCCCTAGTTTTTGGACGATGATTCCCGGTTTACTGCCCGGTTCTTTTGTGCCTTAAAAAATTGCTTTTTGCATCCCGGTCTCAGATCTTCTCCATGGAGGTCTCTCTCCATGCGATCTGCATACTCATTCGCAGTTACATTCCGCGGAATGAAGAATTTTTTGTAGTTTTTGTTTTTGTTTTTGTACATATAAATCCCACGAGTAGCTAGAGAAAGGGTTGTTCGCCATACTAGAGCTCCGCATAGTATGGTGAGGTCAAAAGTACTCTTTGAGGTGAACCGGTTTCAAAGAGGTTCCGTTATAATACAGAAGGTATACCCCCTGGCTGCAAACCATCCAATAGGCACGGTTCACGTAACACCCTGGATTAGGGGGGGCAGTACTTGGTTCGTAACTCCTCAAAATCCGTGCAGATATAGGTTGCCCTGAAAAAGCAGTTCAGATGAGTCTTTGAAACTTAAGCCTTCGCACCACTACAAGGTGACTGCCGTTGCGAAGAATAGGTAGGTGCAAAGTGTTTTTTTTTTAGCATAAAATCTTCAATAAACTTGAATGAAACTTTGGAAGAAATGAATTCACGTGATTACGCACTTGGCACAACTTTTAAATTTTCGATTTGTGGAAAGGGGGGCTATGGGGGATATTTTTTGAAATTTAACATAGTAAAAATAATTTTTATGAATTGAAAGCTTTTTTTTTGTATCGTTAAGGGGGAGCATGAATATATTTTTTATTCTAAGATCGTAAGAAATGATTGAGCATAATATCTTAAAATTAGTTTTTTTGATCTAGATTCTACAGTTGTGAATATTTTCGAGTGAAATTTTGGAAACTTCAGGCTAGTATGACTTTTTAATGAAAAAAGTTTTTGTTTTGACGATTGGGGCAAAGGGGAGCACGTAGTGCATTTCTTCCATATTGTGGGTAGGTTAAATCTTTTAAAACGAAACAACTTGGAAATCCCTACAGTTTAAAGCTATAAGTATTTGGAACAGTTTTTTGATATTTATTTTCAGAAAAGGGTAGCATTTTATTGGTCCTAATTCAAGCAAAATGATTTTTCCAGTTTACTTCCGTATTTTTTTTATATTTTTTATGAAATTTTCAAATATTAGATATTTTGGGGAGTTTGACTTTGCACACTTTTCAGAATTTTGATTTTGGAAAAAGGGGGGCGGTTGGAGCTCTCAGAAATTTAAACAAAATTTAAAACTCAAATTAAAACATGATTTAGATCTTGTAAGGACTAAATTTTTTATTCACAAGTTGTATTTAATAACACTTATTCAGATTCAAAATTAAAATTTGAGAAAAGTCCTAATGGTGGGGAGTTATTTGAGTTTTAAAAATAAACTTCAAAATGCTCTATCTTCGAAAATACAAAAGATGCGACTTTAATTTTTTGAAACAATGATTAGAACAATTTTTAAATTCTGAAAAAGTAAAAAAAAAATTGAAATTCAAAAAAGGGGGGGCTAACTTCACACTTTTTGGGAAAGTTTTTTGGCTATAAGAACCTCATTTTTCAATATTTTTCAAAATAAGTTACAGCACAGCGCAGCACAAGTCTAGCACAACCAAGCACAACTTTGAAAAATTCGAAAATGTTGATTTTTAAAATTTTTTGGGGTAGGTCGAAAATGGGTTTTCTGCTCTAAAACCCTCATTTTTGAATATTTTTGAAAAAAAAAAAATTACGGCACAAACCGGCACAAACCTAGCACAACCTAGCACAACTTTCAAAAATTAAATTTTCAAAAAAGGGGGGCTAACTTCACACACTCTAAGCAATGTAAGTATAGATATCTAGGTAGGTACCTACCTATACTTTATTCCAATTCAATAAAATATGGAAAAAATTACTCGATCGACCAGGCTATATAAATATTTTGATTTTAAAACAAATTTTCGACGTAGTTTAGGTTTCTGAATTTATAGGTGATTTGCATAAGAAGCGACAAAAATTTTGAGCTTGACTTAAAACTTAAATTTTGTTATCAGATGAAAACCTAGTAGGTACCTACCTATAGTCTGAAATTTCGATACACTTTTAAGTAAATAAGGTAGGTATGTACCTATATGTTAGGTAGACAGGAAGGTACATTATTTACCTACGTGGAGGATGTACATATATGGTGATTGCCGATTGGCATCAGATGCGTCAAAAAAGTCAGAGCGAGTGGGTTAGATTAAGATAAGAAAAAATAATACTAGGGTTCTACCTTTTACCGTTTAGACAGGCAAGGCAGCTTTCTAAAACAAATTGAGTTAAGAAAAAGAAAAAAAACTGTTACAACGGTAAAATTGATAATGTAATGTTTTGGAAAGCAAGAAATTTTTTATTTTATTTTATTTTTAAATAATATTGTTGTTAATTTCAAGCTCAACATTTTAAAAGAATACAAAAAATTAAACTAATTCTTATCAAAATTGTTTGTAGGAAATTAATTATAATTTTTCGTTTTCAAAACAAGATTAGAGATAACTGTGAATGCCATCTTGTTAAATGTCTAATTTAAATTCCATACCAAATGTAAATAAAATCGGTTCAGCCGTTATTAAGTAATGGTCCAATTTGTAATAAGACGCTAACACCAAATCTCCGTCTAGTGCGTTCTTAGCGTTTTTATAAAATCGTTAGAACTGTTTTCGAGAAAATTTTGAAAAACTAAAACCTTTACATAGCCGGGCTATAACGAAAATACGAATTCCTCCTCTAGGGAATAACCAAAAACTGCTTCACACGAAGTTTTAAGCCAATCCGTAAGACCGTTTAGGCCGTAGTTCGGTGAATAGACAACCGCACACTCGCAAATACGCAAATACGCACATACGCATAAAGGAAATCCACACAGACAGACCGAATGACGGCATGACGAAACCTACATTTTGGCTTCTCTATCATCGTAATGTCATGCTTGATTAAAATCTCGATTTTTTTTTGAGAAACCATTTTCTCATATCATTTGAATATGTGCTTGCGGTATGAAGGCACGAATAAAGATGATTTTTGAGTAAATTGGTGTCACTGTCTGCGGGTTTTCCACACAACAAGTTTACTCCTACCATGTGCGTCCGTCTACGGGCCGCTCTAGATGAAGTAATCAAATGACATTCAATAAGAGGGTTGATGTAGCCTAACTTTCTTTATTGTTATTGAATTCCATTCGATCACTCCACTAAAACTAAGATAAAAATTAATTGAATTTACTAAAATAAAAATTATCAACTAGCAATAGTTGTTGTTATTTAAATTACGAGCAATGGTTACTAATGTTGAGGATAAAATTTCTGTGGTTTTCATAGAATTGGATAACAGCGTTTCTATTTTTTGAGAATTCTTTGCCGTGTTATTTTTAATTGAAATCAATTCAGAAGATATTTCAGCACGTTCTTTTTTGTCATCACTTGTATCAGCAGAGTGTGTAAAGCTGCTGTTAAGGTTTTTGAATCCGTCAGTAAATTTGTTTAATTTCTCAATAAAATCTACATCATGTTTTTTTAAGAATTTAGTTAATTTGTCATACTGGATGTTATTATTATTTTCAAGTCGTATTACTATGCTAGATAGCTCGCAATATATTGCACAAGTAGTTGATGGTTTAACTTGTCTTCATTTGGTTTTTTATTTTTTTTAGCTTCAAACTCAGTTTTCCAAATTGAAAATATTTTAAAAAAATCATTTGAAACATTCGAATTCGAATCTGAATAAAAATATTTGTTTCAAATTGAAAGTGAAAATAGTTTGAAATTTCATGTATGTATTCTGAAGCTTATCTGGTCACCCCAATACAGAATGGATGAAATTGTGATCACACTTAGCCATGACGCGAATAAGGTGAACAATTATTTAATGTGATTGTGAATGCGCCGAATTTGAATTGTGAATTGAAGAAAAGCTCAATCAGTTTAGTTTGGTATGGAAAAAGAGTAAGCAATAGTTTTTTCTGTGTAGTATCAATTATGCTATAGGCAGAACATACACTTGAACTCACCCGCGGATGAGACAAAAATGTCTTTGGTGCCAATCTTCCACAGAAAATAAAGATGATTAGAAGATTAGTGTTACAGATGTTTTCCTTTCAGGTAATTCTTCAGCGATTGATTGATTTCTCCAAGAAATATCAAAAGAAACGAAAGTGATTGGATTATATGTAGATATTAATTTCTATTAAAAACGACAAATACAAAAAAAATATGTTCAAATTTCCTCAGCCCATTTCCTTCCTCGACAATTAAACACTAGTCTTTAAACAATTAAACGATAGACTTCAACCAAATAATGTCTCTTTATAAATACCTACTTACATTAAAATAGTTTGTGTCGTTGTGTGATTCAAATCGAGGCCACTTGAGTTTTAGTAAAAAAAAAATCAGTTTGGCGTGAAAAGTTGATGATCTTATTAATTTTTTCTTTCCCAGCCAATAATCAACTGAACGCATACGCATTTCACATAATCCAATCCAATAACACGGTATGAGCTAGACTTTTTCTTAACAAAAGGGTTTAAGTGATAGGTATAACGTATAAGAACTTATTTATAAAATGTAAACAAAATTAGATTTAATATCCCAAGTAGCGAAAAAAATAGGGCTAAATTCATTTGCATAAATTGAATAATTACATTTAAACATTCTTTCAGTAGGCACCAATACAAAATTTCTCATAAAATCCAGTTTTCTGTTCGCAATTAAAATATCTACTTTTATTCAAGTTCTGCAACGGTCATGTGAAAATTCAATCAAAAATCATGTTTTTCTTTAAAATCACTTACAAAAACTAGAAAAAAAAAATAAAGACAAGTCCAAGAACTTGATTGTCCTTCAGACAACACAAACTAATTTACTACCCTTCTTGATGTTCACTGAATTAAAGGTGGTGGTTTACGCTCTGGTAATCAATGCATTGGACAAAAATCTATATGCACCCTATCTGGAAGAAGGACACGTTCAGGTCTTCTTCTTTACTCAGGTATACAGATAATATTATTACAGATAATACAAAAATTTGATTCAAAATTTTCAAGAATTGTCCAATTTCCATTTACCTAGCTACATTTATTTAAATTACTATGAATCATAAACAATCATTTTAGGCACAATAAGGGGTCAACCTAAAAATGAGAGATAATAAGCTGGAAACTCGTATACACCTTCATATTGGCGTTCTTAAAGCTGTCTAGAAAGTCATCAAAAATCTCGTGTCTGCAACATAAGTTATTCAAGGTCAAAGGTCACGAAAAACAGTTTTTCTGAAATATCTCGGTTCATATGGCTCCAATGATGTTAGCATCCATTACAAAATTATAGATCATAGCCAAATTTATCAGTGTTTGGTTAAAAGATATTTTCACACCCAGTGGTCCGATTTTCATTTTTGAAGACTCATTTTATTTGCGTTTTAAAGCCAAACAAATTTTATCAGACAAAGTTTTTGGTTAATCCAGACTTCCTGATATATTTAAGATAAAAGTAAACAAGTATTATTTTTCATTTCTATTTTGATCCCTTGTTTTGGGGTCTATCGTATTAAAAAATGTCTGATACCAATTTTTTTTGGAATTTTTATTCTCTGTAATTTTGTAATGGATGTTAACATCATTGGAGCCATGGAAACAGAGATATTCTTGAAAAACTGGGCTTTATTGAGTAAAATGTTCTTACATATTTCAAAATTTTTTATTCCAAAATTGTCATATATCTGAAGTGAAAAAGGAAAAACAACACTTCTTAAGAACACCACGCGAAATAAAAAACATATAATAGCCACTATTGGGTCGCACAAACTTGCTCTTGGTAGCAAGTAACTTAAGAGGTGAACAGAAAAAATGTTTTCGAATTGTATTAAATATTGGATACCTATCTAAATTTAATAAAGATTCAATCCAAATATTTACCTCGAAATTTTTTTCCGCACGAAACCAATACTTGCTCTATTGTGCAAGGAAGAAAAAGAATGACATAACACACTGGCTCCACTGGGCATGAACGCTGCTCTAATTTTAAACACGCCATGAGAACAACCAATGGAGTTTGAAAAATCCATGCCCAATCAAGCGACCTGTCGTAGAAATCCATTTTTTCGACAAGACATAAGCGCTGTTGAAAATTTGGGCATGAATTTTGACGTTTCGTATATGTGAGCTGCTTTTTGCAGAATTTTTGTTGTATATGTGCAATTTCTTCAGGTGTTTGTCATTTTTTTTTTTTTTTTTTTTTTTTTTTTTTTTTAAATTCAATTTTTATTTTCAATTTAACTTATAACTACTTAATGCTAGACAAAAACCTTAAAAACTAGCTTACAGAATAACTTAACTAACTTACTGGCCCCATGCGGGCGCTCTAAATTATACTATAACTATATTAAAAAAAATGCCTTTCGGCGTAAAGACTTATATTAAAATTCAATATTATTTAAAACTAAACGAGAAATTCTTTAAAACTCGTTTTCCTTTGAGAGTTTGTCATTCTCTTTCATTTTGAATGTACTTCTGTATCTTTTGATACAAGAAACGGGGGAAAGGGACGCATGTTTTTTTTAGTTGTTGAAGAATGAAATGAAACGACATGACATAATTTGCCCACAGAAATGACATAATGTCAATGAACAGAAATGACATAATGTCAATGAACATTATGGCTGCTTCAAATGAACACAATGTTCATGGACATTAAGACCGATAGGAATTAGTCATCAGGTCCATGGACATAATAGTCATAATTCTATGAACTTTGGAATCCGTGTAAAACGCTAAGCACACCCACTCATAATTAGGTCAAAATTGTTTGGCAAAATTGATTTGGCATTTCTTTGTATTGCCTTTATTGGTAATTAACATTTTTTTATTTTTTATCTATTCGCAGTTAGGTTATAATTATGAATTATTAGGAAAGAGAAATAGGGTCATGTGAATAAAAAATAACCAAAAGCTAAAACTTGAATTCTTAGGCAAAAACTAGGTTTTGCGTGAATAAAACCAAGCTTAAGCTAGCGAATAAAAGTAATTGCTACTCAAAAAAAGCCGAAGCTATTTTTACATAGCTTCAGCTAGTTTTCTCAGCTAAAACTTCAATTTGTGTGATTAAAAATAGCTTGGACTAGAATATTTTAGTAAAAGCTACAAAAATATCAAGATTCTCAGACCCCGGTCTAGAAAGCTTCGACTTGGTCTGATTTTTAGAATTCTCCTCAGTTTAAGTGCGAGTATATGGCCGTATTATTCCTGTAAGACATGCAAAACCTTATAGAAAACGGAAAGAGGTTCACGGTGAAGAATATTATATTTTCGTTTTTAAATTAAAACTATAGCAGTCGTTTTTAATTACTGACTCGATAGAGCATATAGGTGGTGCACTTATATCAGAACAGAGGATAGAAATACGTTTGAAATATCTGAATGAATCTGGAAACACAAAAATTGTGGAAAGGCTTACATTCACATTCCATTTTCGTCGGCGATATCAAATCAGAAAAAGGCGAAATGGGCGAAATAATAAACATTTCTAGTCCCCAAAGATTTTCGGATATGTAATCGGAAAGGATTCCAGAACCTTAATTTAAAAACGATATGCAATGAAAGCTGAAGATTTCACGAGTGTGAACACTCAGTGGCCTGGGTTCACTCATGACTTATTAGTAATGAGTCATGTTTCATTTATATGCAGGTGTCAGATGCAGAGAAGAAATTCAAAGAAATAATCTGTCGAATGCGCGAAGTAGAGTAAAGTGGTTCTTGTGTAACAAAAGTCCAGTTCTTGTCATTTTAAAGATTCATGGAAAAAAAAAACTTGAGATAACAATCACACATAACGATAAAAGAAAAGTTTAAATATATATGGGCCTTTTATCCGTATGTCTTCTGTATACCAGCAGCTCAACGGTTCTTTCAAAATTATGGGTCTAAAACTAACGGTCCTCCTGGAAACTCGAAAACGGCTCTTACGATTTTGATTAATTTGATATGAAATAAAATAAGTGATCGATTTCGGAAAAAAACTTTGCAATATTTTTACGCTATTTGTACTTTTTGTAATGTTTACTTTATCTTTAACGGGGGAGAGTACGATAACTTTGGCGCCAAGAATTGATAACGGTTTTTTGTAGAACAGTTTTAATACAAGCATTTTTTACTATGGGTGGGGGGGGTCTATCTCCCTCCGTTTGGGCGGGAGGGTTAATTTTATAAAAACAGTGCTTAAAATTTAAAACAAATATTAAAAAATAACGGCAATACTTACAACTAAGTTTTATATCTTTTTTTAAAGCCAATACTTTTTTCTATTAGATGATTTTTAAAGCAAGTGAAACCTATGCATAGTCTTTGAAAAAACGGACTTTAAACTCAAAAATTGCGAAAAAAAGGTGAAAAAAAAACTTTGAAGTGTGATTTTTCAAAACTGTAAAATAAAATACTACTTTTTTTTTAAAAATTCGTTGCTCGTATTAATTTTAAATTATAAACTGAAAACAAAATGATTTTATGTTTTCTGGTTTTTGAGAAAATGGAAAATTACTAAAACTACTTTCTTATAAGAGTTTTCTTTTTTTTTTTGTATACTGTGAATGTTGTACGTAGGTTCGTTTTTGTAATGATGCTTGGGCATCTTTAAATGCAACAGAAACTTTGCATACACCCAACCTCGCACCCACCCCACCTCGCACCCACCCCAAATCCTATAGTGTGTCCAAGCAGGGGGGTTGCAGGGGGGCAGCATGCCCCCCCTTAAATACCTCACTGTTTATACGCTTTAGTAATTTTCCATTTTCGATTTCGGAAAAAAACTTTGCAATATTTTTACGCTATTTGTACTTTTTGTAATGTTTACTTTATCTTTAACGGGGGAGAGTACGATAACTTTGGCGCCAAGAATTGATAACGGTTTTTTGTAGAACAGTTTTAATACAAGCATTTTTTACTATGGGTGGGGGGGGTCTATCTCCCTCCGTTTGGGCGGGAGGGTTAATTTTATAAAAACAGTGCTTAAAATTTGAAACAAATATTAAAAAATAACGGCAATACTAACAACTAAGTTTTATATCTTTTTTTAAAGCCAATACTTTTTTCTATTAGATGATTTTTAAAACAAGTGAAACCTATGCATAGTCTTTGAAAAAACGGACTTTAAACTCAAAAATTGCGAAAAAAAAGGTGAAAAAAAAATTTGAAGTGTGATTTTTCAAAACTGTAAAATAAAATACTACTTTTTTTTAAAAAATTCGTTGCTCGTATTAATTTTAAATTATAAACTGAAAACAAAATGATTTTATGTTTTCTGGTTTTTGAGAAAATGGAAAATTACTAAAACTACTTTCTTATAAGAGTTTTCTTTTTTTTTTTGTATACTGTGAATGTTGTACGTAGGTTCGTTTTTGTAATGATGCTTGGGCATCTTTAAATGCAACAGAAACTTTGCATACACCCAACCTCGCACCCACCCCACCTCGCACCCACCCCAAATCCTATAGTGTGTCCAAGCAGGGGGGTTGCAGGGGGGCAGCATGCCCCCCCTTAAATACCTCACTGTTTATACGCTTTAGTAATTTTCCATTTTCTCAAAAACCGGAACACATAAAATCATTTTGTTTTCAGTTTATGATTTAAAATTAATATGAGCAACGAATTTTATAAAAAAAAGTAGTATTTTGTTTTACAGTTTTGAAAAATCACACTTCAAAATTTTATTTTACATTTTTTTTTCGCAATTTTTTAGTTTAAAGTCCGTTTTTTCAAAGACCATGCATAGGTTTCACTTGACTTAAGAAACATCTTATAGAAAAAGGTATTGGCTTTAAAAAAAGATATAAAACTTAGTTGTAAGTATTACCAATATTTTTTAATATTTGTTTTAAATTTTTAGCACTGTTTTTATAAAATTGCCCCTCCCGCCCAAACGGAGGGAGATAGACCCCCCACCCATAGTAAAAAATGCTTGTATTGATTTGTTCTACAAAAAACAGTCAATTCTTGGCACCAAAGTTATCGTACTCGTGCCGAAAACTCTTATAAAAAAGTAGTTTTAGTAATTTTCCATTTTCTCAAAAACCAGAAAATATAAAATCATTTTGTTTCCAGTTTATGATTTAAAATTAATATGAGCAACGAATTTTATAAAAAGAGAAGTATTTTGTTTTACAGTTTTAAAATATCACACTTCAAAGTTTTATTTTACATTTTTTTTTCGCAATTTTTGAGTTTAAAGTCCTTTTTTTCAAAGACTGTGCATAGGTTTCACTTGCTCTAAAAAACATCTAATAGAAAAAAGTATTAGCTTTATAAAAAGATATTAAACTTAGTTGTAAGTATTACCGTTATTTTTTAATATTTGTTTTAAATTTTTAGCACTGTTTTTATAAAATTGCCCCTCCCGCCCAAACGGAGGGAGATAGACCCCTCCACCCATAGTAAAAAATGCTTGTATTGAACTGTTCTACAAAAAACCGTTATCAATTCTTGGCGCCAAAGTTATCGTACTCGTGCCCTTTGACGATTAAACGCGTTTTATCGAATGTTTATTTCAAAAAATGCTAGGAAGCCTATTGAAATGTTTACCAACTTTTTTTAATTCTTAAGTTCCTAAAAACATTTGAAAAAAATGTTTAAGAAAATAATTTTTTTTTGTGTGCGATTTTGATAAAAATAAATATATTGCAATATTTCAACATAATGGTATTCCACGTTTATCTCCGAAAATTTTGGGCTCTATTAATTCTTTTTCAAAAGTATTTTCACAAATATTTTGCAATAAATATATGAAGGGTACACATCTAACGACGTAAAACAACGGAAACAATATACTTTTTCGCCGTCGGAAACGAACTGTCAAATTTTGTATGGGAAAGTTTTCCCTTGGAAGATATAAACTTTCATCACGAATTCGATGCGGAAAGTGACGATGTAAGAATGAAATGAAGTAAAGTAGCCATTTTTATTGACATTTGACGAAGGCGGGAAAATTTAATTGCAAATTATCCCCTTCAAGAGCGTTTTGCAGTATAAAATAGCTTTATAAATGTTCCAAAAACTTAGAAAGTGAGAATGAAAAACAATTATATATATAAACAAACAATAAACATAAATTCAAAGTAGCTCACTCAATATCTTTCTTCGCCATTTTGTCCAGGTTTAAGATGATAGTGACGTTATGAAAACGTATGAAGGAAAGTTATTTTTTTTACATTAAATGTGAATTAACATCGTTAGATGAATACCGTTATTAAAAAATTTTAAGAAAATAGAATAATTTATGTCATATAATCATTTAAAAGAATTGCTTAGAAAAAATATGAAGCTTAATCTACAATTTCTTAGCTGTTTCGTAAGACCTTTTTTTATTCACACAAAACAGAGCCAACGCTAGAACTGTCTTGCTTCAGCTGTTAGTAAAAGCTATGACTAGCTAGCATTAGCTTCATAGAAAATAAGCTATTAATTTTTTTATTAATTAAGCTAAGCTCAGCCACGTAGCCAGGGGGAGGCTTGAGGGGCTGAAGCCCCTCCCAAAACTATTTTAATATTTTTTTTCTTAGAATTTAACCTATTCCATGTACATAAGGCTAACCTTTCTCGGTCAGTCAAACGACCCCTGTCATAGTACACATATAATATTTTTTGAGGGTTAGTCTCCACGTTGTGTGTATACTTATTTAATTGAATTAAACAAATAAAACTTTTAAATTTAAAAATATTTTTGTTTTATTATTTAAAATTATTAATTTTCACAACATTTAACATTTAACATTTATTTTGGGGAGAGTACGATAACGTTGGCGCCAAGAATTGATAACGGTTTTTTGTAGAACAGTTTAATACAAGCATTTTTTACTATGGGTGGGGGGGTCTATCTCCCTCCGTTTGGGCGGGAGGGGCAATTTTATAAAAACAGTGATAACAATTTAAAACAAATATTAAAAAATAACGGTAGTACTTAGTACTAAGTTTTATATCTTTTATTTTAAAGCCAATACTTTTTTCTATTAAATGTTTTTTTAAATCAAGTGAAACCTATGCAGTCCTTGAAAAAACGGACTTTAAACTCAAAAATTGCGAAAAAAAAGGTAAAAAAAAAACTTTGAAGTGTGATTTTTCAAAACTGTAAAATAAAATACTACTTTTTTTTTATAAAGTTCGTTGCTCATATTAATTTTAAATCATAAACTGGAAACAAAATGATTTTATGTTTTCTGGTTTTTGAGAAAATGGAAAATTACTAAAACTACTTTCTTATAAGAGTTTTCTTTTTTTTTTTGGTATACGGTGAATGTTGTACGTAGGTTCGTTTTAGTAATGATGCTTGGGCATCTTTAAATACAACAGAAACTTTGCATACAACCAACCTCGCACCCACCCCACCTCGCACCCACCCCAAATCCTATAGTGTGTCCAAGCAGGGGGGTTGCAGGGGGGCAGCATGCCCCCCTTACATAGCTCACTGTTTATACTTTTTAGTAATTTTCCATTTTCTCAAAAACCAGAACACACAAAATCATTTTGTTTATGATTTTAAATTAATATGAGCAACGAATTTTATAAAAAAAAGGAGTATTTTATTTTACAGTTTTGAAAAATCACACTTCAAAGTTTTTTTTTACATTTTTTTTCGAAGTTTTTGAGTTTAAAGTCCGTTTTTTCAAAGACCATGCATAGGTTTCACTTGACTTAAGAAACATCTAATAGAAAAAGGTATTGGCTTTAAAAAAAGATATAAAACTTAGTTGTAAGTATTACCGTTATTTTTTAATATTTGTTTTAAATTTTTAGCACTGTTTTTATAAAATTGCCCCTCCCGCCCAAACGGAGGGAGATAGACCCCTTCACCCATAGTAAAAAATGCTTGTATTGATTCGTTCTACAAAAAACAGTCAATTCTTGGCACCAAAGTTATCGTACTCGTGCCGAAAACTCTTATAAAAAAGTAGTTTTAGTAATTTTCCATTTTCTCAAAAACCAGAAAATATAATATCATTTTGTTTCCAGTTTATGATTTAAAATTAATATGAGCAACGAATTTTATAAAAAGAGAAGTATTTTCTTTTACAGTTTTAAAATATCACACTTCAAAGTTTTATTTTACATTTTTTTTTCGCAATTTTTGAATTTAAAGTCCTTTTTTTCAAAGACTGTGCATAGGTTTCACTTGCTCTAAAAAACATCTAATAGAAAAAAGTATTAGCTTTATAAAAAGATATTAAACTTAGTTGTAAGTATTACCGTTATTTTTTAATATTTGTTTTAAATTTTTAGCACTGTTTTTATAAAATTGCCCCTCCCGCCCAAACGGAGGGAGATAGACCCCCCCACCCATAGTAAAAAATGCTTGTATTGAACTGTTCTACAAAAAACCGTTATCAATTCTTGGCGCCAAAGTTATCGTACTCGTGCCAGAGAATCTATGGTTACCATAGATTACGTTACCCAGCTGGGGGAGAGTACGATAACTTTGGCGCCAAGAATTGATAACAGTTTTTTGTAGAACAGTTCAATACAAGCATTTTTCACTATAGGTAGGGGGGTCTATCTCCCTCCGTTTGGGCGGGAGAAGCAATTTTATAAAAACAGTGCTAAAAATTTAAAACAAGTATTAAGAATTAACGGTAATATTTACAACTAAGTTTTATATCTTTTTTTAAAGCCAATACATTTGTCTATTAGATGTTTTTTAAATCAAGTGAAACCTATGAATAGTCTTTGAAAAAACGGACTTTAAACTCAAAAATTGCAAAAAAAAGGTAAAAAAAAACTTTGAAGTGTGATTTTTCAAAACTGCAAAATAAAATACTACTTTTTATTATAAAATTCGTTGCTCCCATTAATTTTAAATTATAAACTGAAAACAAAATGATTTTATGATTTCTAGTTTTTGAGAAAATGGAAAATTACTAAAGCTACTTTCTTATAAGAGTTTTCTTTTTTTTTTTGTATACGGTGAATGTTGTACGTAGGTTCGATTTTGTAATGATGATTGGGCATCTTTAAATGCAACAGAAACTTTGCATACACCCAACCTCGCACCCACCCCACCTCGCACCCACCCCAAATCCTATAGTGTGTCCAAGCAGGTGGGTTGCAGGGGGGCAGCATACCCCCCCCCCCCCTTGCATACCTCACTGTTTATAAAACAAGTATCCAATAAAAAAGTTGTTTTAGTAATTTTCCATTTTCTCAAAAAATAGAAAACATAAAATCATTTTGTTTTCAGTTTATGATTTAAAATTAATATGTATTACTAACATAACTACCTATCTTCACAAAAAATATCTTCACTGAAATAAATGTTTGGATTATCACACCTTATGTGGATCACCCTGTAGGTAGGTATTTCATTTAATTTTTAATTAAGTCATGACACCTTTCACATGTGTGGGAGGTCCCTCCTATGTACTGCTTATAGATTATTGAAGATGATTCCATAAAATCAATTTTGTTTAATGTTTTAAATTGTGCATACCTTCTAATGAAAAAACCTTCTAATGAAAAAACAATCCCACGTTTTGAAAGGTTGATTGCCAAACTACAGTTAAAAAATTACATAAATACGAAGATCACTTGTTTATTATGCACCTAATCCACTTAGGTGCCATATAAAAAGACTTTATTTTTCGAAAAAATTGGTTTGTACCTAGGTAGGAACCTACATTAACTTTTTATAAATACATATGACTGATAATGATAAAGTAAAATTTTCAACGGTAGGTACACCTACCTATGCCTACTTATATATCTGATTCTGTCTCTACTGCAAGATACACAGAAACATATGTACCTTCTTATCATGTATGTTTATATAGATATCTTACCTGCCTATATGTAGAAGATACACCCTCTGTAACTTCTACCAAATTGCCTTTCAACTCATTTTTTTCTTATATAAGATAGTTCTACCTACATAACATAATGTTTTTTTATTTTTACAAAACCCAAAACCAATTTCATCGCCTGCGCTGCACCTACTGTAAAATACATTAGGTATATTATATTATTAATATTACTATATCGTCCATTTCGACACACATTTTCATTCACCACTGGCCATTGAAAAAAATAACTTCAAACTTTTGATAATTTGCTGGTACCTACCTGACTAAAATCTAAATAGGTATGTAAGTAGATAGATATAGTTAACTACCTAGAACGAATTCAGTGTGTAAAAAATTAATACATTTATTTCCTACATATACGTACCTTAACTCTACGTTTGCATCAAGATGTACCTACCTACATATTTACCTATCTGATTCTGATACCTATTATCTACTTCCTATTTGCATTATTATCTTCAAATCAACAACATTTTGACACACTTTCCACAAAAAAAAAACTACCTTCTTTGAACGATGAAAATATAAGCACAAGAAAATTGTCTCTATCCTATCCTTTTTCGCATTTTTGTCTACCAAAACCAATTAGGGCCAATCTTTTCAGCTCTGGTTTAATCTCTGGTTTGGTCACCAAAGACTTTTCTTAACCAGTTGTTTTAAAACTTGGTTAACCACTGTTCGTCTTTTCACTATTTTATCTACTTTGGTTACCAAACCAAAGATAGTTCCAGTTTTCCAGTGATCCAGTTGTGAAACGGAATCTCTGGTTAAGTTTTTTTATACTTTTTTGAATGAGAGAGAAAGAGATAGAAGATTTCGTCAATAATTGATAACAGCCTGTCTCGTTTCGATGAACATGGATAAACTGAATTGATTCATTTACGAACAAAGGAAAACAAAACAATATACATAAAATATAGGGGTGCAAATTTTTAAGATGGGAGATCATCATTTTCTTTATCATCCAGTATTTTATTTATCATTTAACACAAATGTGAAAAAAATAATAGGTATCCATAGAATTTCTTTGGTCAACCAAGCAAAATTGACTGGCTAACGAAATCTCTGTTAACCATAGATTCTCTGGTTAAAAATTTGCTGAAAAGACCAAATCTCTGTTAACCGACTGGAATAATGACACTAATCACGGATTATCAGCTGGGGGCACGAGTACGATAACTTTGGCGCCAAAAATTGATAACTGTTTTTCGTAGAACAGTTCAATACAAGCATTTTTTACTATGGGTTGGGGGGTCTATCTCCCTCCGTTTGGGCGGGAGGGGCAATTTTATAAAAACAGTGCTAAAAATTTAAAACAAATATTAAGAAATAACGGTAATAGTAGGAAGAAGTGCGGTTGGGTATGGGAACCAAATTATGTAAATTTTAATCTGATAAGAAGTAAAGAGAATGAAACGGTGTGTTAGTGGTGATGGTTTTATGAATTAATTAGTTTTATTACACTGATTAGAAGGTGACCCTTCTTTGAGTGGGAAATCAAGGTGTTTTTATTTTTTATTGATTTTTTTTATTTTAAGGATGTTGTGTGTGAATGGATTTTTGGTGGTTGCTGCTCAGGTAGGTCGAATAGAAAAGATAAAATTTTCGATTTTTACCTTAAGGATGTTGTGTGTGAATGAATTTTTCTACGTTAGTAGGATTTGAAAATTTGAACATGTACCGGAATTTTTGGTTGTAGGTGAATTGGTGGTTGTTTTTTTTTTTTTTTTTGTTTGTATAGGGTTTGTGCCTGATAAGAATCGTTATGTAAATTACGTGCGTTGAAGAATAAAAGAACGATACAAATGAGCAAATTCAAATCTGACAAGGTACGGTTGGATTTTTTTTAAATAATCAAACGGTCATTTCTTAGATGTGTATTTTGAAAAAGAAGGTGAAGTGAGTATGGTGGTGGTTTGTTTGATTGTTTGTTGTTGTTGATAGGGTTTGTGACTTGTGAGTATCGCTATGTGTATTATTTCCTTTGCATGGGGGAAGTACAATACAAAACACAACAATAAGACAAATGTATTGAAGGAAAATTGATGATTGATGTTATGAAGTGTTTCGTAATGATTTTGTATATCGTGGACGTGATTTTTTATCGGATGATATGTGAAGTAAAATGTACACTCTTAGGATGAATTGTTATGAATATCATGATAATGTTTAGCAGAAAGCATGTTGAGTAAAGTAGAAATTGAAGATTTTATGTAGGAGGATTTTGATTTCAAATCTAAGAAAGGAGCTGTTGAATTTTATTACAGTGTAATTGACATTTCTTAAATTTAAAATGAAGTGAGCCATGCGGTGATAGAAATTGGGGGTGGTTTTAATTTAGTAATTTTTTTATTGGGGTTTGTGCCTTGTGTCTGTGTATCAGGAGTATATCGGGGAAGTAGAATAGAAAAACGTTACAAGGACGAACAAAGACCTTGTTTGAAAATTTAAAATAATTCATTTTGACCCCAATTTGACATTTTTAATAAAAACGTACATTACGTAAACAACCTTATTTACATTAAAAAAACCCAAAACGTAAATTACGTTTAAAACATGATTTACGTTTAAAGCCCAAAACGTAAATTACGTTTACAACATGATTTACGTTTAAAACCCAAAACGTAAATTACGTTTATAACATCATTTACGTTTAAAACCCAAAAACGTAAATTACGTTTATAACATCATTTACGTTTAAAACCCAAAACGTAATTTTATTGTATTAGGTACCCCATTAGCTTAAATGATAATAAGGGTAACAATTGTTTTCATGTTCATGTTTAAGTTTTTACTCAATTAACATGAACAAGAACATTCTTAATTTATGTACGAAAATTTGTATACGAAAATTGAGAGGGATACTTCTATAAAAAGGAAGATATGTGTTTATGATGAGCACAGTTGGTTTCAAGAAGCTATCAAGAGAAAACATTATTCTTCATCGTCTTCATCATGCATTTCGAGGAAGTGGAATATTCAATCTTTACCCTGGATGATTTTGCTGTGAGAGAGGCAAACTCAATAAACGAGAACACAGTTTTCAAGCCAACGAAAAAACTGTCTGATTTGCAAATGAATTTTAGATATAATATTTTTTCATTACAAGAAGTAAAAACACGGTGGGGCGATCGGATTGTAGCAGATCTTGGAGAATATAAGGTAAGTTTTTTTATTATTATTTATTTTTATTATTAATTAAGTTATTTACAGGTTTTTTTACCGGCCAGATATTCAAATCTTTCAACAAGCAGCATAGCAGCAATTGGTGGAGGAGGATACGTCTTTGAAATAACTAGACAAGTTGGAGCAACGTATGAACTTAAATTTATGAAAATGAAATAACGTGTAATGTTTTTGTATATAATAACAAACTTAGAAAAATGTGAACATGTCATAAAAATAAAATTACAAATTCCAATGTTTTAAAAAATCAAATTTATTTTTTATTTTACAGAATTTCGTTTTTATTGATCCAAGAGTTATGTTCTGGAGAGAATCCCAACCATTTCACTAAAACTTTATTTCCGCTCGCTTGTAAAACTTTTTCAACTAGGAATACATCTGCGCATCTAGTTTTCATCAGTTCAGGTTCGTAAAAACCACCTTGAACTGGTTTCCCTTGGTAGTCTTCAAGAAGATATGTGACTGGTTTTGTTAATTGGACTTTTCTTATTTTAAAAACCTCAGTAGTCCAATTGGGTGTATAACCTTTTTCAAATGCATGTTTGTACTTGCTGATTCTTACTTTGTCACCAACTTTAAATTTTTGTTTGCTTAGTTCTTCTTTCTTGGTTTTGAAAATTGGTAATAGCGACTTTGAATTTTGTTTGTTAACATCTGCAGGTTTACATTTAATGGTTCGATGAAAAGAGTGATTGTATTCATGCAGTATTTCTTTGTAAATATTTATCCACTTATAACTGCCATTGAAACTAAATTCTTTCCACATTTTATCTTTGAAAGTTCTATTAAATCTCTCAACAATTGAAGCCTTTAATGAACTAAATGTAGAGTAATGGTTAATTTTATATTTTTCCATCAAGGTTTTGAAGTTTGAATTGAAAAATTCTTTTCCATCGTCCGTTTGTAAATTTTTAGGAATCCTAGAAGAATAGAGAAATATTTCTTCCATTCCTTTTGAAATAGTTATACCTTTTTTGTTTTTCATTGGTATGACCCATGCAAATTTGGAAAAGACATCAATGACTGTCATTAAATAATTGAAACCTTTGTTTTGTTCACTATAAGGTATCATTTCAACCAAATCAGCTTGCCATAAATCATCATACCCCTTGATAATAACATGACGACGTTTAAAATTTCTACGTGCAGTCTTATGCAACTCTTCGACAACCTTTCGCTTACTCATATTTACAAAGAGTGAATTCAGTTTAATAAAAAATGAAGACTTATATGTTTTTTTTAATTTTTTTTATTGCAATAATAAAAATAACATCAGTTTCTTAATTCTAACTAAATGTTTTTCTATAATGTAACAGGCACAAGTGTCTGGTCCTTCTTTACAATGGTTGGATGACCAGCAACAATTAGAGTAGTGATGTCCATGAATTGTTTCAATGTAGGTTGTATTTTCAAAATTTTCAAGCAAAGAAATACAATTTAAAAACTCTTCGTAGTGTTCTTCTAATATTGAATGGCCTTTCAATTTTAAAAAATCACGAATGTTTTTTAATATAAGTCCGGAGTCCATTTTAAAGATCTTTTCGGCTTCAGCTTTGTTTGGTTACTAATTAGTAAGACTTTACTTGCGATCTACCAATGGTGTTGCTGTCGGATATAAAATACGCCGCTCAATGAACTTTTCAATCTTATTTTTAATTTGTTCGTTAACATACTTTTTAGTAGCATCATTCGTAAAATCTAAAGGTTCTCTCGAAAGTGATTGTAAGTTTATATTTTCCTGCTTCATAGTTGTTAGTGCTTCCTTTAAAGAAGAGTCTATGTGATTTCTAAGTATACTAATTTCATTATTTATAGTTCTTAAGATTTCTTCCAAAGAGGAATCGATGTGCTTTCTAACACTTGCTTCCTTTAGGGTTATTTGTCCATCAACATATCCTTTGGGGGCGGCCTGGTGTGAGTACTCGGGTTTTTTACCAATATTGTTTATATATTTACCATCCATATCAAAATCACCAGACGGTAGAAGTTTAAATCCTATTCCTGGAGGACCAACAAGGCTTCTGGTTTTTAAAAAAGTGTTGGAGTTCCTACCGAACTTGTCAACGTTCATTGCTTATATGTAAAGGATTTGGCTTTTAAATAATGCTAATATATAATATTGGACTCCTTTAGTTCTTCAATAATAGAATTGATTTCATTCTGATGGTTGTTGTTTCCAGCGTTTTTGGATGCCATTAAAAGTCGAAGTCGACTAACAAGTTCATTAGGATCATTCCAGTACACATATCCAATATTTTTATTTGTATATTTCATCTCAGTAATATCAGAATAAGATTTGCCTATTTTTCCGTTTTCATTTTTAAGCCTGTCAATAAGTTCCTTAATTATGTGAGTATATTTTACACCTCTATTGGCCTTGATTCGAGATGAACTGTCGTGATTAATTCTATGTGCATTAGTTTTATGTAAGATTTTCCCATATTGTTCTAAGTCATCATTAGTATATTTTTGTTTACGTGGATTTTTCTTAAGCATTAATTCAATGAGGCCAGGAGTTCGAGTGAAAGTTTCGTCGCCAATTATAATATCATGATCATTCATCGCAAAACTGCATCTCCCCATTTTTATGGTATGTGTATTTGCATCAAAATATGGACCATATGTTGTATCACGATTAGACTCTGACAATATTTTTTGATCAAAAGAAGATGTTTTATTTGGGGTTTCTAAGTTTTTTGGTGTACTGAACAAAAAAGAATTATCTACACTATTCATTTCTAGTGTTGGTGATCCTATTCCTTCGTTATCTTTTTCTTCTTCATCGTTTTCATCAAAAGATTTGAATTGTAGCTTAGAACGCTTAGGCGTTTTAATGTCATACTTCTGCTGCGGGTCTTCCTTGTAAACAATTCCATGCGAATAGTCCTTACTTTGTGGTTTTACTTTATCAACATTTTCAACCAATTTTTTCAAGGGCTCAACAATGGGCTTGAAAGTATTTTCCAACACAGCCCCCCTCATCATGTTTCCAGTTTTTAGTTGTAAATATTTTTTTCGAAGAACATTTTTGGTTTTAACTAGTTCAGTTAAAACCGTTTCATTCATTTTTATTTTATTTTTGTGCTTACAAAATTTGAGACAGCAGTGAAAAAAAAGTAAATTATGTTTTTTTTTTTTTTTTTTTTTTTTTTTTTTTTTTTTTTGTTCGATTATAATGAAGAACAAGCTCCCCCAAACAGTGTTGTTGTCAGAATGTATTGTTTTTAATTAATAAATGTATATTTATAGTATTGCAATTTTATTGAAACTGTTTTTGTAACGTCCTTTTTCAATACTGCTTTCCTTGTCTATAACCAGAAAACCAAAATTATCTGCCCAACAGTGTGAACACAACTCTTTAAATTGATTAAATGTCATATCCGAGTTTATATGATCTTTGTAAACATGCTTCAAATTCAATTCATCTTGTTTGAAAAGAATGATAAAATTAGCATTGTCTCTAATTAAATGTTTCGGTATATGGGTATAGGACTGACATAAATAAAAACTGTCAACCCCATTGTGTCGACCCATGCAAAAATAATCTCTTATGTTATTTTGTTTCTGACATGCTACATCATCAAATATAAATATTGAGTTATTTTTAGCCTCCGATGGAGACATTATCTCACAATTGTTTGAAAACTCATTGTATTCCATCCCTTTGATGGATGTAATCAGCTTTTTCAGATACTGATATTTGGGTTGATGTAAGGATTTCGAATAAATATAAATATTTTCAAACTTCAATCCGTTAGGATCAAGGAGAATGCTTAGCATTACATTTGTTTTTCCGCAGTTTGATGGTCCTACGATAATTCCTCGAATACTGTTTGGAAACAATGTTCCATGCTTTCTTTTGACTTTTATATTCGAATCAAAATTTTTTACTTTGATGACTTCTGACTGCTTTACGAAGCGCATAATGACAACTAACAGCTTTCTTAATAAAACATTTCGTTTTTATATACTTGCTTTCATACATGTTTCAAACCTCAACTAAGAAGGTACGTTTACCATAATATGATTGATCATAATACTCAAAATCAGTGTCATAAAAAAAGAAAATCAATTGAATGAGAAGGGCTTTTGAATAAAATTATCGACAAACTACCGTTTGAACTACATATTCCCTCCTATAATTACTGTGGTCCCGGAACGAAATTAGAAAAACGTTTAAGAAGGGGTGATAAAGGGATCAATCAACTGGACGAGGCTTGTCGCCTACACGATATTGCATATTCTAAAAGTAGTTCTCTGTCGGATCGACACTCTGCCGATAAAGTTCTTACCGATAAGGCGTGGAAAAGATTCAAAGCAAGTGACTCATCAGCCTCTGAAAAACTAAGCGGACTCTTAGTCACCAACATGATGAAAGCAAAAACGAAGTTTGGGATGGGTAGTAAAAGAACTAAAACTGAAACTAAAAGAACTAATAAAACAAAGACAAAAAAGGTTTGCAAGAAAAATTTGTTCAAGAAGGCCATAAGCGAAGCAAGGAACGCAATTAAAAACAATATCAATTGTTGTGGTACAACATCTATAGCAAATATTGCTGTGAAGGCTGCAAAAAATGTTTTCAAAAACAAGAAAAAACAACATATTCAAACACCGAGGATAATTCCACTTCCAAAAAGTGGTGGTTTTCTACCACTTCTAGCTCCGATTCTAGCTGGTTTATCGGCTGTTGGATCTTTAACGGGTGGAGCAGCTGGTGTCGCAAAAGCTCTGAATGATGTACGAGCTGCTAAAATACTGCTTGAAGAAAACAAACGGCATAATAAGTCTATGGAAGCAGTTGCTATTCAAGGAAATGGGTTATATTTACAACCATATAAAAATGGCCTTGGTCTTTTCCTAAACACATGTACCCCAAAAAACTAATTGAACTGCTACCCAATCGACCCTTAAACAATTTCGACATTGAACGATTTGGAAAGAAACACTTACAATATTTTAGAGGAGTTTTTATGAGAGACTCATTACCAAAAGCACCAATGGGTAGAGAATGTGGTGTTATAAATTTGGATCGTGAAGCTGGCACTGGAACTCATTGGGTGGCATATATAAGAAATAATAAAAATAGTATTGTAAAATATTTTGATAGTTTTGGAAATTTAAGACCGCCAACTGAAGTAATTAGCTATCTTGGTAATAAAATAAATTATAATTATATTCAAGAACAAGACTTTGATACATTTATATGCGGACATTTATGCTTAAGGTTTTTATTAGAACAATGTAAAAATGTTTTCAAAACTGAAAATAAGAAATGAATAAAATGATGTGGAAAAGTCTAAATTGTGCCATTCGTCTTTTAATCAACATGTCGTTAACACTAACTTTAAGTGGAAATGAATCTATTCTTAATGCTGAGTATTTCCCTCCAATTGTATTGAAATCTAATTATGTGTGCGGAGTCATAGATTTCCAAACATATAACTCTATACCAAATGTGGATGAGTTTAATAACTTGCTGCATATAGGTGATAGTGTTATTTCGTTTCCTATAGGTTCATATGAGATAGAAGATATAAATAATTTAATACAGAAAAAACTTGTTGAAATTAACAAAAAAAAGAAAAGTGCAATAAGAAAAAGTGAAATTAAAATTAAGGCAAATAACAACACTCTGAAATGTGAAATTTACAGCTCGGAAGACATTGACTTCTCTAAACTAAATTCTATTGGGTCTCTTTTAGGGTTTAGTAAGAAATTGTTGAAGTCAAACTTATTACATGAATCGGATCTTTACGTTGACATAAATAGAGTTAATGCCATTCGCGTTGAATGTAATATAATAGATGGAGCGTATGTAAATAATCAATCCGCACACATTTTACATGAATTTGCAGTTAAAGTAAGTCCTGGCTATAAAATCATAGAAGTTCCAAGGAATGTTATTTATTTACCTGTGAACGTCAAACGAATAACATCGTTGTGCTTAAAGTTCGTCGATCAAGACGGTAAAGACATTAATTTCAGAGGAGAAAAAATAACGGTTCGAATACATTTACAACCAGAATAATGATTGTGTATGGAAATATAACTGACTCAACTTCTTATAAAAGCAGTGTTAAAAATACTAGTTTGCTCAATCAATCTTCAAACTCAGATGTGGTAACACGTCATCGTCATCATCTTACAAAACATAATCAGGACTATTTATTATCATTAGGATACACTCTAAAACATTAAAACCAAAATATGTTAAACATTTTTCAAGAACCTGAAATCAATGAAAGCATTTCTAAATATCAATATCATACTTATTCATCATATCAAAACAATTTTGAGAGAAATGACATCATACAGATTTGTATACAACATCAAAATCTTAATGTCCTTCCTTCAGAAAGTTTTTTATATGTTGAAGGCTCATTATCGACGACAGCTGGAAAAGACGACGTAAGAGAAATAGTTAACACAAAACTAACAAACAATGCAATGTCTTTTCTGTTTGATGAAATACGTTATGAACTCAACGGGAAGGAAATTGACTGCAATCGAAATGTTGGAATTACTTCAACGCTCAAAAACTATTTATCTTTAACTAAAAATGAGAGTGACATGCTTTTAAATGCATCCTGGTCTCCTGATTCTCCTATTAATATTTTAAAGCCATATTATTTTAATTACTGTATACCATTAAATAGCCTTTTGGGGTTTGCTGAAGATTATAAAAAAATTATTCCCAACGCTCGACATGATCTTATTATAACTCGAGCCAGAATGGATGAAAACGCTCTAATCTCACAAACAGATGAAAAAGTACAAGTACAACTTCATAAGGTACAATGGAAAGTACCACACGTGACATTATCAGACTCTATGAAATTGAATTTATACAAATCTATAAATAAAAACAATGCTATGAAAATTGCTTTCCGAAACTGGGATCTTTATGAATACCCTATGCTGCCAACCTCTGACCATCACATATGGAATGTAAAGACAACATCACAAATTGAAAAACCTAGATATATTGTCTTTGCGCTGCAAACTGAGAAAAATAAAAAACTATCTGCTGATCCTACAACGTTTGATCATTGTAATCTAACAGACTTAAAAGTATATCTTAACTCTGATGTTTATCCACATGAAGATCTCAATGTTTCTTTTGATAAAAATAGATATAGTTTGTTTTACAAAATGTACACTGATTTCCAAAAAACTTACTACAATAAAACCATCAGTGAGCCTCTGCTTTCTTGGGATCTATTTAAATCACGCGCTCCAATTTTCGTTATTGACTGCAGACATCAAAACGAAACTATGAAAACAGGCCCCATCGATATACGTTTGGAGATGAAAACATCACAAAACATTCCTGTAAACACTTCAGCTTACTGTCTTATGCTACATGATCGTATAATTGAATATAATCCACTTGATCAAGGAGTCACCAGAATTGTTTAAAGTTTGGGGGAAGCTTAACAGAAAATTTAAAAGACCCCAACAATTTTCCTAAAAACAAGTGAAGCAAAAAAAAAAAAGCATTCAATGTAACAAAAAAATTTTTTCAAATAAAAAAAAGTACAACAATTTTAAATAATTTTTTTTTATTTCATAATTTTAAACAGAAGTTGTTGAAAGACAACGTTGTCTTTTAAATCCATACGGTAAAGAGCTATGATCTTCAAGAAAACGACGTTTTTCCGATTTGACTTTGTAGGTTTTCTCTTCTGGTATGGTAAGCACTTGATGATCTTTTGTCCGCCGAATATTATTAGATTTAATAATAATGCTTTCACTATCTGAGGAAGAAGACGAATTTAAAACAGCATTTTTAATGGAATCAAAGTTGATTATTTGCGATGATTCATGATTGAGAAAAATTCCTTTCACTTTGCAGACAACGTGTTCTATCTTGTCTTTTGTAATGAGCACTTTAAAGGCATAGTTTTTAGGCCCTCCACTGACGAATTCTGTTATATAACTTCCACTGCCATACATTTCTAATTCGTTAGTCATATCACCGATGAATTGTCCAGTAGGAGGATCGAATTCCCCCTGTCGACTTACATATATCACCGAATCAGTATCGTAATAAAGAACTCTTTCCTCTAACCTCTCCAGGTAGCTATACAGTTTAAGTCGAGCTAAAGCAGTCGTGTAAGCAGCAACACAAACATTTACTGTCGATAAAGAATCGATTGCTTCTTCTTTCATCTCGAAGTTAGTGACAACGTTTTCTTCATTTATGGGGAGAATATGAAGTACTTCAATCGATGGATGCGTAAGCAGATGAAATAAAGTTGAAGGGTTATTCAGAACGACAGTTTGAAGTTGATTTTCAAGTTGTCCAAATTTTCCCCAAAATGAGTTCAATATCAGCTTTGCAAGTGACCTCTTTCCTGGATTCACACATATTTCTGCAAATTCCATCTGAATATTTTCTTTTTCAAGAAAATCAGAAATATATTTCTCTTTTTCTTGTTGAGAGCAACATTCTGCTGGCCATCCAGATGCTTCTTGTTTGATTTTTAAGAACTTGTTCATCATAGATGTAAACAGTCCGCCATCAGAATTTCTGTCTGGGTTGTATTGGACTACATTATATTCCCATATTTCAAAAATGTTAAGTATGATGTAGCCTTTTTCAACAGCTTTTAGGACCTCGTCAATTACCCAAGTCCCGACCATTGCTCTTTGCTCATCAGTATGAGTACACAATCGCTCGTTGTTTTTTTCATCACTACAGCATCTACACAATGAAAACATGAGCTTGTCATTTTGTTTCATTGGCAATACAGGATGCAGCAGGTTTTCAGGAGGTAAAATTTTACACTTGACGAGTCCATTTATCCCATCCAATTTCGTTGTTGAACAGATTGCATCGCCAGTAATGTGAATTTTAGGATGACCAATTGGGAATTTTCCGTTCTTGCAAACCCAAGGGTATAGAGAACATACATCTATGTATTTGATTTGTTCGCCTTTCTTACATTTGTATAAACTTACAGTGTTACCGGTTCGTCCACCATAAAAAGCGTCGCGGGGAATCAGTGGGGAACTTTGAATCAGTTGATGGGTGTTTAAGAAATTTAATTGTTCTTTATCAAATGATTTAAGATGAGCTTGAAAAATACAAGACCACATTTCAATGACCTCGTAGTTGAAATTTTTCAATCTGTCAGTTTTAGCAATAGTTCTTTCATACCTCTGATTTAATGTATCATTTTCGTTTTCGTGTAGAGGCTCATCGCGTTTGTGCTTCAAACAGAGAGGGTGACCATGGTAATAACATCCATGAAATTCAAATATCTGTTTAGTTTCTTCACAAAAACCATCAACTTTTACTCCGTTGATAACTACCTCTTTGCCTTTATACGAATGTTTGATATTTATGTTCCTTTGCCGTTCTTCCCAAATCATCCACTTGATTGCTTCTGGTGACTGGTTGTCAATGCATCTGTATCCTTTTTTGGGTATTAACCCGATGGTGTTTGGCTTAAGAAAGTTGCGCCTATATAAAAGATTGCATGCTGAAGCAATCGTTACCGATTCTAAAAATGGTTCAACGTTACATTGCGTAAGAAACAATTTTCTAAATTGCAAGCAAGCCCCCGTCAAAATTTTTACATCACTCTTGCAGTATTCTACAAGCTCGTGCTTCATATCAAAATAATCATTTTGATGTTCTGAATGCCATTTTAAGAAAATAACTCGTTCTTCTGTCCTCATAGTATTTGCACTGTAATATTCTATTGCCGGTAGTGTTCCTTTGTAATTTTCATTTCCTTTCGTGTTGAAGAGATACGGAAAGTAACCTTTCTTTAAAACAGGCGGCAAGTCGAATGCTTTTGGGAGTTTCGATAAAGTCATAGGAAAGTAGTTTATTGAGTCGATAAATTTCACGTTTCCTATTTGCATCAATATTATTTTCGTTCCCCGCATAATTAATTCGGGGGTTAGTTGTGTTTTCTCCAAAACATAGTTCAAAATGAACTGATGGTCGTAAGCTTGACCATTGTGAGCAACTACAACCACTTTTTTAAATTTTTTCCGAATTTCGAGTATATACTGAACAAATTTAGGCACAACGTCTTCTCCTTCTAGCACGTTTAATGACAGTTTACAATGTTGGCAGAAATACAAATCTGGGTTCTCCACGCAATTACTGCATTTGTTTTGAAACACGCATAAATTTGGCTCATGTTTTTTAATAAAAGCTTTTGTTGTTGTTGCTTCATCTCCGTCATTCCATATTTTTTCCCCAATTACTTTTTCTTGACGACTTTCAAGATCATAAAATATATACAAGAAATTTTTCAGGTCAGGGTTTCTCGTATCAGGTAAAATAAAACACATATGGTCTTCTGGTACATGTTTTTTACAGTTCTTGCAAAATAATTCACCACAAACATGTTGTCGACTTCCTGCGTAGGATTTCAAACAAGTAAGGCATCTTTTTATTTGCTCACAGATAGATTGTTTTCCTGACGACTCGCACATTTTGTGATTGTCATAGCATTCTGGCCCCTTGAAATTCCGATTACAGTCTTGGCACAGAATTTTTTTCGATGTTTCTTTGCATTTTGGAAAATGCTGACATTGCGCACAAAGATCAAGACATCTATGGTGATCATTTTTCGTGTTATACGGTAAATGGCACGTCTCACAGTAAAAACTACAGCAAAATGCGGCGGTTAATGAAGTAATTACATTGAAATGATTATTGTAATACAATAAATGTATTTTTTTATCATCAATGTCATTTGAAACTCCTTCGTAAATTATTTTGCGCCCCTTCGATTTGTATTCGAAGACAGAGATCTTGTATTTTTTTAAATAAGCTTGAAATGATTTCAACTCATTTATTCCACATCCCTCTGACGGTATGCTTATTTTAGCATCATTGAGAAGTTTCAAAGCTCTCTCTGTCTGGATTTTGTTGGTGTCTTTTCTTATTTTATTAAAATTGTCTTCCTTGTCTGCGTATGCCTTCGCTACAACCAAAGCTCGAGGTAGACATAAATTGTCTTTGTTTTTAATGACAATTATTCCTCTGCGCTTGTTACATTCTTCATTGAATGAATTGTACATAGCTGAGGGTTTTCTATTATTTCCTTTCCCAGCTGGCATTTTAATTGATGTTATTGACAAGCAAAAATCATCTGTACTTATTCCTTCAGCGTTGCTTTGGAAAATTTTGTTTATCATCTCCCAAACATCATCTATACTGAGCTCTGAACAGGTTTTGTAGTTAATCCATCCACTACCTCGCTCATGAGCAAAACTTTTGCCAGAAAATGTAATCCCCACTTTGTCTGTCTCGTCGAGACCTTGCACGGCAAATCGTACCATATCTTCAATCGCTTTTTTTATAAATGAAGTTGGTTCTTCATGGCTCGGAATAGGGTTTATTTTAAATTCAATTTTCCGCCCTTTTAAATTAAATCGCTTAATTGTGGTATTAAAGTCAGCCAACACTTTAATTCGCTGAAATAAAAATTTAAAGAAAAGAAAAACATTTTTTAATTTATTTTTTTTATTATTTTTTATTTATTTAAAAAAATGTTTTTGGGAAGTGAGTAAAATATCGTTTTCGTAATATAAAGCAGGATCGATGATGGAAGTTACCTCAGCATGATGCCTCTGTTTTCTCCCGGATTTCTGGGGTTTCTGTTGCTGTTGTTGTTGCTGTAGCAGTTGTTGTAGTTGTAGTTGTTGTTCCTGCTGCTGCTCCAGTTGCTGTTCCAGTTGTTTTTGTTGTTGTTCCTGTTGATGTTGTTGTTGTTGTTGTTGTTGTTGGTGCTGGTGCTGCTGGTGTTGTTGTTGTTCTTCTTGCTGCTGCTCTTCTTTGAGGTGGAAGTCGACAGCAACCGACATCTCTCCATAGGGCCCAACCACCTCAAGACAACAATTTTTTAATTGTTGTATGTCCTCGTCATCTAATTGCGTATTGCATCTTTTTGGGAGGAAAACCTGAAAATAATTTTTTTTTATTAAATTACAATGCTACAAGATTAAATTATATTACCTTGTATTCCTCCAGTTCGAGCAATATTTGCTCCCCGTATTTCGTGTTGCACCTCTTGGCGTGGGTGATCGAAAATTTTTTTTTTTATCAATTTCGAAAGGCTCATAATGGGTTTCACACCTGAGCCTAACGATTCTGTGTTGCGCACATTTACAGCGGCTTTAATTTTATTTAAAAATGACATTTTTAGTTCTTTTTTCTTTAAAATAGAATTGTTAACTGAGTTAAGAATCCCCTAGAACGTTTGCTTTTATACTCTGACCATAATATTGATTATCTACTCTTCAGTATATACATTCACAGGTCAACCGAAATAGGATCACCAACACATCCACAAGAAGAAATGTTCAATAGAAAAACATTGGTTTGACAATCGTCTTTTCTTCTAAGCATTCGCAACGTATTGTTTTTAACTCTACAAATCTAATTCTACCCTCAATACCCAAAAAGTCAATAACCCTATAAGAAAAAAGAAAACAGCAACATAGGTTACATAACTAACTTTACACTTTTAAAAACTAAAAAAAAAAAAAATGCATCAGTTAGGTAGTTGTCAAATTTAAATTCAAAATCCTTTCTCGGAAAATCTTTTATATATCATATTCATGATATTCACACGTACAAGGGACACCAGCTCGTCTACGAGAAATGAAATTCATTATCATTATCTTCAAGTACAAAAACATTTTTAACATGATCGGCATTTCAATCATCCTCTTCAGAGTTCGAAAACACAACATCCTCAAGATAAAAAAGTCAATAAAACTGTTTTAAAATGCATCAGTTACTTATCAAAATTTAAAAAAAAATCTATTCACACAAAACATCCTTAAGATAAAAATTGAAATATCTTTTCTATTTGACCTACCTATGCAGCAACCACTAAAAATCCATTCACACACACAACATCCTTAAAACAAAAAAAAAATCAATAAAAAAGAAAAACACTTTGGTTTGGAATTCGTCTTTCCCACACATAAAGGGTCACCTACTCGTCAGTGTAATAAAATTAATTCATAAAACCCACAACATCCTTAACATAAAAATTGAAAATTTTATCTTTTCTATTTGACCTACCTAAACAGCAACCACGCAAGAAAAATTCATTCACACACAACATCCTTAATGTAAAAATCGAAAATTTTATCTCAGGTAGGTCGAATCTACCTGAGCAGCAACCACCAAAAATCCATTCACACACAACATCCTTAAAATAAAAAAAATCAATAAAAAATAAAAACACCTTGATTTCCCACTCAAAGAAGGGTCACCTTCTAATCAGTGTAATAAAACTAATTAATTCATAAAACCATCACCACTAACACACCGTTTCATTCTCTTTACTTCTTATCAGATTAAAATTTACATAATTTGGTTCCCAGACCCAACCGCACTTCTTCCTACTGGTAATACTTACAACTTAGTTTTATATCTTTTTTTAAAGCCAATACTTTATTCTATTAGATGTTTTTGAAATCAAGTGAAACCTATGCATAGTCTTTGAAAAAACAGACTTTAAACTCAAAAATTGCGAAAAAAAAAGGTAAAAAAAAATTTGAAGTGTGATTTTTCAAAACTGTAAAATAAAATACTCCTTTTTTTATAAAATTCGTTGCTCGTATTAATTTTAAATCATAAAATGAAAACAAAAAGATTTCATGTTTTCTGATTTTTGAGAAAATGGAAAATTACTAAATGTGAATTCGGGATCTCAAACTGGGCACGAGTACGATAACTTTGGCGCCAAGAATTGATAACTGTTTTTTGTAGAACAGATTAATACAAGCATTTTTTTACTACGGGTGGGGGGTCTATCTCCCTCGTCTTGGGCGGGAGGGGCAGTTTTATAAAAACAGTGCTAAAAATTTAAAACAAAAATTAAAAAATAACGGTAATATTTACGACTGATTTTTATATCTTTTTTTAAAGCCAATACTTTTTTCAATTAGATGTTTTTTAAATCAAGTGAAACCTATGCATAGTCTTTGAAAAAATGGACTTTAAACTCAAAAATTGCGAAAAAAGGTAAAAAAAAACTTTGAAGTGTGATTTTTCAAAACTGTAAAATAAAATACTACTTTTTTTATAAAATTCGTTGCTCATATTAATTCTAAATCATAAACTGAAAACAAAATGATTTTATGTTTTCTGGTTTTTGAGAAAATGGAAAATTACAACTTTTTTATTGGATACTTGTTTTATAAACAGTGCGGTATGTAAGGGGGGGCATGCTGCCCCCTGCAACCCCCTGCTTGCACACACTATAGGATTTGGGGTGGGTGCGAGGTTGGGTGTATGCAAAGTTTCTGTTGCATTTATAGATGCCCAAGCATCATTACAAAAACGAACCTACGTACAACATTCACCGTATACCAAAAAAAAAAAAAAACTCTTATAAGAAAGTAGTTTTAGTACTTTTCCATTTTCTCAAAAACCAGAAAACATAAAATCATTTTGTTTTCAGTTTATAATTTAAAATTAATATGAGCAACGAATTTTATAAAAAAAGTATTATTTTATTTAACAGTTTTGAAAAATCACACTTCAAAGTTTTTTTTTACCTTTTTTTTCGCAATTTTTGAGTTTAAAGTCCGTTTTTTCAAAGACTATGCATAGGTTTACTTGATTTAAAAAACATCTAATAGACAAATGTATTGGCTTTAAAAAAAAAAAACTTATTTGTAAGTATTACCGTTATTTTTGAATATTTGTTTTAAATATTTAGCACTGTTTTTATAAAATTGCCCCTCCCGCCCAAACGGAGAGAGATAGACCCCCCACCCATAGTAAAAAATGCTTGTATTGAACTGTTCTACAAAAAACCGTTATCAATTCTTGGCGCCAAAGTTATCGTACTCTCCCCCAACTTTTGAATTCTGAAAAAGTAAAAAAAAGTTTGAAGTTAAAAAAAAGGGGGGGGGGCTAACTACACACTCTTTGGGAAAGTTTTTGGGCTCTAAAACCCCCATTTTTTAATATTTTAAAAATAAGTTACAGCACAGCCCAGCACAAGTCTAGCACAACCTAGCACAACTTTGAAAATTTCGAAAATGTTGATTTTTAAAAATTATTGGTGTAGGTCAAAAATGGTTTTTCTGCTGTAAAACCCTCATTTTTGAATATTTTTGAAAAAAATTACGGCAAAAACCGGCACAAGCCTAGCACAACCTAGCAAAATTTTCAAAAAATCGATTTTCGAAAAAGGGTGGGCTAGGTCAAAAACGGTTTATTGGCTCTAAAGCCCCCATTTTTTGAATATTTTTGAAATAAAATGATGGCACGAACCGGCACAAACCTAGCACAACCTAGCACATTTTTCAAAAATTCAATTTTCGAAAAAGGGGGGGGGGGGCTAGGTCAAAAACGGTTTTTTGGCTCTAAAACCCCCAATTTTGCATATTTTTGAAAAAAAAAAAATTACGGCATAAACCGGCAAAAACCAGCACAAACCAAGCACAATCTGGCACAACTTTCCAAAATTAAATTATCAAAAAAGGGGGGCTGACTTCACACAGTGAATATTTTCGAGTTAAATTTTGGAAGCTTTAGGCTAGTATGACTTTTTAATATCTAAACGGCGCTTTTCCGCGCTAATTGGGTTTCTTCGGAACAGTTGTTCTGCGAAACCGCCATCTTACCTACCATGACTTTTTAAAGAAAAAAGTTTTTGTTTTGACAATTGGAAAAAGGGGAACACGTAGTGCATTTTTTTTCAAATTGTGGGTAGGTTAAATCTTTCAAAACGGAACAACTTGGAAATCCTTTCAGTATATAGCTATAAGTATTTGGAACAGTTTTTTGATATTTATTTTCAGAAAAGGGGAGCTTTTAATTGGTCATAATTCAAGAAAAATGATTTTTTCCAGTTTACTTATGTATTTTTTATATTTTTTTATGAAATTTTCAAATATTAGGGATTTTGGGGAGTTTGACTTGGCACAGCTTTCAGAATTTTGATTTTGGAAACAGGGGGCGGTTGGAGCTCTCAGAAATTTAAAAATTTTTTGAAACTCAAATTAAAACATGATTTAAATCTTGTAAGGACTAGATTTTTTATTCACAAGTTGTATTTAATAACACTTATTCAGATTTAAATTTAAAATTTTTAGAAAAGTCGTAATGGTGGGGAGTTATTTGAGTTTTAAAAATAAATTTCAAAATGCTCTATCTTCGAAAATACAAAAGATGCGACTTTAATTTTTTGGAACAAAGATTACAACAACTTTTGAATTCTGAAAAAATAAAAAAAGTTTGAATTTCAAAAATAGGGGGGGGGGGCTAACTTCACACTTTTTGGGAAAGTTTTTTAGCTCTAAAACCCCCATTTTTAAATATTTTTCAAAACAAGTTACAGTACGGCCTACCAAAAGTCTAGCACAACCTAGCACAATTTTGAAAATTTCGAAAATGTTGATTTTAAAAAAAATATTGGGGTAGGTCAAAAATGTTTTTTCTGCTCTAAAACCTTCATTTTTGAATATTTTTGAAAAAAATTACGGCACAAACCGGCATAAACCTAGCACAATCTAGCACAATTTTCCAAAAATCGATTTTCGGAAAAAGTGGAGCCTAGGTCAAAAACGGTTTTTGGCTCTAAAACCCCCATTTTTTAATATTTTTGAAAAAAATTATGGCACAAACCTAGCACAACCTAGCACAACTTTCAAAAATTCGATTTTCGAAAAAGGGAATGAATATTTTTGAAAAAAAATTACGGCATAAACTGGCACGAACCAGCACAAACCTAGCACAATCTAGCACAACTTTCAAAAATTAAATTTTCAAAAAATGGGGGCTAACTTCACACACTCCATTGCTTACTAGATTTGTTTGTAATTGAAAAACACAACTGCAAGTTTGTCTGTTTAGCTACCTACCTAGGTAGGTACTTAGAAAAAAATAAAAGAAATACAAATAAATTCATCCACTCATAGGTACATACATGAATCTCTTTTTTTAGCAAAAGATATTTGTATAATTTTTTTTTTTTTTTTTTTTTTTTTTTTTTTTATTTATTTATTCATCAAACAGAGAAAAATTTCCCGTACAGACTAATACATTAGTTCTTAAATGCTAAACTGATAAGAGACGATATAATAATTTTAATTAAATAAATATCTTGCAAATAATAATTTGGATTCATGTCACAATGGTGGCAAATTCAATAAGTTACGTACATATAACTTAAAAGTATCTCTAGTGCAACTATCAAAAAAGTCTAAATTATTACAAACCAAATTAGCTTCCCGGATGCAACGAGAGATTGGTTCATTTCGACCGTAATTCGTTCTATGGAAGTGCTCATGAAACAAAATGAAATCACGAGAATTTCTTCTAGGAACGCGTATGCTAATGAAAGAAAGTAATGGAGGACATTTAATATGGTATGAAAGTATATCCCTGATAAACATTATTCCAAAGTATGTACGCCGACTTTCCAAATTTAGCATTCCAAATAACAGGCACCTGGTTTCATAAGATGGAGTAACAATTCTCCAATTTAATTTAAAAAACGCATACCTTGTAAATTTCCTTTGCACCTTTTCAATTCTTTCACACGAGTTTTTGTAATGGGGGTTCCAAACCGTACTGCAGTACTCAAGCACGGATCTAACTAAAGAATTAAAAAGTGACTTAAGTGTGTATGGGTCATTAAAATCTTTGGTGTTCCTTTTAATGAACCCAAGCATTTGATTTGATTTATTGATAATGTAATCCATGTGTGGCAAGAAAGAAAGTTTTGTATCTAAAATAATTCCCAGATCTTTTTTCTGAATCACCCGTTCTAATTCTGAATTGTTGATTGAGTAGTTGAAGTAAATGGGTGTGGTATTACGGAAGCAGGACATAACTTGACACTTAGAGACATTCAAGTGAAGAAAATTTATGTTGCACCAATCAGCCAATCGATTCAAATCTTCATTCAACAGAACACAATCTTGCATGGATTTTGTGATCCGATACAGCTTGAGGTCATCTGCAAATAAGAGACATAATGAATTCCTGAATATATCAGGAATATCGTTGATAAACAAAAGGAATAATAACGGTCCCAGATGGCTGCCCTGGGTGACACCAGACGGCACTAAGACTTTTTCTGACAAATTGTCACCAATTTTAACTATTTGAACTCTAAGAGTCAAGTAAGATTTTAACCATTCGAAAAAGTTTGAATGAAAACCAAACTGTAAAAGCTTTTTCATAAGAACCTGATGATTAACGCGATCAAAAGCCTTGGCAAAATCGGTTTTATTCAAAGTTATTAACTATGTAATTAGTCATTAACGAAAGATTGGTTGTTGTAGATTTACCAGACATAAAACCATGTTGATAAACAGAAACAATGTTTTTTATTTTAAAAGATAGTTTATCGAAAACTATCTTTTCAAATAACTTTGGCAGAGCTGAAATTTTACAGATAGGTCTATAGTTAGTAATATCCTGCTTAGAACTTGACTTATATACTGGTGTTATGTAAGACAATTTCCAACTCTCTAGAAACTGACCCTGAGAAAGCGATAAGTTAAATATGGTCGTCAACAGTCTAGCTAAACAAGATGCACATTTCAGCAATAAAATTGGCGGAATCCCATCGGGACCTTCGTTTTTATTTATGTCTAAATCGAGCAGGGCTGTCATAACTTCTGAAACCTGTATAATCATTGAACCTACATTAACAGACGCTGGGACCTGTGGTAATTCAAGATTAAAAGGAGAGTTTGGGGAATAAACTGACTTAAAGTAAACAGCAAAAAGATTACAAATCTCATTTAAGTCACTTGTTGATGTATTAAAGTACTTCATGCAGCTTGGATACATGTTAGATTTACGTTTAGAGTTAATAAAATTCCAAAAGCATTTACTATTATTTTTAATGTTAGATTCCATAGAAAAAATATGCGATCGATACAAAAATTTACTAAGCGTATCAAAGTCTTTTTGGCATTTTAAATAAGCCGATCGAAGTTCTATATGTTCACGGTTCTTTTTAAATAGTTTGTATGCTTTATTTTTTCTATTTTTTAAACTAATTAATCTTTTATTAAACCATGCTGGATTTGTACTAGATTTAGATTTTTTAAGTGGAACAAATCGACGTACAGCTTCATTGATAATTGAAAAGAATGATTCATTTGCGGTATTTAAATTGACGTTAAAAATACTTATATCCCACGGAAAAGAAAAAAGATATTCATTCATTGCATCAAAGTTCGCTTTCTTAAAGTTTGGTACAAAAAGATGATTGGTGTTAAGATTTTTCATATAGCTATAAAAATTAATAGTTAATTCAAGTGCATAGTGATGCATTGAGTTTTGGATGATAGGATTATCAGACTTTTCAATATAAATATTGAATTCTTTATCTACAAAGATAAGATCGAGGATACGATTTAATTCATTGCAATTAGAGTTAATTTGTATTAAGTCAAACTGACTAAAAAAATCTATTAGATTTATTTCGACATCAGATGTTACATTAAATGGAATTAAATATTTATCGTCTTCGTCCAATACCCATTTTATCTTGCCTTGATTAAAATCGCCAATACAAATTATGTGTTGAGAACTACTCAAATTTTCTAAAATACTAAAAAAAATTTCTAAATATATGTTTTAATATTCAAGAGAACTATTCGGAGGAATATAATTATTTATAATGAACAATTCAGTATTATCATTTAAAGATAAACAAACAATAAGCTGGTCAACATCAAAGTTAGATGTTGAAGCAAAAGTATAAGATTTAGATTTAAGTTCTATTTCCCTACAAGAGAGAGATGATCGAATCGCGATCAAAACACCTCCACCTCTATCCATACCTGTTTATAATTTAGATCTATCTTTTCTAAAAACCGTATAATTAGAGTTGAATAATTCAGATGTTAATTGGCTTTCAGTTAACCATTTTTCTGTTAGTAAAATAATGTCATAAAAATAGGATGAAAAAACAAGATATAAATAATCTAGTTTGGATCTTATGCCTCCTACGTTCTGATAATATAATAATAAATTATTTGATGTTACAGGATGTATAGATGAAGTAGCAGCATTATTGATCAGTGTTATGTCAGATTCTCTGTTAATTGCGCAACGTCGTTTTTTGAGTGATTTACGAATTTCTTACCTTAACGTACATAGGCCATATGGAAGAGTCACTCATCAATTGACTGTAGCATCTCGCAGGCACACTCAGTTTAAAATTTACATGAGTAATAGCTGATAGGGCGATCCCTTTTTTAGTTAACTTGTAGCATTTAAACAAATTAGTAGGAATGTTAGTCTGAGCTGAGATATGGCTTATGAGTTGTTCAGGTTCAGTATCCACATTGAATTTAGAAATGTGCAGCCAGACCAAAGGAGTCACAGCAGTTAGTTCACTTTTACCACTTCCTATGATTTCATTTTGATTTCTTTGATTGTTTTTATTTTTTCTTATCATTTCCCAGTACGCATTATTTTTGTTTATTGTGTTGATTGTAGATCTGCAGGCGGTATTAACAATAGGATCGTCATCGATACCAATTTCATAGTTACGAACCTGTGAGATTGTGTCCGTTTCAACGTCAACAACATCAACTTGAGCACCGGCAACTTGACCACCACATTCAATTGTTGCAGGAGAAACACCACCCCTACCTCCATCATCTACAACAGCATCACCGCCTTTATCATCAACCAAAACAACACGACCTCCATTTGTACCAGAATTAACAACAACAACAGGCACAGGAATAAAAAAATCTCCACAAGCAGCAGAAGATTTGTCATTCGCAGCTAAATCATAATCGTTGTCAACCAAGACAATCCCATTTTTGTCAACAACATTTGACCCATTAGGTATAATAGTCGTATCATCATCGGCGACTGCAGTTTTCTCCGCAGACAAACTAGAATGACTCTTATCAACTTTGTCTACACAGGTAGATAATGAAAGAGAACTAGCAGCTACATCGGCCACAGCAGCATTATGCACAAATTCATTTAAAATCCCAGAATTTTCTTTAGGTAAACTAACTTGTTTCTTATCAGAATCAGAATTTACCAATACACGATTTGGGACAGAAGATGAATGTTTATCTTTAGTTTATAATGTGTAACAGACCTACCTACATTAACTTTACCTAACTTTACATAGGTATTATACCTGCCTACACGTCATCTTACATAACTTGAAAAACCTTTCTTACAATAAATAAAAAAATACATTAACATCAAGAAAAAAATGAACTTGGTATAGTTTAGAGTAGATACCAATTTTTTTAGAAAACAAATTAACAGTTTCTTCGAAAACAAAATTACCTACCTCAATAACAATAACTCATAAAAGTCATAAGTTTCTTCTTTTTATATTTTCAACTCCAAACAAAATATCATAGAAAAAAAATACTTGCAGTTTGCACCCTTTTACCACACCGCGCTCTCATTTACCAACCAACCAACTACCTACCATACCACCGATTCCATTTTCATCATAACAACACCACACCCAGAAATAGATCTAATGCGCTGAGTGCGACAAGAAAAAAAGATAATTTCAATTTCCAAAGAAGGCTGAGATTGAAAAAGAGAAAATTATTCTTCAACTAAAACATTCAAATTCATTTACATGAAGTTGGAGTTGGCTTTTGAAGGAAACCTACCCTCAAAGAATATTTCACAAAATTCACATGAAAGGTGGGTACGTATAGGTACCTAAATAAAAACATTTTAAAAGTTCGACTGTTATTATTGACATGCGATACATACATACCTATATACTTACTTACCTTCCTTTCCAAAAAAACTAAAAATTGGTCATCTTCAACAAAAAAAAAATTTAAAACAACCACCTTCCTTATATACAAACAAAAATCTGGTCTCCTGTTTGTCTACATACCTACCTACCTACGCTACGTACGATTACACATAGATACCTACATACTTAAGTAATAACACACAAATTGTTTTATTCAATTTCTTCCTCTCTTACTAAAAAAACAGATTTGTTGTTGCCAGACGTAAACAAAAACCATTGATATGTCTGCATACAAAAAAAAAACTACCCATTCGCTCCACCCCAGTAGGAAATTTCATCCTCAATGATTTTTTTTGGTGAAAAGAACAATGAATTCATCGAATACTTTTTCGAGGAATTGCATGTTATGATTTCATTATAGAAAAGCATTGATTTTTTCATCAGTTCAGTATTTTTAAGGCATTTACACTTTGTTTTACTTGGAACAAAAGTTCAACTGAGTTCAGTGCTCACATTTCATTAATCAATACAAGTACATAAAGTCATTAGATGATTCCATTGATGACAAGTCATGCACAGATTCACTAGTTCGTGAAATAAGTTGGGCCATCTGTGCTGTTCAGTATCCTTCGCGAGAAAGAGGAAACAAAATAATCCATAAAAATTGCCTTGTGTCTAACTGACCCAAGGAACACAAGGATTTCCAGGGTGACGAGTACTGCACAGATTCATGATCTGCACGCAGTTCAAAACAGAGAAGAAGTAAAAAACTATAAACATTTCCTTTTTTCTACCTGACCCAAAAACACAGGGATTTCCAATGTGACAAGTAATGCATCGATTCATAAGCCGCACGCAGTTCAAAACAGAAAAGAAATAAAAAACTATAAACTTGGCCTTCTGTCTACCTGAACCAAGGAACACAAGGATTTCCAGGGTGACAAGTAATGCAAAGATTCATTCGCTTTTTTTTTTTATTTATTTTTGGTTGTTGCCTGTCTCTGGCGCCTGATTGATTTTTCGCGTTTTTGTTGCTTTTTGATTGTTTTTTAATGACGCGTGCTCCTTTTTGGCGAAAGAGAAACTGTATTTTCTGGTTTTCTTTGTTGTTACAAAATCTTTTTGTTCTCGAATGACGAATATCAATCATTTGCATTTCTTCATTCAATGTTTGCATCTGAAAGAACAAAGAAGTTAAACGCGAACGCGAGTGCAAGTAAAAAAAAACATTAATAATATTACTAATTAAATACCTACCTACCAAACATATTATTTTGTTGTAAATAATAAATAGTGATTGAAAAAAGTTGGTGAGTTGTAATTTATTTTATTTAAAAATGAGTGGTTTTAGTAAAAGAAATTTAAAACGCTTGGCAAAGCAAGAGAGGGATAATTTAAAAAAAAAACAAAATAATTTTGCAAAATATTATCAATCATAGTGATATAACATCTGAAAGGGATAATATTGTAGACAGTGAAAGTGAAATAAGCAACAATATACAAGATGAAGATGAAGAGAAGACCCCAACAAACTGGAAATTAAGGCAGGAGAAGAAAAAGAAAGATACGTAAGTTTTCGCATTTTAATAACATTTCTACAAATTTCAGCAAATCATTTTTATGTTCACTTTGATTACTCAATTATTTATCCTCACTTTTGGTTTTCCATATAAAATCATGCTGACCATCTACACAGTTATCTACTTTCCTACCTACAGATTTTTCATATCTCTTTTTTATTTTTATTTCAGTATGATATCTCCAAAAAAATAGTTGCATCGTCTGGCGGCAGCATTAAAAAAGCTCTGCGAAATATAGTTTCTGCAGAAGTCGCTGTGACATACAATTTCGACGACTATAATGGCAAAAATCCTTTTAAAGCGTTAAAAAACATTAACACATGTTTGTTCAGTAAGTTATTATTTTTTCACAATTTATAAGAACTTCATCATAATTAGTAATATTTTAATCAAGTCATCACTTTCTCATTAATGCATCAATATTTTTTTTTTGCAGATGCTGTTAAGACCAATATTCCTTCATCCCAGCTCTATAGAAAAGCTGTTCAGCAAGGGTTCAAGAGAATCAAGAACCTGCACTACAAGAAAGCAGCGATGAAAAAAACAACATGCAAATTAAAAAAAAAAGCATTATGTAATACCAATATAACATGAGAACTGTCTTTTTTTTATTATTTTCTTCAAATTCATCAAACGTAATTCACTAATGATTATGCGAGTTACATTTTTCATGTGATTTCATTACTGAATATTCATGATATCTTTCAGTGAGGGATAGTGGGCTGATGATTTCACTGCTGCACTTTCACTTCATTTTTCACAAAGACTGTGTGTTGCTGAATAAGCAAGTCTTATTTACCTAATGATATCACTGACGAACTTTCATGATGTATTTCATCAAATATAATTCATTTATGAATAAGCAAACTCCACCTACTTGGTGATTTCACTATTGAATATTCACCCAGAAAGTCACTTGGTTAACGCCAATGACAGCCCCATGTTGAATTCACCTAAGGATTCCTCTGAAAATTCCTCGGTGAAGTTCCAGTTCCTCGAGGAAAAAGTTGGTTATTCCTCGAGGAATTTTTTGAAATTTCCTACTGGGACTTTTCATTTCTTCCAAATACCCACCTCATACCGATTCAAATTTAGAACGGGTTACTTGTATAAGTATCTTTCATTCAAAACGAAAACAACCCCTTCGCCATTATCTAAATATCCTTCTTGTAACTATAAGACAAAATTAATATCCCTTTGGGATCAATTTTGTTATGGTTGTTGCAATGGATAGTCTATACTAGCGCCGTATTTAGCATCTAGTGGCCATTTTTCCTAGTGTGCCTTCTATTTGTATTTATTCAATGCCAAAACCTTTTGTAATTTTTATCCTATAGGATTAAAATTAAATGTACCTACCATACAAAGAAGTGTTACCGATAATTGCATTTTCTGGGAAAAAAATCAGATAATTTTTTTTTCGGGGAAAGCTTACATGCCTTAAAACGGTACTTTTTGATACAGATTTTTTTTTTTAACGGAAAAACCGATAATTCAATTTCTATCGATAATTTATGATAAAGTGTATTCTGCCTTTCATAATTATATTTTATTGCATACATATTTTTAAAATGAATTAAAATATGAAATACTTAATAGAAAATCATGTTTCAAAAAAAGAATTTTTCCAATTTTAAATCAACCAACGGCGATTTGATTTTGAACGAATAAATTCAAGTGATTGATATATTTTTGTTTAAGCAGTTGATTTCGGATCGTGTACTCAGCCAATCATGGTCAACCTAATTCAGAGAGATATAATAACTGTAGAGTATTAAATCATCGTATTGATCAATTGAATATTGTTTGAAAATCAATATTGGCGGAATTCTTCACTTTTGAGTTGCGGCCCATTATCAGCTGTAATTGATAGTGGCAGTCCAAAACGAGCGAATATTATTTGAAGTCGTTTAATTGTCTCCGTGGAATCAATAGTTTTCATTATTTCAACCTCGATATAACGACTATTAAAGTCAACTATAACAAAAAGGTTGTGTTGCGATGGTAGTGGACCCAAAAAATCAATAGCCAGGTTTTGCCATGGTTCCGTCGTCGGTAACTGTTTTCTTTTTATGGGTTCAGGTGCCGTTGGTGCGGCCACCAATATGCATCCACAACATTGTTTCACTTTGGCCTCAACGTCTGCGTCCATTTTTGGCCACCAAACTTTCGAAAGTAGCCTTTGATTCATTAATGTTATTCCTGGGTGACCTTCGCGTGCCAAATCAAGCGTCTGTCTTCTTAGAGATTCTGGCATTACAATACGTGTACCACGCAGTAAAATTTCTCCCGAAAAACGAAATTCATTTGCAAAAATTTTGAGTTCCAACCCTATTCCACTCCAAATATTGTCTCTTAGTGCAATCTTAACTGTTTGAATTGTAGTATCGTGGATTGACTTTTCTTCAATTTCTAACAGTTTTATTGTTATTGGAGCAGAACTCAACGCTACCCAAGTTACAAACTGTTCCGCTCGCTCATCAAACGATTGTACGTTATGATTATTGTTAATTGCCAATCGTGACAACGGATCAGCTATATTTGATTTTCCTGGCCTATACCCAACGTTCAATTCTGGCACAGGGTCTTGATTTAGGACCAAAAATTATTTCAAGAGGCTTGTGATCCGTAATTAATTCAAACTCCTGACCAAATATATAAAAATGAAATCTGCGGCCCAAACCAAAGCTAATGCTTCTCTTTCGGTTTATGCATACCATTTCTCTACATCTGATAAGCTTTTGCTGGCATAAGAAATTACTCGTGGTCCTGATTTATTGATTTGTATTAAAACAGCTACTAGTCCCGTAGGACTCACATCAGCAATTAATTATGTTTTATCATTTACATCTTAATATCCTAATGTCAGGCAATCTGACACACATTCCTTTCTTTTAAATGATTTCTTTTGTTCAGTTTCCCACAAAAATTCTTGACCTTTTTTGTTAAAAACCGAAGTGGAGCAGTTATTGTGGATCGCGAAAACATCTTATTGATTCCAATTTATCTGAAGCAGGAAATATACCTGTTTTTGTTAATCTGTGGCCTAAAAATATTAGCCCTTCAACTCTAAAAACACACTTTTCCTCGTTAAGTGTCACATCGTTTTTTTTTTCTAATGTTTCCAGAACAAGTGTCAATCGAGATTCACGCTCCTTTTGGTCTGCGCCATATAACAATATGTCATCAATATACACGAAGCACCCGTTGCATCCACATAGTATTTGCTCCATAGTTTTTTGAATAAGTTCGGGTGCACACACAATACCGGACATTCAACCGAACAAACAATCCTTTTCGAGTTATAAAAGTTGTTATTTCTCTGGAATTTTCCGATATTTCAATCTGAAATCAACTAAATGTTGTAATCTCTCGTAATTTTCAATTTCTTATATTTTGTTTTACATTAAAAAATTATAATTAATTAGTAAAAATAGTAAAAATTATTTGTAATAATAATGCAAATACCTACATATATGTATCATATACTAGGTACATACCTAGAAGTGTTTTAAATCTCATATACTATTTTTTTTTTTTTTTAAATTAATTCAAATAAATTTTATTACATCACTTGAAAATTTCAATCTACATAAATTTTAAAATAGTATGTAAGTAATAAAATTAATATTAATACGTAAATATACTACTACACCTTAGCGTTTTTTACGCCAAGTTTTGAGAAAATTTTTCCTTTTCCTAGGTGTGGCAAAAAATCTTCTATTGTAGGAAGTGGATGATTTTCTCGCTCGATCGCTTCGTTCGCACGACGCCTATCGATACATAATAGAATATCTTATCCTTTGGCACAACCACGACCGGATAAATCTTCTTTGATGGTTAATTGACTTTTTCAATAACATCTTGTGGAAGAAGTTCTTCAATTTTTGAGTCTACTGCTTTCTCCAATGCAACTGGAATTCTCCGTTATGGTTGAACGATTGGCACAGCATCATTCTTTATTGGTATATCAATGACCCCTTTGATTGTTTCAATTCGTTCAACCTTTTTCTCGTCGATTTTATTGACTGTGTAATCGATTTTCAAAATTCCTATTTCTTTTGCTGTGTCTCGTCCGATAAGAAGTTTTCCATCACCTTTTATTACGTTAAATTCGCATTTTTTTTTTTTGCGCATAGATCAAGTTCCCCTGTAAATGCTCCTATTAATGGCAATTCTAGACCACCATACGTTTAAAAAAAACTTTTCCTGTTTATTTCCGTTGATTAGATACAGCTATGTAGGTAGGTACAGCTATATTGTGAGATTTCAAGTTCTCCCACATATGTTGACTCATCAAATTATATTTTGATCCGGAATCTATTAGGGCACTCACTATCACTCCTCCGATTTTGCGTTGGATTTCACAACCATCATCCTTAGAAGTGACATTGAAAACATATTCGTCTTTTTCAGTAGTAATATGTTCAACAAATTCTTCATTTTGCTCCGTTTTTGAATTCTCCCGTTGATCTTCAGTTCTATGTATTTTCCTTGCAGATTAATCTTCATCATAAAATTGTCGTGTACTTACGTTTGCGTGACCGACACTTTTTGGCAAAATGATCACGCCCACCACATTTTTTGCACGATTTTCCTCGGGCTGGCATTTTTCATCACTTCCGATATGGCCAAGATAACAACATCGATAAGTCATGTAATTTGTGTGTTTGTTTTGATTCCCAAGACACCAACTTTGAATTTATTTTATTCGCATCTTCGATTTGTGAACTTGCTCGAATCATTGTTTCAAAAGAGTGCAACCAATTTTGCCATTCAATACCAACATTATCCGTAAGTGTGGAGTAATCAAATGCTCGCAATTGAAGACCCAATGGCCGAACCGTATCTACATACATGAAAAATTAATTAAACTTTACTAATTAATTATTTTTAAATGTTCGTCTGTCTAAAAAAAAAAAATATTTAAAAATACAGATAAAAACTGCGTTCAAGAACATTTAATTGGACAATCAGTTTTTCTGCATTTAAGCATGACATTTCCATTCATTATCATCATTTAAGCTTTTTCTGCATTTAAGCATGTAACAACAAATTTTAAAATATGTAGATCTTCTCACGGCATTTAAGCCAAATCTTCTTTTTTTAATTACTTAACACACATAATGTTTTTATATTGTATGTGCGTGCGAATTTTCAAATCTTATTATTCCAATAAATATTAAATATCTATATGTAACTTTTTTTCAACACGTCACAAACACATAATTTTAGTTATATAATATAAAACATTTTCTAGAATTATCAATTATCTTATTATTTCTTTTTATTGGCTTACCTAATGAATCGTTATCCATTATTCAAAACGTTTGATTGTATTTCTTTTTTTTTCACAAATATTTTTCTTATTTTGATTCCAGATTTCCAGAATTTTATTTTAGATTTCAATTCTTTTCACAATTTTTTTTATTTGATTTTTATATATATAATTCTTTTTTGCTCCTCGTCCCCAATGTAGAGTATTATATAATAAGGTCTTTACTATTTGGTTGCTACAGATCGAATGATCGTTATATTTTATTTTTGTCTCTGAATTAATATTTATTGCTAACTTTCCTAAATATATAATATTATTAAATCTATTTCTTACAGTACAATACTACAATAACCTTTTACGGCATCGAGGTGAAATGACGAAAATTTGATGGAAATTCAATAAGACCGTTAACATAACCGAATGAAATCAGTACATTTTCCATCCAAAATAATTGACTGGAAAACTTCGCAATAACGGACTGGTAATTTCGTAATGCCACTCGCGTCTTCATTTTCAATTGTGATTTCTTCACGTATCGCCACGCCGCCCCAACCGACGTTGGTTCTCCATTCCTTTGGAGATTCAATTCCTATATGGAACTAACTGTTGAACCATATTTCAATAACGTTACAGCTTACCCAGAAAAGGCGAGTACCAAATAAATGAAAACATTTGCTCCTCTTACCTTCATCACGGATGTTTTCCTATTATCCATAAAAACAGTCACCGCCACTGCCAGTAATTTGGCTGACACCAATGAACGTGGATAGCGTTTGGTGATAGTTAGTTGTGGTGACCGTATTGGCCATGATAATGAATAGTTTGAATCTTTGCGATTCTATAAAGTTTAAGGTTAGCAACTACGTGATTTCCGCTGGCCGTAACAAATGATTTATGGGTTACACGTGAACGTTATTACTTATATGAATGATTCCGTACATCATAAACATCATATCAACCGATATGAACATTTTCTATATGAATTTTAGCTAAAACTTGTGCTACGCCACAAGGAGTCAACGATTTTTTCAGGATTTTCTTCCATAGTTCCTTTTTTGGGCCAATACAAATTCAAGTCCAATTCGTGAAAAGAGAACGATCCGTTCTCGAGTTAAATGTTTGTATCGATTTATGAGTGGACACTCGTACGGCAGTTTCTTTTAAGCGAACTTTTGGCGGTCAATCTTTTGACATCAATCTATAATTAAGTGTTTGTAAGAACAAGGCTGTATGCGTGCATTTGTTGGACGAAAAATCATAAAACTTTTCATTTTGTCTTATGACTTATTATATGTATTTAATTAAATTAAACAAATAAAACTTTTAAATTTAAACATATTTTTGTTTTTATATATAAAATTATTAATAATTTTCACAACATTTAAAATATAACATTTAAAATTTAATTTATTTATAAAACAAATTGCAATATAAATTAGTTATGAAGCCGAAATCATAGACAAATTAATTTATAAAAATAAAAACCAACATCAATAACATTAATGACAAAAAATACATAGGTAGCCATCGACTTAACCAATATAATGTCATAAACACTGAGGTGTGAATTCAACAAACTAAACATCAGTATATCATTTAAAACTAAAAATAATATTCAAAAATTATTACGACATAAAACAAATCAAGACATTGAAAAAAGTTCAGGTGTATATAATATTAATTTTGATAATAATTGTGAAAATTACAATATCGGCCAAACAGGAAGAACATTTTACGATTGATTTCTAGAACATAAACCAAAACAAAACACTAAATCTACGGTTGCTCAGCATTTAATTGATAACAAGCACAACTATACTAACTTTGAAACTAATTGAACACCAATGCACTTTTGTAAAAAAGGGACAGCACTTGAAGCATTGGAAGAACTTGAAATATATAAAGCAAATAGATTAGAACAAGACATATTATTAAACGATAAGCTCACAATTAAAAGCAACGCACTATATGACACTGCAATAAACTACGAAAACAATTATTGGAGGCAAAAAGAGACAAATACATTAATCCACTATAACAACAATTATTAAACTAAAAACAAAAAAAACAACAATTGGCAGAATAATACGAGCAACACAGTCAACAAAAGTAAAGCCCGATGATGAATGTCAATCCGAAACGTGTCGCAAGAATAAATAAAAATTCAAATCAAAGGCACGAGTCAATAACTTTGGCGCCAAGAATTGATAACGGTTTTTTTGTAGAACAGTTCAATACAAGCATTTTTTACTATGGGTGGGGGGGTCTATCTCCCTCCGTTTGGGCGGGAGGGGCAATTTTATAAAAACAGTGCTAAAAATTTAAAACAAATATTAAAAAATAACGGTAATACTTACAACTAAGTTTTATATCTTTTTTTAAAGCCAATACTTTTTTCTATTAGATGTTTTTTAAATGAAGTGAAACCTATGCATAGTCTTTGAAAAAACGGACTTTAAACTCAAAAATTGCGAAAAAAAAGGTAAAATAAAACTTTGAAGTGTGATTTTTCAAAACTGTAAAACAAAATACTACTTTTTTTTTATAAAATTCGTTGCTCATATTAATTTTAAATCATAAACTGAAAACAAAATGATTTTATGTGTTCTCGTTTTTGAGAAAATGGAAAATTACTAAAACTACTTTTTATAAGAGTTTTCGGCACGAGTACGATAACTTTGGGGCCAAGAATTGATAACTGTTTTTTATAGAACAAATCAATACAATTATTTTTTACTATGGGTGGGGGGTCTATCTCCCTCCGTTTGGGCGGGAGGGGCAATTTTATAAAAACAGTGCTAAAAATTTAAAACAAATATTAAAAAATAACGGTAATACTTACAACTAAGTTTTATATCTTTTTATAAAGCTAATACTTTTTTCTATTAGATGTTTTTTAGAGCAAGTGAAACCTATGCACAGTCTTTGAAAAAAGGACTTTAAACTCAAAAATTGCGAAAAAAAAATGTAAAATAAAACTTTGAAGTGTGATATTTTAAAACTGTAAAACAAAATACTTCTCTTTTTATAAAATTCGTTGCTCATATTAATTTTAAATCATAAACTGGAAACAAAATGATTTTATATTTTCTGGTTTTTGAGAAAATGGAAAATTACTAAAACTACTTTTTTATAAGAGTTTTCGGCACGAGTACGATAACTTTGGTGCCAAGTTGACTGTTTTTTGTAGAACAAATCAATACAAGCATTTTTTACTATAGGTGGTGGGGTCTATCTCCCTCCGTTTGGGCGGGAGGGGCAATTTTATAAAAACAGTGCTAAAAATTTAAAACAAATATTAAAAAATAACGGTAATACTTAAAACTAAGTTTTATATCTTTTTTTAAAGCCAATACCTTTTTCTATTAGATGTTTCTTAAGTCAAGTGAAACCTATGCATGGTCTTTGAAAAAACGGACTTTAAACTAAAAAATTGCGAAAAAAAAATGTAAAATAAAATTTTGAAGTGTGATTTTTCAAAACTGTAAAACAAAATACTACTTTTTTTTATAAAATTCGTTGCTCACATTAATTTTAAATCATAAACTGAAAACAAAATGATTTTATGTGTTCTGGTTTTTGAGAAAATGGAAAATTACTAAAGCGTATAAACAGTGAGGTATTTAAGGGGGGCATGCTGCCCCCCTGCAACACCCCTGCTTGGACACACTATAGGATTTGGGGTGGGTGCGAGGTGGGGTGGGTGCGAGGTTGGGTGTATGCAAAGTTTCTGTTGCATTTAAAGATGCCCAAGCATCATTACAAAAACGAACCTACGTACAACATTCACCGTATACCAAAAAAAAAAAGAAAACTCTTATAAGAAAGTAGTTTTAGTAATTTTCCATTTTCTCAAAAACCAGAAAACATAAAATCATTTTGTTTCCAGTTTATGATTTAAAATTAATATGAGCAACGAACTTTATAAAAAAAAAGTAGTATTTTATTTTACAGTTTTGAAAAATCACACTTCAAAGTTTTTTTTTTACCTTTTTTTTCGCAATTTTTGAGTTTAAAGTCCGTTTTTTCAAGGACTGCATAGGTTTCACTTGATTTAAAAAACATTTAATAGAAAAAAATATTGGCTTTAAAATAAAAGATATAAAACTTAGTAGTAAGTACTACCGTTATTTTTTAATATTTGTTTTAAATTGTTATCACTGTTTTTATAAAATTGCCCCTCCCGCCCAAACGGAGGGAGATAGACCCCCCCACCCATAGTAAAAAATGCTTGTATTAAACTGTTCTACAAAAAACCGTTATCAATTCTTGGCGCCAAAGTTATCGTACTCTCCCCGATTCTCTGATTAAGATTTTGTTGAAAAGACACAATCTATGGTTACCAGCTGAAATAATCAATGATTAAACTAAACCACAGCTGAAAAAACTTTCCCTTAGTCTACCGAATCGTTAAACACCAAGAAATATCAAAACACTTATGTATGTAGGTACAAAACTTCTTTTGTGAAAGAGAATGATCAGCGCGCATGTTTTGACGGCGGCGTTCGTTCGAAACTGTAGTTCTATGTGTGCGTAATTCAGGAATTTTCCTGGTAAAAACGTAAAATAGACGACTTTTCAAAAATTCTATTTGAATAGGTAAGCAAAATAACTTTTGTTTTTATTGTAACTAATGCGCAAAATAACAAAGAAAAATAGAAAAAATATGTTGAATTTGCATTTGCTCATCATCCCTCACAACGGCACTTGAAATGTGGATATTTTGAAATGCTTTTTAAGAATGTTACACAATTATTTATTTTTTTAAAAATATCCAGTAAGAAGAAAGATATATGTACCTTTTATTGACAAACTGTTTCAAAAAAATAAAAAAAAAACCTTTCAAGCCTCAGAAAAATGCGCAAAAAATTGAAGAAAAAATAATGTTTTTTGAATTTTAGTTAAAAAAAAATTTATTGTAAACAATTTACTTATTTTTTAAATACACATAACTGCACATATCTTTTAACTTTAAAAGAAAGTTAGTTGGACTTCCTAAGATATTGTGGAAGTCTTATAAAATATTGCTTTCATACTGTTTTGGTTGAAATCTGTGCAAGATGTTTGCGACACCCACCTTTGGAGCTCCTGGTTTAACTCCTCGATATTACCTCTTGTCAATCCTGTCCTGCCAGAAAAACTCTTCTTAAAAATATGAAAATTCGTTGATTTTGTGGGTTTTCTTTATGATTTTATTCTTACTTTAAGCTTATAGAATTTCAATTGTTTTAATTAGATAGTTTGATTTGTATTTAAAAGGAACTTGGAAACAAAGAAAATAGCGACTTTTGTCGGCATCAAAGGCAAAACGAAAAAAACCAAGAGGCAACTTCTCGTATTGAATGTCGCCTTTTTTTTTGAAAATAAATTATTAAGTTTTGTCAGAAGGACAAAAAAAAGCTAGGGTCGACCTGAGGCTTGTTCGTGTATATTGTCACTTTGGATTCAGAGTACACAAAGTGTAACCAATAGAAATTGTATTACACCAAAGTGACAATATACACGAACATTACTGCCCGCATTGGCGAGATGCGCCAAAAAATATTGCTAAATTAAAGGAAGTGTATAGGGTATATATTTGAAAGGCAATCTGATATTAAAACTTAGTTTGTAGGCAATAGGCAAAGTTTTACTATGGGGCGTGTAAATTCCCCTGTTGGGTTTTTAACGTCGCCACAGTCACCCCACCGTCAGCGCCAGGGTTTACTTTTGTAACACGACCTAAACGCCGCTCTGTCGAAGGTAGGTTTTAATTTCTGATGACGACTAGGTCATTTATCTTAACGTCCTCTTCTGGCGCCTTCCATTTATTTCTTTAATAGAGCTCCTTAAAATACTCCTCCTTCCACCGAAAGCAAAATTGATATTGTAAACATTTCACCCTTTTCCACAGATTGATAAGTGATAAGTAAGCCTCAGAATAATTTGGTTTTGGGAACGCTATAAGTGGTTCAGACTAACACCACTTGACGACGAATTTGATACATTAAAAACGACACGCACTTTGGTCGACGTACTTTCGGGCTTTAAAACTCTTTAACCTTTTCTAGAGGGAATACTTTACAAATATGGTTCATAGACAAATATTCAGAGATGACATTTGAGTATTGAGATTTTTGATCTGCTTTTAAAGCTAACGATCTTTCGATTCTAGAAAATTGTTTTAAGGCAATATATCTAAAGATACCCAACTTATCTTTTGAAGGTTCAGGCTTGAACGGCAGGCGAACAACATATCGTCCGTCACTATGTCTCGAGGTAGTTTTCTGATACCACCCATCACAGTAGGAATCTTCTTTTGATCGAATTGGTTTGGCTGGCAACTCCTCTAGAAATTTTCTTAGTTGAGTATTTAACTGCGTATTTAACGCTAAATAACAGTATTAAATGATTGGAATGAGTCTGGCATGGGTCCAGATAATATCCAGCCAAACACCGTATTTTGAGCAACTAGAGTGTCCGAAATGAGTTTGACGGATATAAGTCTGCTCCTATCAGAAGATCAGCCTGAGATGATTTGTTGAAAGTTGTGTCAGGATGGATTCAGAGTGAATGGAAAGACAACGTGAGTTTTAAGACAATCTTTTATTAAAAGGAAAGTAATCACGCACGTAAAAGAACTACCGATCTCGATCATGGTCCGACGTCAACTGCTACTGCGACTGGTTGCTGCTGTGCGGCGAAACTTCTTCTCTTTTTGCAAATGTATCCGTGAGGGGGTTGTTTATTGGTGGTCGTGACATTCGGCCAATTTTGACGACAAATCGTCCTTGATTTCGGACGGGTTCAAAACAGGATCTTCTGCGGATTCATCGCTATCATCGAATTCAATAAAGTTTTGGCTTCATTTTATCGGAGGTGTAGACCGAACAAAACTTACGAGAGGTAAGTTGCATGCCTGGGGAATCCTCGATCAAATAGCGATCATTACCTAATTCTCGGGATACAATGTAAGGGCCTCGGAACTTTTGCTCGAGTTTCCGTGACTCCCCCGTGGCGACTGGCTCATTCTGGATAACCACCAGATCATGTTCTTGGTAGCGCACTAGTTCAGCGTGTTTGCTATCGAATCTAGTTTTCCATTTTTCTCGTTCATGATGGGTATTTTTAGCTGCTTGTGCTCGTTTTTGATTGGCGTTTGGAGCATCTTAGTTTTCAGGAACATCATCCTGTAGTGCTGCGACAAGTCGGTTTTGTATCACGTTTTAAGCTGGAAGTCGAAAACTAGCTTATTCGGCGTGAAAGCTGTTGTTGAATTAACTTGGGAGTTAACGGTCCATTGGAGGTCTCTCATGGTACGATTCCAGTCTTTAGGATCATAGGTCGTAGTTCGGATGTAGGTCAGTATTATTCCATTGGCTCGTTCTACCTGACCGTTGCCTCTTGGTGTACGGACAGCATTCTTCGTATGCTGGATATTATTGTCATTGATATACAATTAAAAAGACTTCAATGTAAAGGCCGTTCCTCAATCGGTGATGATGCTCGATGGCAGACCAAAGTACGAGGTCACTTCGTTCAGAGCATCAATAACGGGAACGGTTTTTGTATTTTTAACTGCCTTCACAACAAGAAATTTACTAAAGGCATCGGATATAGCTGAGACGTGAGTATTGCCTTTCCGAGATCGGATGAAAGGTCCAAGATGATCGAGATGCATTAAAGAGAATGGAATTGGTTCAGCGTCAGTGTAGTGCATTCGACCTTCTGGTTTACCGCTGCGTGATTTATGATAACAACATTGAAAGCATGAAGATATATATTCCTTGACGTACTTCCTCATTTTGGGGAACCAAAATGTTTGCTGGATGCGTTTCAGCGTTTTATCGAGACTAAAATGCCCCATGTTGTCGTGACAGTACTGAACGATTCTCCACCGGATGGTTTTCGGCACCACGAATTTCAGGGAGTCGCCTTCCTTTCGATACAGTCGATGATTTTGTAGTCGGTAGTCGTTCTTCAGCTGTGGCTCTTGCGGTGATTTTCGCTCTCCATTAAGGACCGCTACAATTTCGCAAAGTTTTTCGTCTTGCAGTTGCATGGTAAGCACCCAGTCGATTGTCAGTTTGAAGATAAATCCAGGGGGCTCTACATCGGCAGATGGTTCATTGGGGGATCGGCTTAGGGCATCAACGTGTGCTAAACGGCTTCTTTGTCTGTGAACAGCTTCGAAATCGAACTCTAATAGTTTCATCCACCAGCGTGCAATTTTCGCTTTAAGTTCCTTATTTTCTTTGACCTCGGCAATAGCGGAGCAGTCCGTAATGAGTCGGAAATTTTTACCCAGAAGGTAAATTCGGAAACGCTCTAACGACTCAACTACGGCGAGAACTTCGAGTTCATAGCTATGGAATTTGCTTTCGCTGTCAGTACAGTGGCGACTGTAATAGAACGTCGCCGGGATAAAATATTGTCGTATGTTACAATTTGCTACTTTTGGGGAAACGAAATTTAAGTTCAAAATTTTTTTCTCAAAAACTATACGGTGAATTTTTTTTTAAATTGTATGGCTTATACAGAAAATATCTGGCAACTTAAAAACGTGAAAGTAAATATAAAATTCTGATAAAGGAAGGAATGAGAGTAAATTATTCTCAGTATGCCGTTGTCGTATGTGACGTTTTAACCAAAACTGCTTGTTACCCAAACACATACGACAAAATAATCACACATACGACAAAAATAAAACAAATTCAAATGTTGTTAGTATATAACATACAACATTTAAACATACTACCTTTTTATATAAAAACAGAAACAAACTCAGATTTATTTTTTATAATTATTTATTTTTCTGTATAAAAAATATTTTTTTCCAACAAAACTTAAAATAAACAAAAGTAAAAATAAAAAATAAAAATAAAAAAATAAATAACGGTTAACGGTTAAAAAAAATCACATTTTTAAGTAATATGGTCCTTCACCTCATCTACACGGTCGACATCTGTAGCCTTTCTACCTCGCTTATTCTGAGATTTAGTAGACTCTCCATTTGTATATTTTAAGAAAAAGTAGTATACTGTTCTCTCTGATATATTCAATGTGTTTAAAAAATACTTCTTGCATACTTGTATGATCTCATGCCTTACTTTAAAATAGTAATGAAAACTTGCCTTTTTTTGTGGGTTTTCATCATGTCTGGTATTTTTTCGTCTACGTTTAACTTCATTTTTTTTTATATAAGTTCCATAAAATATTTTTTTGTCCTCTGATGATAGACTCCAGAAATTCGTATGAATGGCTTCTCTCTGCGCTTCGGTAATATTCCGGGTACAACCATAAAAACAGTTTTGTGTGCAAGTGACACCCAACGTTTTGCCAGGCCTTGAAACACCACCTTTTCCCTCATATGGATTGTGTTACTACACGCTGTAGAAAACAATAACAAAGGAAATTTAACTTGTGATATATTGTTATGTAGGAGGTTATGTTTATGTATATTCAGAAACTTACAAGAACTGCTATAAACAGATGGTAGCCTACGGTCTTCGACTCGATTAGTGGAGGGAGTGGACAAAATCATTTTATCTGCAGACTCATAAAAATTTCTTAGGGTTGAGGTTCTGTTTTCTGTGTTAATTGGCAATTCATATATTGGATCTTCTTCCTCATCATCAGCTGAAAAATCATTAATGCTGGAATGAACACTCGAACCTGTATCATAATTATCATACCCTAGTATTTCGTTGCGCATGCTAAAAAGATTAAAAAGAATTACTCAAATCTCTCTTTTGCCTTATCATGCATTATCATACGGATAGAGTTCTTCAGACACACTTGGTGCAGTGGACTCGTCCGACCTCTGCGACATCTTGATCACTACTGAATTAATACCAGTCTGTGTTTTATCTTATGCGACATACGACAAACGTTTACCGAATTTTCAGTAAAATATTGTCGTATGTGCATCAAAAATGACACATACGACAATTATTTACCAAACTTGCACTGAACAGATTTTGTATGGAAAAAATGTCGTATGTTTTTATTTTGTCGTATGTGTAGCATTTTGTATACACATACGACAAAGAAATACTTAAATGTTGGCGACCTTGCACATACGACAAATTTTAAGGATATTATCTTGGAAACTAAGACAGATATCGAAAAACGGATTTCACTAGGTTGTAGAGAAAAAATCAAATAACAAAACTGCATTTAAATCTCAAAACCTCAATTTTTCACATACGACAATATTTTATTCAGGCGACTGGTTGCCATGTCTTGCTGTCGGTGGACTGTAACATAACTCCGGCAAGTCCAATACTGCTAGCATCCGTATTCACCTCGTGCTGGGCCGACGAGTCGTACAGTGCAAGTAACGGAGCACTGCTAAGAATTCCAATAAGTTTTCGAAAAGCATTCTCTTGCTCACTACCCCAATCAAATTTTTCATTTTTGTGAAGCAGTTTTGTCAGTGGCTTCGTTATGAATGAGTATTGAGACACAAATTTTCGAAAGAAACCCGTAAAGTCCAGGAAACGTAGTATCTACTTGATGTTGGTCAGTGTTTGGAAACTTGAGATAGCACTCACTTTTTCATACCATGGCGTTACTCCGTTAGCATCAATAATATGGCCCAGATGTGTTATTTTTGTGGACAAAAGCTTGCATTTATCAAGCCGAAGTGTAAGACCATATTTGTCCAGAAGCATAAAGAATCGGTCAAGGCGGACACAGCCCTCAGCAACGGTCTTGCTGGGGATGATGACGTCATCCAAATAAGCCAAAACTTCACCGTGTCCCATTTCCGCAACCAGTTGGTTTATGATGTTTTGAAACACAGCGGGAGCGTTCACCAGTCCGAATGGCATACGGTTATATTTATAGTGGCCATAGTTGGTCACAAATGCAGTTAATTGTAAATTAATAAATTTATATATGCTTTATGACATGCTCAATGGTAGAAAGTTTGTTGTCAAAAGTGGCAATGTAACTTCCACCAAAACTTTTGATATTAAAAACGGTCTACAGCAAGGAGCTGTGAACTCGCCGATTCTTTTTAGTATTTACACCAGCGATCTGATAGGTAGTCTCACTCATGCGATTGCGTATGCTGATGACCTTGTAGCGTACAGGACGGGTCCAAAAGTTGAAGTCATCAGAATTCTCTTGCAGCGTGACTTCGACAAGATTCAGCGATATTGTGATGACTGGAAGTTAAAAATTAACTTTCAGAAATCAGAAACTATCCTGTTTAGAACCCCTTTGTCTAAGGCTTCTAGGGATACAAGAAAGAACTGGAGAAATCTAGTGATCGTTGGACTAAGTGGACATCCACTGGCGAGTAAAGATGTAGTAAAGTACCTTGGTATCTGGCTAGATCAGTATCTATATTTCAATCGACATATAGATGCTGCTCTGGCCAGAGCTAGGGGAGCGTTTGCTCTGACAAGACGGTTGTTTTATAGCAGCCGCCTTGAAAACAGGGTGAAGGTGATTTGCTACATGGCCCTCATCCGGCCGATGATTGCCTATGGGTGCCCTGTGTGGTTTAACGTTGCCCCATCTCAAATGGAGCGCCCGTATGGGGCCAGTAAGTTAGTTAAGTTATTCTGTAAGCTAGTTTTTAAGGTTTTTGTCTAGCATTTAAGTTAGTTATAAGTTAAATGGAAAATAAAAATGAATTTAAAAAAAAAAAAAAAAAATGCAGTTAATTGTTTGGAACATTCGTCGGTTTCGATCTAATGGTACCCCATTCGAAGGTCAAGGGTAGAGAAATATCGATTACCAGCCAGCTGTGTAAATTATTCCTCCATTATTGGCATAGGAAATGGAGTCTTAACGGTGTTGCGGTTAAGAACTCGTTGAAAGGCGAATAATATCGTGCTGCAGGAGCTCAGAGATGATATCTGCTATTATTGGTCTCTTGGCAAAGGCAATGCGGTACGGTTTCAAGTTTATGGGCTCATTGGTTTTAAGGGTGATGCTCATTTTTGCTACGGTGCATCTGCCCAGTTCGGAGATATCTTTCGCAAAGCTGCGGCGATGTGTCGAGAGTAGATTTCGTAGATCATCAGTTTAGGCGTTCGTTAAATCCGATTATATTTGGTGATTTCCAACAGACTCTACACGGCAATCATCATCTTCGATGATAAGTCTATTTCCATCACGGCATAGAATGTCTCGTCCGAGTAGGATGTCTTGGTTGACATATTCGTCTTCGACAATATAGACATCGGTGGTATAGACATTATTATCAATCTCTACATATACCGTAACCTTACTTGTGCATACGTATCTACCTCCCGCAAAACCAATAAAAGATTTCATACAATTTGAGATATTATTAAAATTTTGTGCAAATGACTTACGCATGAGGGTGTATTGACTCCCAGGATCGACGAACTGCCCATTAACATGTTGATTTTTATTGATTTAGTGATTATTTTACTGTCGTTCGATTTATCACAATTCGATTCTGGTGAGTTTTCAATTTGGTGAACGTTTGATTTTGATCTACCCGGACAGGATTCACTTTTGTGGCTTGTGCGGTCACAATGGTTATATCTTTCTTTTCGCTGAGGTTCCAGACAATTTTTCGAGAAGTGACCCAATTGAAAACAGTTGTAGCACTTCACTACACGATTTTGCGCAACCTTGAATGTTTCAGGTTTCTTTGCATTGAAAATTTTAAAATATTTACGAACTACACTTCGAATTTCGTTACAGTCACAGTAATTGTTTAAGTCCCGAGGGAGTTCATTACACGACGATTAATCGTTAGAAATTTTTCTTTTTAAGTCCGGTTCGTTTATACCATTAATGATATGACGCGCGATGGCTGCATCTGGCAGTGAGCCTTTTTTCCCGATCGAAACAATTTTATAAAAGAATTCACGCGGGGTTCCGTTTTGGTTACGTTTTGTGTTGGCCATTTTTATGTGAACATCTGCAACGTTTTAATTGCACGGAAAATCTGCGAGAAATGTTCGCTAGAATTGTTGCCAATCAATAAAGATTTCCTGCGAGTCGACCCAATATTTTGCCAGCCCGAACATTTTCTGTTGCACTGCAAAAAGTACCGATTGATCGTCCCATTTATATGCGCTTTTTAGCATTTCGATGCGTTTTAAAAATTGGCTGGGATTAAGTGATTTATCCGACGATGGGTTGAACTCGGGTCATAAGTTTATTATATCGCGCACGTTCGTGTAAGGGTTACAGTTAATATTTCGTTGCAAATCACTATTGTAGTTGCTCCCGTATGCATTATGCATTGGTTGCACATCACTATCACAGCTAATACCGTTTGCAACTGTTGTTCCCGTATGGATTATACTGTGATGTGCTCGAATATGGGTGTGGGGTTGTGGTAGCCGTAGTGAATGAAACCTTCGGTGCATACATATTACGCATTTGTGTTGGCAACGTATTCACACTTACTCTTACACCCGTTACAGATGGTACGAACGGAGGAGTGTTGTAGTCGTTATGTACAACCGACGATGACGATGACTTTGACGTGAGATGGCAGGGGAAAAATTGTGGAGGAGAAGATACGCACACTGGTAGGGATGGCGAAGGCAATTGTGCATACCCATACGGTGGCAGATAGGAAGCTGACGACGAAGCGAATTGCGAAGGCACGGGCCAGTATTGTTGTTGCGGAGGTGAAGACGAAGCGAGTTGTGTAGGCATACCCATAGACGGCGGAGGTGAGGCGAATTGAGACAATGACAGTGGTTGTGTGGGTAAATGTTGAACGTTTTTTTTTTCTTCAATACGAACGAGTTTCGATGATGGCGACGACGATGATATCATATTTGGTTCGAAGTGTGTTTCTATTTTTGATGGTACCGGTTCTATTTCTCTGTTGCACGATGCGAGCTGCGCCATAGATTTTTCGAGAACACAAAGACGATTTATCACATTTCGCGAAGTACTAAAACTAACGTATTCGTCCTCACTCCCGTTAGACTCAAGTCGCTCGATAAGCGCTTCTTTGGTACCCGTTGTTGGAAGGCCGGCTTCTGAGCACTTTTTCCGGAGAACATTTATTTTAAGGCTTCGTAGATTGTCCATTATTTTATTGTTGGTTTTTTTTTTTTTTGTTTTTTCTCGATCTCACTTATAAAATTGTCACCATTGCACTTCTGAAGTTGTCAGGATGGATTCAGAGTGAATGGAAAGACAACGTGAGTTTTATAACAATCTTTTATTAAAAGGAAAATGTTTTGAAAAAAAAATAAATTACACAAGAAAGTTGTTTGAAGTTGTAAAAGAACTACCGATCTCGATCATGCTCCGACGTCAACTGCTACTGCGACTGGTTGCTGCTGTGCGGCGAAACTTTTTCTCTTTTTGCAAATGTATCCGTGAAGGGGTTGTTTATTGGTGGTCGTGACAGTTGGATCAGCCAACTTGTGACCAACAAAAAATTGGGGTCTATAACCGTGAAGGAAGCAGTTGGGGGATTGTTTGTTAGTGTCTTAAGCACTTTAGCTTGCGCTGATATGGTGACCTGAGAGCCTACAAAAGAGGTATATGAAAAAGAACAGAGCTTCTTTGATGTGATGGCAAGATTTGCGCTAATGCCCGAAATTGTATTGGTTTTATTAACAAATTGCAAATTCAAACGTTTTTTAATAGATTCCGATATAAAGGAGATTTCAGAGCCAGGGTCAATAACGGCTCGAACAGTGTGCTTGGTTTCCTTTCCCAAGATGCTGACTAATGCAGTGGTGAGTAAAACTTTCTTATGAGTTGAAATATGGTAGCTTTGACTTGATGCTTGTGGTACGAATGGCTGCGAAGAAGCAGACATTTGGGGGTTTTGTGATGCTAACTGTGGAGAAGAGGACTGTATTTCGGATGATGCAAGATGCAAAAGAGAATGGTGACGTTTTTTACAGTAGCTACACGAATATTTACTGGCACAAGCAGATTTTTCGTGACTTGTACCCAAGCAATTATTGCACATCTTGTTTTGACGTACAGTTTGTATACAAGTTGGTATTGACAAAGCTAAAAATTTTTTACACTCATATACAGAGTGATCTGCTGAGCAAATTTTACATTTAGCCACGTCCGGCTTAGCAAAAAAAGTAGCTCTGTTCGACTGTTGCAGTATTCATTTGGGTAAGGGATCGAGAATTACTAATTATAAGTGTAGATTTAGACGATGTGGTAACTGAAATAGACTCCAAAATCTGGTATCTTGAGGGTAAAAATGTGTACAATTGTTGCCATGCTGGAACCTTTGTTGGATCTGCCAGAGACGTCAACTTATTTTTTGGCAGTCTACTCGAGCACGCAAAAACCAGAATTGGATCCCAATGTTCTGTATGAACATTGTGCGTTAGACGTATAAGTCATTTATAGTACTCTGAAGTAAGCGAATTGATTTTTCCGATTCCTCATGTAACGTAGGTAAATTGAAAATATTTTTTACCTTGGTGTTCACAAGGATTCGCGTATTTTCGTATGCAGCACGCAATGCCTCCCACGCTAACGAAAAACTATCATTGGTTAAGAGAAATTGATTTACTATTCTTGATGCATCACCTCATGTTTTTGCCCGAAGATGGAATAATTTTTCCACTTCACTCAAATGACAATGTTTGATGTAGACTGCATCAAAAATGTCACGGAAGGCAGGCCAAAACAGGTAATCACCATGGAACAGCTCTGTTTCACAAGGTGTCAGTTTTAGACTGTGTTATTTTGAAAAAGGCGGTGTTTTATCGGATAGGATGGTGTTGCGGCTTCTTAAACTACTGGATACCACTCGTCGGGATTGCACTTGGCATGCTTGCACAAGGCACAGCTAGGTATGTTGGTGGGCGTGATCCTTGATCTGCAATTAGCCAAACGCAAACAATAGAATTTCGTTCATGCCAAGATTTCATTACTAGGACGGTGGACGGACACACTCATTCACTCACTTTTATTCACTCATGATTATATTTTATTAATTAATTCAGCTTTAAATAATTGCATGATCAAAATAAACTAATCTTAGTAAGTAGAGTTTAAAATTATGGAAAAAAGCAACAAGTTAGGTCAGACCAATTTGATAGTTATAAAAGAAATCAATTTAACGAATATCTCTGCTGAGATGAATTTTGTTTAGGTTTAATAGAAATGTCAAATTTGTTTAAATAGGCTTAGGTAGGTATATGTGTTGCAAAATCTGTTTTTTTTTTTTGGTTTGTGTAACTTTATAAAAGATTATTTATATTTTTTTTCCTTTGTTAATGAAATAAAAAAAAAGTATTGTTCAGTAATAAAAAATATAAGAAAATATTGTAATTTTGCATTATAATAAACAAAAAAAAATGTGAAAGTGAATAAAATATACTATATTATTGTTAAATATTCCAAAAATGTAATGATTAAAGAAATAATCTTGTAACCTATATTTTAATACATTGTCAAGTATTCCAACATTCAGGTTTCTATAACATAAAATGTATTTATTAATTTACTAAAAAAAAATATTAATCATGTAAATAAAATAAATGTTATAAGCAAAAACAAAAATAAACATGTTTAGTTTAAGACCAATATTGTCATAAAAATCTATTATTAATATTATCAAAAAAAAAAAAACAAAAAAAAAACCACATACGCCACAGTGACCCGAAGTGAACATTCAGTATCCAAACACGTTCAGTCCACACTAAGAGGGGAAGAGTTACATGTGTACATGAACGCCACATAATATCACCATGCTAAGCCTAGCTTAGCAGCCAGCTTTGATGTACTTTTTCCATGGCGAAGACGATCTTTAGATAATTACATATGTTCTATATTATATACGAAGAACATAATATTGTGTTCACCCCCAATGAGTTGACCTTGTCGTGGTGGGGGTGCTTAATTATGGGGTTCTCTAGCAATCCAGCTACAGAGCCACACACACGAACATAACTCAAAACAAAACTCAAGTATGAAGACGTGTTATAACAAATATTTAAAAAGTAAACATGAAGAATAAAAATCGAACTGGGATATCGGTTCAAAAGTCGGTAGGAGTCACGACTGCCTGCGATGGCTTGGCCTCGAAAGAGGATAAGTCGCCAGTGACAAATAACAACAACAACAAAAAACAAACTTTGGCCATTCATAATGATAAAGCACTTAATAGCGGTAGGACTAGTGTGACGACCACAATTCCCGGAAAGGTTAACAAGCCACCCCGGGATTGTGGAGCGTCCCACAGTCTAGACGCTAATACCTGCGGAGGAGATAACAATCTGCCCCCTGGTAGCGTACCAACTCCAAACTCGGTAATTGACAAGGGTTTTGCCAACCCCTCTTTGGCTGTGAAAGAAACAGCCCTTAGTGGAACTCCCACACAAACCGCCCGCTCAAACCTCTCGTGTATTCGGGGGTTACTGCTCTGGCTCAAGGTTCGACCACGACTGTTGGTCCCACCACAGGACAAGGTAGATCTCTTCCGAACACAACGGAGGCTCCCCCTCTCGTTGGCAGTGGTAATACGTCATGTGGACCTACTCCCACCGAGAAGAGGAAAAAAAAGACAACGAAAAAGGAATTAAGAAACGCTCCGAGAATAGTGAAGGTGGTTGGTGCCTTGCCAGCATCTGAGCTAAACTCAAAGCAATCCGAAAAACTTGCCTGGGCCAAAAACACCCTAGCACAAATTCAGACCTGCAGCGACCCAACGTCAAAGCGACTAAGGTCTTCCGAAGGAACCACTCCGGAACCCAAAAGGCCAAAGGCTAACACCACTGGCACTCCATCCTTCACTAAGAAAGATCTGTCTTTTAGTGCCGTGCTAAAAGACAAAACCATTTTAGCTGTCATCGACAAAAGTAATGCAGATGGCGCGATCTCTCCCGATCATTGGCAAATGGGATTGAACAAACTCCAAGCCTCATACTGGACCCTCATGTTGGAAAATCCAGGGGAACCTGCTATTTTCGAGGATGCGGGTTGGTACCAAGGTCGAGTCAAGCTCATTGCCTTTGATAGTGAGAGATCATGTGATCTATATAAACTCGCAGTCGGCAGCTTGGAGGGCCTATGGCCGAATGCGAAGCTCGAGGTTGTGGCTCGAGGTTGTGGCCGAACTCTCCAATAAAGAGGTTATCCTCAAAATGCTTCAGTATGGTAATCCATCCTTGCCTACCCACGACTGGAAGGTTGCAAAGCTTGAAGATCCACGAGGTTCTTATAGATCAGTTATCGTAGTGATAAATAAGGACTCATTGGCTCTATTGGCTGAAACCCAAGGTGTGGTTAGGTTCGGATGGTCTACCATAACTCTCAAGGTATATGAAAAAGACGAGGAAAACGCATCGAACGCGATGCCTTCAAAATCTCAGGACGTTTTCTCAGAGAAGGAACATGCCATGGGTATCAACCTTCAGACGATGGAGGTAGATACACCAAGCACCTCCTCCATTGTGTCGTCCTCCAATCAAATAAAACCGCCATCTGTTGAAGAGGCTCCAAACGTCGACAAACATTCCGACATGGATATTGTTGACTCCGCAAATGAGACCTCTTGTAATGAGGACGACCTTCTTAAATCCGATTTCGATTCCGATGTTGATCTCGACCAAACAGTGGTGGGGGTTGATCTACCTAGCTGTAACCAAGATGGTGCAGTTAGTACAGATTAACACCCATCACTCTAAATTGGCTTCGGCCTCCCTTCTTCTCCGCCTACAAAACAAAGGGGAAGACATCGTCCTGATCCAAGAACCCTCGATTGTCAATTCCACTGTTCAAGGACTCAGGACTCCCGGATACTACTTGCTGTATGCCCTCTTCCTGGCGACAAGCTAGAGAAACTAGTCAAGGAAACAGAACGACTGAAAGTCTGCCTTATCATCGGGTGCGACGCTAACGCCCATCATACCGTCTGGGGAAGTACAGACATAAATGACAGAGGTGAGTCACTTTTTGATTTTATTCTAAGTACTAACCTTATAGTTAGTAACATTGGCAATGAACCTACATTCATTACCAAAAACCGACAAGAGGTTCTAGATATCACTCTTGTCTCCGACACGATTCATCACAAGATCAAAAACTGGAGAGTATCTGGGCAACATTCGTTTTCTGATCACATATACATCCAATTTTGCCTTGATGAAGAAACAAAAAAACAGCCAGCTTTCCGCAACTATCGGATAACCAACTGGCAACTATATAGAGAAACTTTAGTAAGTTTATTTAAACCATCATTCTTTTTATTAGAAGGGATACTTAACCCTTCTAATAAAAATGATCTTGATGATAAAGTCAAAGATCTTACCCTAGCTCTCAATAAATCAATGGCCATTTCTTGTCCTTTTACTCAAATAAGAGGAAAACAGAAACCACATTGGTGGAACTCGGGACTAGAACCGCTCAGGAAAAAGTGCAGACGACTTTTCAACCGAGCTAAACACTCTAGAGATAGTCTGGACTGGGAATTTTATAAAGAATCCCTAAAAATTAAAAAAAAAGAAGTAAGGAAAAATAAAAGAACCTCCTGGAGGAACTTCTGTGGAAAAATAGAAGAAACTTCAGAAGCTTCACGCTCCCTAAAAACAGCTAACGGCTCTTGGACCATTTCTTGCGAAGAAACGCTCACCTTGCTACTAGACACCCATTTTCCAGGTAGCTCAAAAAATATAAATAGCATTGATTCAGTAATATCAAGCAACACACAAACAAATAATGTTGGTCTGATTTTTAAGGATAAACTGAAATGGGCTATAAACAGCCTTGATTCATAAAAATCTACCGGACCCGACGGCATAATACCTGCCGTACATGGTTCACTTAATGAACTAATTAACTTTATGTTAGAAAGTAGAATTATTAATTCATCCTTAGGTGGCACTCATGAAAGAAGATCTGTCAGCAGAGGCACACCTCAAGGCGGAGTCCTTTCCCCACTTCTGTGGAACATAGTCGTTAATGAAGTTTAAGTAAGCCTAGAAAAAGAAGGTTTCAAAGTGATCGCGTATGTCGACGATGATCCACTTGGGAAAATGAGGGTTTCTTGAAAGATGAATCAGTTCATTTTTATACTGATGGCTCAAAAACCAAAGATGGGGTTGGTGGTGGCGTGTACTCAGACAGACTAAATTGAAGTCTCTCCTTCCGTCTCCCTGACCATTGTAGTGTGTTCCAAGCGGAAATTCTGGCGATTAAAGAGGTATTATCCCGGTTAAGGGAAAACGTGATATCTGCATCGGATATCCGCATATTTTGAGACAGCCAGGCAGCCCTTAAATCAATCTGTGCGGTTTCCACAATTTCAATAACTGCCCGCGACTGTCGATCATCTCTCATGGAGATGGCAGAACAGTTCAACATTCACCTTTTCTGGGTGCCGGGACACGGAGACATTGTGGAAACTGCAAAGGCGATGAACTCGCCAGAAATGGAACCCTATTGCCAGTTTTACCTAACAAGGTGAATATTGGTATACCTATCGCTACAAGCAAACTCATGCTAAAACTTAATGCCAAAGAGAAAACAAATTTAAGATGGACAAACACTACTACCTGCGTAGCGACAAAGCAAATCTGGCCAAAATTGGATCAGAAACGCACTAAATGTTTGTTGTCTATGAGCAGATTACATCTTAGCTCCGTAATTGCCCAAGCAACACAATTGTCTCTTCATGATATCTTGATGAATACTTTTACAAAAGATTTAAATTCTTCAAATAATCTTGAAGAGGTCATTAAGACCCAAAAAGGCCTAAAGGGGTGGAGCCAACTGTATGGAGCTAAGAGTTTTTAGTGTGGTGTTTGAAAAAGCTTATAAAGAGTAATGTTTTTGATTGAGATTTAAAGATATATTTAAGACTTTTTTTAGATAATTTTGTTTTAAGTAAACAATGTGTGAAAAGAACCAACAAAAAAATTATTTGTTTCTCTTTTACACAAACATAACTTAAATACAATTAAAATGAAATGGAATGAACTATAAACTTATTGTAAGAAGATGAAAAGCTGTTTCATTTTAGTTTATGACTCTGTTTATATTACATTTAATAAGCAAGATAAAACCAATTTATTTAGATTTCAGATATATTATGTTTTGATATGCAAGAATAAGTTCAATTGGAAATAATATACTCTACCCCGCTTAAAACAAACGCGCCCCAAAAAATATTGGTATTTTGAAATTAATTTATAAACAAATAATAAAAAAAAACTTGCTTGAGCAAAAAAGACCATAAAAATGTGTTTGAAGGTGTAATTATATACAAATTATTGACTAAACAAATGTTTTTACGTTGTTCTTTACATATAAATAACACAATAATTATAGAATATTGCTAGGAACAGCAAACATGGCGCAAAATTCTTTTCATCACATTTCTTGCATCACATTTTATCCAACAGGGTGTCTCTTTTTTTTAAGTGAAATTAGTTGTACTAATTGCGGATACATAAATCATGCTATAATTAAAAATCCAAGTTTAAGAAATATTTTGTAATGCTTTCGGATTGCTGTCCGAAATAGTTTAAATATTTAGGGGGAGAAGTGTACACTCAGCCGACTTATTTGCTTATCTTCCATTTTTATTTTTTTATAAATGATGAAGTACAGATGGCGTTAAGAATGAGTTGGATATAAAATATTCGTTAAAATTAGACTTCAATGCTGTTTTGAAGAAAGAAGGTTTAGTATAGTGCACAGGTCATCCACTTACAGTTCGTCCGTCCCCTCCCGTAAGAAAAAAATTTTCACCCCGCTTTCCTATCTGTGAATACGTGTTAGTGGTGAGTTTGTTTGACTTAAGTCAAAGGAAATATGACAAAAAAAACTATAAAAAATTGACTGACGTTTCTTCAAGTTTGGGGTTAAATTTTGTTTTGGCGGCCGTACAACCACAACGCAAATCAAGTCTCTTTAAATTCTTTAAACATTTAAGAACTAATACAATTATTTATTTAGAAATATAAATTATCGCAAGATATTATGGAAAATTTCACATTAAGTTATTGTGAAGTAATTCCGGATCTATCAGCCGAAGAAGTTTAAGTTAATAACCAAACTTTTACTTATCATACATTAAATTTTTTTTCATACGTTGATTCCTCTAGTTAGAATCATAAGTCAGCTCATGTAAGTTCAATTAGATTTTCTTATTTTACGCTATTATTACTTTTGTCTCTGTAGATGAGCAGTTTCTTTCAATTTTGCCTTTGGAGAATGGCTATTCAGTACTTGTCAGCACATCATCGTAGAAGACTATGTACGTCTTTTGAACAGCTGGTGCGAATGTTTGTTCTCGTAAGTTTGTACATAAAGACAAGTTTTATTGAATCTTTACTTACACTGGTTTTTATAGGACAATTCATTTTGGCGGTGTCTTTGTTAGACGATGGAGAAACTCACAAAGCGTATGATTTATTTCTTCAGACTGCTTAAGGAGTCCTTACTGAACAATTTATGCGTGAAAAGATCCTTAAGAACACCGAAGAATAGCTAACAGGCAATTGGCAAAGAACAAGTTGTAGTTCTTGAAATCAAAGATATTCTCAAAGTACTTCAAACTGAATCACTGATTGTGCTCTCTGAACATCGTAAAGATCTTGATGCTTTTCTCAATGCCGACCCAGAGGAATTGATTGTGATTTTGGAGAATAGTGGACTCTTTACACCGGCCTTGCGACTGGCAAAAGTTTTCGGACACAGTGTTATGCCAGTCTTTGACAGTCTGACAGCGGCTTGCGTGCGAACGGCTGATGAGAATCCAAATGAAGCATGGTCGTGGCTGCAAGAAAATGATTTAGCTGGTATGATTAAAAAAATAAAAGATTGACCAAGAACCAAGTAATAATTTTTTATTTGTAGATCTTCCGCATAGAAGCAATGCAGCTGACATGACATGGTCCCTGCTTCAGAAATTGGTTGAGGATAATGAAGGAACAGATTCTACATTAATCCGGAAGAGTGTTGTAAGCAAACTACTAAGATTAAATTTATTTGTGCCACTAGTGGTTGTATTCTACTTATAAGGTGAATATATTGTTTGTTAGTTTGTTTACTCAATTAATCAATAAACTTTTCAGGCTGCCAACTCGTTGACAGCCCCATGTTAAATTCACCGAAGAATTCCTCTGAAAATTCCTCGGTGAAGTTCCAGTTCCTCGAGGAAAAAGTTGGTTATTCCCCAGTAGGAAATTTCGTCCTCAATGAATTTTTTTGGTGAAAAGAACAATGAATTCATCGAATACTTTTTCGAGGAAATTGCATGTTATGATTTCATTATAGAAAAGCATTGATTTTTTCATCAGTTCAGTATTTTTAAGGCATTTACACTTTGTTTTACTTGGAACAAAAGTTCAACTGAGTTCATTGCTCACATTTTATTAATCAATTCAAGTACATAAAGTCATTAGATGATTCCATTGATGACAAGTCATGCACAGAAAGAGGAAAAGAAATAATCCATACAAATTGCCTTGTGTCTAACTGACCCAAGGAACACAAGGATTTCCCGGGTGAAGAGTAATGCACAGATTCATTAACTGCGCGCAGCTCGAAACAGAGAAGAGCAATCAAAAACTTAAAACATTGCCTTTTTTTTCTACCTGACCCAAGGAACACAAAGATTTCCAGGGTGACGAGTAACGCACAGATTCATGATCGGCACGCAGTTCAAAACAGAGAAGAAGTAAAAAACTATAAACATTACCTTTTTTCTACCTGACCCAAAAACAGGGATTTCCAGGGTGACGAGTAATACAAAGATTCATTTGCTTTTTTTTTTTATTTTTCGTTGTCGCCTGTCTCTGGCACCTGCTTGATTTTTCGCGTTTTTTGTTGCTTTTTGATCGTTTTTTAATGACGCGTGCTCCTTTTTGGCGAAAGAGAAACTGTATTTTCTGGTTTTTCCTTGTTACAAAATCTTTTTGTTCTCGAATGACGAATATCAATCATTTGCATTTCTTCATTCAATGTTTGCATCTGAAAGAACAAAGAAGTGAAACGCGAACGCGAGTGCTAGTAAAAAAAACATTAATAATATTAATAATTAAATATCTACCTACAAAACATATTATTTTGTTGTAAATAATAAATAGTGATTGAAAAAAGTTGGTGAGTTGTAATTTATTTTATTTAAAAATGAGTGGTTTTAGTAAAAGAAATTTAAAACGCTTGGCAAAGCAAGAGAGGGATAATTTAGAAAAAAAACAAAATAATTTTTTGCAAAATATTATAAATCATAGTGATATAACATCTGAAAGGGATATTATTGTAGACAGTGAAAGTGAAATAAGCAACAATACACAAGATGAAAGTAATAGTATTATTCAAAATGATCTGCAAATTTTTCCTGTTCTAAACCAAAATATTCGGGACTCACCTAGTTTGAGTAAAGAATTAAAAAAGTGGAACATCAAACATAATCCTTCACGGAAATGTGTTGAAGACTTATTAAAAGTTCTAAGGAGCGAAAACCTACAAGTTCCAAGGAGCTTACACAAATTGATTGATTCAAACGAACACAATAAGCCGATATTGCGAACCGTAGCACCTGGGAATTATTGCCACTTTGGGATAGAGAAAAATCTGGAAAAAGTTTCAGAAATAGTTTCAGTATTTAGTGAGATTAATTTAGTGATAGGAACAGATGGCTTGCCTTTTTTTAAAAGCAGTTCACTGGAGTTGTGGCCTATACTGTGCTATATTTCAAACATACCTACAGTGAATGTTTTTATGATAGGAGTTTATTTAGATTCTTCAAAACCACGGTGCGTTGACAGTTTTTTCCATGATTTTGTAGTAGAATTAAAAAAATTTTCAGCAGAATGGGTTTATGGTTCATGGAAAACTGTTAAAAGTTAATATAGATTATTTTGTCTGTGACGCTCCTGCCAGAGCTTTTGTTTGTGGTGTAGTGTCACACAATTCGTTTAATGGCTGCTCGAAATGTGACCGAATCGGTCGTACTATAGAACACGTCATTACTTATAGTACAATTGTAGGAAATAATTTAAGATCGGACTTAACGTTTAAAGAAAGGAGTCACATTGGTCACCACAAACCTTTCTTTTTGTCAAGGGAAAGTGTTTTGGAATCGATCGGAATTGGAATGGTTTCACAGTTTCCGCTTGACCCCATGCATTTAATTGATTTAGGCATTTCAAGAAAAATACTCGGTGCAATTTTTCAAAATAGAACAACGAAACCAAAACTAAGTCTTGAAGCTAGAAATTCCTTGTCCCACAAAATGGTTTCCTTTTCTTCTTATATTCCAAGAGAATTTTCAAGAAAACCAAGGGCATTTTCTGAATTATCTCGTTGGAAAGCCACTGCAATTTACATTGTACACAGGTATTCTTGTCTTGAAAGACATTGTTGACAGTGATATATACTACCACTTTTTGCTCTTGCATTGCGCTTACAGGATTTTAATGTGCCCAAAAAATTTTGCTTCTAATCTTCAAGTAGCTGAAAACATTATTAAATACTTTGTTCAAGTATTTCCTGAAATTTATTTTGAAAAAAGTGTTACCTATAATGTTCATAGTTTACTGCATTTAACTGCTGATGTAAGTAAACTGGGCTTTCTTCAAGATTTATCAGCATATAAATTTGAAAATTTTATGCTTCCTTTGAAGAAAATGGTGAAAAACCAAACAAGATTCTTGAGCAAATTAATAATAAATATAGAGAGTATAATTTAACTAGGAAATTTCCAGCAGCAAGTATGAAAAAAAATCGTAATGGAATTATCCAGTTTTATAAATCGCCTGACATATATTTAAGTACAAAAGAACCAGATAATTTTTGCTGTATAAAAGACAACATCTTTATACAAATTTCAAGTTTTTTGGAGGAAGGAGACTTTAAATTTATTCTTGGGAAGAGAATAGTTAACGCTAGACCTTTTTTTTTTAGAACCGTTAAACTCAATGACAGACTTAGGTATATTGTTAGCAGACAAAATAACTTTGGAAATTGATGAAAAGTTTTGCATAAGCGATATATCCCATAAATATCTTGTTTTGCCAATTGATGAACTAAGTATATTACTTATTCCCATTCTTCATGGATGTGTTTAAAACAATATGTTCATGTCAAGTTATTTTCGAAAAAGGAAATATTCGTAAATAAATCTCTTTTTTTTAACAATTTGACATCTTCTACCTGTTTTTACATTGCACGAAACCACACTCAAAGTTAAATTATTAAATTACCAACTCATCGCCGCCGATGTTTTCTTTTTTGAGTTTTTTTTTAACACCACACCGTACTCAAAGAACCTAACTTTTTTTTTGAAAAAAGCGATACCACTTAGATAGCCACACAAAAAATGGACAAAGAAAACGTTATTGAGGTAATTTTGTAAGATTCTTTTTTAGTCATTTATTGATTTTACTATTTGTTTCAACCTTTAAAGAATTGTCAATGCATGAAATGGATTCTATTAATGTAACCCCAAATGCAAAGCATGGAAGAAGGGTTTTCAGGGTAACGGTAAGCGCAATATATTTATTATATTTTATATACATATTTATATATTATTATATATTTTTATATTTTTTTTTCTAAATAGAATCGAAATGAAACTAATGCTCATATTATTCAAGAAATTAAATATTTGCGAAGTGCGGTTGAACAATTAAAAGAATCGTTTGCTGAGCTTGCCGCCAACATAAAACAAATAATAAAAAACGAGGTTACAAACGCGGAAGAAATTTCTGTTACATTTCCAATTGAAAATATAGAAGACCTCAACAAACTGGAAATTAAGGCAGGAGAAGAAAAAGAAAAATACGTAAGTTTTCGCATTTTAATAACATTTCTACAAATTTCAGCAAATCATTTTTATGTTCACTTTGATTACTCAATTATTTATCCTCACTTTTGGTTTTCCATATAAAATCTTGCTGACCATCTACACAGTTATCTACTTTCCTACCTACGGATTTTTCATATCTCTTTTTTATTTTTATTTCAGAATGATATCTTCAAAAAAATTGTTGTATCGTCTAGCGGCAGCATAGAAAAAGCTCTGCGAAATATAATTTCTGCAGAAGTCGCTGTGACATATAATTTCGACGGCTATAATGGCGAAAATCCCTTTAAAGCGTTAAAAAACATTAACACATGTTTGTTCAGTAAGTTATTATTTTTTCACAATTTATAAGAACTTCATCATAATAAGTAATATTTTAATAAAGTCATCACTTTCTCATTCGTGCATCAATATTTTTTTTTTTGCAGATGCTATTAAGATCAATATTCCTTCACCCCAGCTCTATAGAAACGCTGTTCAGCAAGGGTTCAAGAGAATCAAGAACCTGCACTACAAGAAAGCAGCGATGAAAAAAAAAACAACATGCAAATTAAAAATAAAGCATATTATGTAATACCAATATAAAATGAGAACTGTCTTTTTTTATTATTTTCTTCAAATTCATCAAACGTAATTCACTAATGATTAAGCGAGTTACATTTTTCATGTGATTTCATTACTGAATATTCATGATATCTTTCAGTGAGGGATAGTGGGCTGAAGATTTAACTGCTGCACTTTCACTTCATTTTTCACCAAGACTGTGTGTTGCTGAATAAGCAAGTCCTATTTACCTAATGATATCACTGACGAACTTTCATGATGTATTTCATCAAATATAATTCATTTATGAATAAGCAAACTCCACCTACTTGGTGATTTCACTATTGAATATTCACCCAGAAAGTCACTTGGTGAACGCCAATGACAGCCCCATGTTAAATTCACCTAAGGATTCCTCTGAAAATTCCTCGGTGAAGTTCCAGTTCCTCGAGGAAAAAGTTGGTTATTCCTCGAGGAATTTTTTGAAATTTCCTACTGGGTTGTTGAGTTAATTTAAAAAAATATACATCTTTACTTTGGTTGCTTGTTTGTGAGCAGGACCGACAAAAAGTATTTGAAATTTTTTCACTATCCTAAGGATATTTTATTCAATTTCCATGTATAGTCCTTTGTATTTAAGTTCCTACACTTGGTATGAATTTGTATACCAAATGTATCTCTATTTTTTGTAGTTCAATTTATTTTTGAATATGAATACATTATGATGACGAAAATGGTGGATAGTTATACGATTTCAGTTTATATCGAGATCTATTTACTTGCAATTATATGTACCATAAGGTAGGTTATGGATTCGTAAACAAAAATCAAATAACAATGGAACAGGTAGATCCAACTATTCTATTTCATTTATGTAAAAACAGTATCAGCCAAAACAATGAAACCGATTGTCTTTAAACTTATTAAGTACTTAATATTTAAAGTATAATGTATTTTTTATTCATATTATTTTTTTGTTCGCCTAGAGTACGACCTGTGCCTCAACCAAGAATGTCCCTTCAGCTAATCTCTACTTGAGCTCGTTTTTTGAGATATTCTTATTCTGCTTCATATCATCGCCATTGTGTTATCCAATATACCACTGGGGTGGTATCACATTGGCTAGAGCAGCTGGGTGGGATTTACATATGACCCAACCATACGATTCCTTAAATAGATATCCTTCTGATGGCTTTAGTTCCATGTCCTCTCTGAAGTGTAGAATTTCTTGATAACAATAAATACTTTGTTTTAATTTCGTTTACCACTTATCACACAAGCTGCTTCTGCTTAAAAGAGAACCCACTTGAACAGACGATCATGACCTCATCTTCTGTACTTAGTCATACGACAGCGATAAAAGTAGTTCACAATTCAATTAAATATCTAATGACGGAAAAATATTAAAATCTTCATTTATTATGAAAACTAAAAACAAAAACTTACGTGCATTCAATTTCATAAACTGTTTTGTAATGATTTTTAAATGTTTGTTATTATTTGACAGCTTCTTAACTGCCCACAGTAAAAAAAAAAGACTTAAGGGGGTGACTTGTGGTGAAACACTTGCGATGGTGCGTTCACACTATGTGCTAATTTTTATTTTGATTTGTATTTAGATAAATAAACATCTAAAATAAGTTCAAAAACAATTTCGTGATGTTTTACATCATTTCGTATTAAAATCTTAGTTAGAAAAATGATTTTAAGAAGAAAAATGTTTATTTCCAGTTTATTTCCCGCTCCAACGGATGCCAACGGATTATTTTGAAAATTTTATTTGAAAAATTCAACACAAAATGGAGCCTTTTTACTTTTTCACCAATCGGCAGTACTTCATGCATTGACGTATTAGGTATGGACCGCCAGTAGCCAACTTCACGCGTGTTCCAACATAACTAGGGGCGCCATCAACTACTAGCAGGGAATCTGCGTAGCAGTGATATGATTTTTTGAAATAATTATTTACTATTGAAAAATTTTGGTGGAAGTTATTATCAAACTACTTTTATTTTACAAAACACATCCACTCCTTATGCCATGAGTTACTTACAGATGAATATATTATCGTTTTTATTTAAATTCTAATGGCGAAATTAGTACACGTATTTAACACTAAAAGATGATGGCGTTTTTAGACTGTTTTTAGCTGGAACAACTTTTCTTGGCTGTTTGTATGAAAATTTCAACCGACTGGCGGTCCATATCTAGTACGTCAATGATTTCATGAATGTAGTGGTAGGCCAAACTTGACAGTCACATTTGTAATGCAAGGGCGCACGCACATAGAAGTTTAATACTGCCGATTTGAAAGTTTGTAGGTAAAAGTGGGTGGAGCCTCCTGAGTTTATGTTCTATTTATTTATTATTCTATGGTATAGTGTTTTCACCGGTCAAATGGATTTATAATGTGATTAACTTGATACGAGGTTACTCCAAAACACAGCAGAGATTTCGTTGAGAAATTCGATAACTATTTGCTATAAATCTCATTTTTTTCACAAAATTTACCAAAAATATAATTTAATGTCGAAATTACGCAATTAACGTATTATATTCGGAGAAAAATTAACAAAAATCCAAAAATGATTGACAAAATGATTGTTGACATTTAAAATGACATTTGAAATGAAAGCGTTCAGTCAGAATAGGTGTGAAAAACACAGGTACTCCTCCGTCTCCTCTCATAAATTTTACACGCGCTTTTCTATTTATGAATACGTGTGAACAGCTAAATGCAAAATTGTAAGAATGTATTGTCTATCCAAATATGACAATCCCATTTGAAATACACGAGCAATTAGAGTTAAAACTCTACAGTTTTCAAAGTTTATAGGCAAAAGTGGGTGGAGCCTTCTGAGATGTTCTATTTATTTATTATTCTATGGAAACACAGTGAATTATCAACGAATACAGTCCAGTGCACAGGCGATCAACTTGTACTCCTCCGTCTCCTCCGTTAGAAAAAAAATTGTATACGCGCTTTTCTATACGTGAGTACGTGTGAACAGCTAAATGCAAAATCGTAAGAATGTATGGTCTAGCCAAAGTTGACAGCCCCATTTGCAACGCACGGGCCGGGCACGCATACAGAGTTAAATCTCTGCAATTTTGAAAGTTTGTATAGGCAAAAGTGGGTGGAGCCTCCTGAGATGATACTCTATTTATTTATTCTATGGTCCAGTAATTAAATAAATAATTGACATTTTAAAATCTCCACTTTGAGAATGCTTAAAATTTATTAAATAAAAAATTAATATTAAGTATTCTCAAAGATGCACCCTGTCCGAAAAAATATAATTAGCAAACAAACTGTCAGATATCTCTTACCACCCTCATGACAAGATATCATGGCCATTATTTGCTTCCAATGTCTTAAAAAACCTGTCAGAGATTCAATAAAGAGTTCAAAACAAATAAAAAACTTATTATTCTTTTCTCAATGCCGACCCAGAGGAATTGTTTGTGATTTTGGCCAATAGTGGACTCTTTACACCGGCCTTGCGACTGGAAAAAGTTTTCGGACACAGTGTTCTGCCAGTCTTTGACAGTCTGACGTCGGCTTGCGTGCGAACGGCTGATGAGAATCCAAATGAAGCATGGTCGTGGCTGCAAGAAAATGATTTAGCTGGTATGATTGAAAAAATAAAAGATTGACCAAGAACCAAGTAATAAATTTTTATTTGTAGATTTTCCGCATAGAACCAATGCAGCTGACATGACATGGTCCCTGCTTCAGAAATTGGTTGAGGATAATGAAGAAACAGATTCTACATTAATCCGGAAGAGTGTTGTAAGCAAACTATTAAGTTTAAATTTATTTGTGCCACTAGTGGTTGTATTCCACTTATAAGGTGAATATATTGTTTGTTAGTTTGTTTACTCAATTAATCAATAAACTTTTCAGGCTGCCAACTCGTCAGAACTTCTTCGTTTATTTGTGAATCACAGTCGTCTGTTAGAGGCAAGTGAACTATGTGAACAAAAATTACAAAAAAACACCTTATTGTTTCACACAAACAATTAAGTCAAATTAACGAAAAAAAAAAAAATTAAACATTAATTATAAACGACTTACACGTGAATGCATTTCGAACGCTTCGGTGGCGCTCATCATCAGCACTAACTCAATTGACACAAACAATTATTAGTTTTGGTAAATCCAGAGCGAAGAAGAAACAGTTAGATTTTTTGTAAGTAAACAACTATACAAGAGAGAACAAAGGTGATTGAAAATGTCTCCTCCATCCACATTCAAATTGTTGTTTTCTTTTTCGATGAAATAGCTTTCATAAGCATCAAGTCTATTAAAGTTGTTTAAATTTTTTATAAATGTTATGATGTGCTCTTTCTCATCAGAAACATGACCTTCCGCAATTACATGATCGGCAAAAGCCGATTGTTTTAGTTTTTTCTTTTTGATGCAATTGCAAAATTCTTTAAATCTTACATTCAAGTTTCTTTTCGTTTGTCCAATGTAACGTCGTTTGCAAACTCCACATTCAATAGCGTAAATTCCCGATTTTTGTTCTTGGTCAACTTTATCTTTTGTAGATGCAAAAATGTTTTTTAGTTTTTGGCTATTAGAGAACACTGGTGAAATGAGCACATCATAACATTAATAATAGAAAGAGCACATCATAACATTAATAAAAAATGTAAACAACTTTAATAGACTTGATGCTTATGAAAGCTATTTCATCGAAAAAGAATACAACAATTTGAATGTGGATGGAGGAGACATTCAATCACCTTTGTTCTCTCTTGTATAGTTGTTTACTTACAAAAAATCTAACTGTTTCTTCTTCGCTCTGGATTTACCAAAACTAATAATTGTTTGTGTCAATTGAGTTAGTGCTGATGATGAGCGCCACCGAAGCGTTCGAAATGCATTCACGTGTAAGTCGTTTATAATTAATGTTTAATTTTTTTTTTCGTTAATTTGACTTAATTGTTTGTGTGAAACAATAAGGTGTTTTTTTGTAATTTTTTTTCACAAAGTTATATGTTTCCACGAAGTTCAGATATAATGTCGGTTTTGACGAAAATGTTTGCAAGTGAACTAGCTAAAGAAATCACTTGGGCTATGCTAGGCGCAGGAAGTGAATACTTTGATTTCAAACGACCAATTGCAGTAACTTATCGTGAAATATGCCTACCATTGCAGTCATTGGATCTTCTATTGCACGGACTCAAACTAAACTCTGATGTTGATGTTGAATACAAACAAGCACATGTCGAACTAGAAGAACTTATTCAAACCTATGTTGATACTGCAGTTCGAATACCTAACGATAAAATACAAATGGCTCATCAAATGGAAGGCAAAAAATGTTTTTTTCCTTACTCTATATTATGGTAGCAAAAACGCTTTTTTTCTTTTTACAGTCAGAACTTTGAAAGGCAGAATTTTAAAAAGCAGAATTTTGCAAAGTAAAATAAAAAGCAAGAGCAACCACTCTTTTCTTATATGTATGAGCTTTAGATTTCATCGTATTTATCTTTCATAAACTTGTCACTGCAAGCAAATACAAATTATTATCCTGCATCCTATTTTAAACCTATCGAAACAACTAAATAAAATTCAGAGAAAAATTCTAATTTCCCGGCTCACATCATTATATATGAAATTGAAAAAAATAAAACTCATACCAAAAATATCACACTCTATTCTGAAACAACAGTATTCAGTAGTGCCTTGTTCCATTCATAACCACATGCCGTCTGGTCAAGCTAATAATAATGTGTTTGAGAGTAGAATATGAATCCAATATGTTCTTCGATATACATATACCTATATAATTCAATTCACATTTGAGTTAGATACATAGTTAGAGGCAATGTAAAGCGCGTGATGCAAAATTTTGTAATATCTTCATCTAACACAGTAATGCCAATGGGGAATTGGCCAGAATATGTACAATATGAATGCCCCATCATATACATATAGCACATGTAGTATACACATATAGTGGTCGCTGCTTGTTGAGTTAATTTAAAAAAATATACATCTTAACTTTGGTTGCTTGTTTGTGAGCAGGACCGACAAAAAGTATTTGAAATTTTTTCACTATCCTAAGGATATTCTATTCAATTTCCATGTATAGTCCTTTGTATTTAAGTTCCTACACTTGGTATGAATTTGTATACCAAATTCATCTATATTTTTTGTAGTTCAATTTATTTTTGAATATGAATACGTTATGATGACGAAAATGGTGGATAGTTATACGATTTCAGTTTATATCGAGATCTATTTACTTGCAATTATATGTACCATAAGGTAGGTTATGGATTCGTAAACAAAAATCAAATAACAATGGAACAGGTAGATCCAACTATTCTATTTCATGTATGTAAAAACAGTATCAGCCAAAACAATGATACCGATTGTCTTATTAAGTACTTAATATTTAAAGTATAATGTATTTTTTATTCATATTATTTTTCTGTTCGCCTAGAGTACGACCTGTGCCTCAACCAAGAATGTCCCTTCAGCTAATCTCTACTTGAGCTCGTTTTTTGAGATATTCTTATTCTGCTTCATATCATCGCCATTGTGTTATGCAATATACCACTGGGGTGGTATCACATTGGCTAGAGCAGCTGGGCGGGATTTACATGACCCAACCATACGATTCCTTAAATAGATATCCTTCTGATGGCTATAGTTCCATGTCCTCTCTGAAGTGTAGAATTTCTTGATAACAATAAATACTTTGTTTTAATTTCGTTTACCACTTATCACACAAGGTGCTTTTGCTTAAAAGAGAACCCACTTGAACAGACGATCATGACCTCATCTTCTGTACTTAGTCATACGACAGCGATAAAAGTAGTTCACAATTCAATTAAATATCTAATGACGGAAAAATATTAAAATCTTCATTTATTATGAAAACTAAAAACAAAAACTTACGTGCATTCAATTTCATAAACTGTTTTGTAATGATTTTTAAATGTTTGTTATTATTTGACAGCTTCTTAACTGCCCACAGTAAAAAAAAAAGACTTAAGGGGGTGACTTGTGGTGAAACACTTGCGATGGTGCGTTCACAGTATGTGCTAATTTTTATTTTGATTTGTAGTTAGATAAATAAACATCTAAAATAAGTTCAAAAACAATTTCGTGATGTTTTACATCATTTCGTATTAAAATCGTAGTTAGAAAAATGATTTTAAGAAGAAAAATGTTTATTTCCAGTTTATTTCCCGCTCCAACGGATGCCAACGGATTATTTTGAAAATTTTATTTGAAAAATTCAACACAAAATGGAGCCTTTTTACTTTTTCACCAATCGGCAGTATTTCATGAATGTAGTGGTAGGCCAAACTTGACAGTCCCATTTGAAATGCAAGGGCGCACGCACACAGAAGTTTAATACTGCCGATTTGAAAGTTTGTAGGTAAAAGTGGGTGGAGCCTCCTGAGTTGATGTTCTCTTTATTTATTATTCTATGGTATAGTGTTTTCACCGGTCAAATGGATTTATAATGTGATTAACTTGATACGAGTTACTCCAAAACACAGCAGAGATTTCGTTGAGAAATTCGATAACTATTTGCTATAAATCTCATTTTTTTCACAAAATTTACCAAAAATATAATTTAGTGTCGAAATTACACAATTAACGTATTATATTCGGAGAAAAATTAACAAAAATCCAAAAATTATTGACAAAATGATTGTTGACATTTAAAATGACATTTGAAATGAAAGCGTTCAGTCAGAATAGGTGGGAAACACACAGGTCATCAACTTGTACTCCTCCGTCTCCTCTCATAAATTTTACACGCGCTTTTCTATTAATGAATACGTGTGAACAGCTAAATGCAAAATTGTAAGAATGTATTGTCTATCCAAATTTGACAATCCCATTTGAAATACACGAGCAATTAGAGTTAAAACTCTACAGTTTTCAAAGTTTATAGGCAAAAGTGGGTGGAGCCTTCTGAGATGTTCTATTTATTTATTATTCTATGGAAACACAGTGAATTATCAACGAATACAGTCCAGTACACAGGCCATCAACTTGTACTCCTCCGTCTCCTCCGGTAGAAAAAAAATTGTATACGCGCTTTTCTATACGTGAGTACGTGTGAACAGCTAAATGCAAAATCGTAAGAATGTATGGTCTAGCCAAAGTTGACAGCCCCATTTGCAACGCACGGGCCGGGCACGCATACAGAGTTAAATCTCTGCAATTTTGAAAGTTTGTATAGGCAAAAGTGGGTGGAGCCTCCTGAGATGATACTCTATTTATTTATTCTATGGTCCAGTAATTAAATAAATATATGACATTTTAAAATCTCCACTTTGAGAATGCTTAAAATTTATTAAATAAAAAATTAATATTAAGTATTCTCAAAGATGCACCCTGTCCGAAAAAATATAATTAGCAAACAAACTGTCAGATATCTCTTACCACCCTCATGACAAGATATCATGGCCATTATTTGCTTCCAATGTCTTAAAAAACCTGTCAGAGATTCAATAAAGAGTTTAAAACGAATAAAAAACTTATTATTCTTTTCTCAATGCCGACCCAGAGGAATTGTTTGTGATTTTGGCCAATAGTGGACTCTTTACACCGGCCTTGCGACTGGCAAAAGTTTTCGGACACAGTGTTCTGCCAGTCTTTGACAGTCTGACGTCGGCTTGCGTGCCAACGGCTGATGAGAATCCAAATGAAGCATGGTCGTGGCTGCAAGAAAATGATTTAGCTGGTATGATTGAAAAAATAAAAGATTGACCAAGAACCAAGTAATAAATTTTTATTTGTAGATCTTCCGCATAGAACCAATGCAGCTGACATGACATAGTCCCTGCTTCAGAAATTGGTTGAGGATAATGAAGAAACAGATTCTACATTAATCCGGAAGAGTGTTGTAAGCAAACTATTAAGTTTAAATTTATTTGTGCCACTAGTGGTTGTATTCTACTTATAAGGTGAATATATTGTTTGTTAGTTTGTTTACTCAATTAATCAATAAACTTTTCAGGCTGCCAACTCGTCAGAACTTCTTCGTTTATTTGTGAATCACAGTCGTCTGTTAGAGGCAAGTGAACTATGTGAACAAAAATTACAAAAAAACACCTTATTGTTTCACACAAACAATTAAGTCAAATTAACGAAAAAAAAAAAAATTAAACATTAATTATAAACGACTTACACGTGAATGCATTTCGAACGCTTCGGTGGCGCTCATCATCAGCACTAACTCAATTGACACAAACAATTATTAGTTTTGGTAAATCCAGAGCGAAGAAGAAACAGTTAGATTTTTTGTAAGTAAACAACTATACAAGAGAGAACAAAGGTGATTGAAAATGTCTCCTCCATCCACATTCAAATTGTTGTTTTCTTTTTCGATGAAATAGCTTTCATAAGCATCAAGTCTATTAAAGTTGTTTAAATTTTTTATAAATGTTATGATGTGCTCTTTCTCATCAGAAACATGACCTTCCGCAATTACATGATCGGCAAAAGCCGATTGTTTTAGTTTTTTCTTTTTGATGCAATTGCAAAATTCTTTAAATCTTACATTCAAGTTTCTTTTCGTTTGTCCAATGTAACGTCGTTTGCAAACTCCACATTCAATAGCGTAAATTCCCGATTTTTGTTCTTGGTCAACTTTATCTTTTGTAGATGCAAAAATGTTTTTTAGTTTTTGGCTATTAGAGAACACTGGTGAAATGAGCACATCATAACATTAATAATAGAAAGAGCACATCATAACATTAATAAAAAATGTAAACAACTTAAATAGACTTGATGCTTATGAAAGCTATTTCATCGAAAAAGAATACAACAATTTGAATGTGGATGGAGGAGACATTCAATCACCTTTGTTCTCTCTTGTATAGTTGTTTACTTACAAAAAATCTAACTGTTTCTTCTTCGCTCTGGATTTACCAAAACTAATAATTGTTTGTGTCAATTGAGTTAGTGCTGATGATGAGCGCCACCGAAGCGTTCGAAATGCATTCACGTGTAAGTCGTTTATAATTAATGTTTAATTTTTTTTTTCGTTAATTTGACTTAATTGTTTGTGTGAAACAATAAGGTGTTTTTTTGTAATTTTTTTTCACAAAGTTATATGTTTCCACGAAGTTCAGATATAATGTCGGTTTTGACGAAAATGTTTGCAAGTGAACTAGCTAAAGAAATCACTTGGGCTATGCTAGGCGCAGGAAGTGAATACTTTGATTTCAAACGACCAATTGCAGTAACTTATCGTGAAATATGCCTACCATTGCAGTCATTGGATCTTCTATTGCACGGACTCAAACTAAACTCTGATGTTGATGTTGAATACAAACAAGCACATGTCGAACTAGAAGAACTTATTCAAACCTATGTTGATACTGCAGTTCGAATACCTAACGATAAAATACAAATGGCTCATCAAATGGAAGGCAAAAAATGTTTTTTTCCTTACTCTATATTATGGTAGCAAAAACGCTTTTTTTCTTTTTACAGTCAGAACTTTGAAAGGCAGAATTTTAAAAAGCAGAATTTTGCAAAGTAAAATAAAAAGCAAGAGCAACCACTCTTTTCTTATATGTATGAGCTTTAGATTTCATCGTATTTATCTTTCATAAACTTGTCACTGCAAGCAAATACAAATTATTATCCTGCATCCTATTTTAAACCTATCGAAACAACTAAATAAAATTCAGAGAAAAATTCCAATTTCCCGGCTCACATCATTATATATGAAATTGAAAAAAATAAAACTCATACCAAAAATATCACACTCTATTCTAAAACAACAGTATTCAGTAGTGCCTTGTTCCATTCATAACCACATGGCGTCTGGTCAAGCTAATAATAATGTGTTTGAGAGTAGAATATGAATCCAATATGTTCTTCGATATACATATACCTATATAATTCAATTCACATTTGAGTTAGATACATAGTTAGAGGCAATGTAAAGCGCGTGATGCAAAATTTTGTAATATCTTCATCTAACACAGTAATGCCAATGGGGAATTGGCCAGAATAGGTACAATATGAATGCCCCATCATATACATATAGCACATGTAGTATACACATATAGTGGTCGCTGCTTGTTGAGTTAATTTAAAAAAATATACATCTTAACTTTGGTTGCTTGTTTGTGAGCAGGACCGACAAAAAGTATTTGAAATTTTTTCACTATCCTAAGGATATTCTATTCAATTTCCATGTATAGTCCTTTGTATTTAAGTTCCTACACTTGGTATGAATTTGTATACCAAATTCATCTATATTTTTTGTAGTTCAATTTATTTTTGAATATGAATACGTTATGATGACGAAAATGGTGGATAGTTATACGATTTCAGTTTATATCGAGATCTATTTACTTGCAATTATATGTACCATAAGGTAGGTTATGGATTCGTAAACAAAAATCAAATAACAATGGAACAGGTAGATCCAACTATTCTATTTCATGTATGTAAAAACAGTATCAGCCAAAACAATGATACCGATTGTCTTATTAAGTACTTAATATTTAAAGTATAATGTATTTTTTATTCATATTATTTTTCTGTTCGCCTAGAGTACGACCTGTGCCTCAACCAAGAATGTCCCTTCAGCTAATCTCTACTTGAGCTCGTTTTTTGAGATATTCTTATTCTGCTTCATATCATCGCCATTGTGTTATCCAATAAACCACTGGGGTGGTATCACATTGGCTAGAGCAGCTGGGCGGGATTTACATGACCCAACCATACGATTCCTTAAATAGATATCCTTCTGATGGCTATAGTTCCATGTCCTCTCTGAAGTGTAGAATTTCTTGATAACAATAAATACTTTGTTTTAATTTCGTTTACCACTTATCACACAAGGTGCTTCTGCTTAAAAGAGAACCCACTTGAACAGACGATCATGACCTCATCTTCTGTACTTAGTCATACGACAGCGATAAAAGTAGTTCACAATTCAATTAAATATCTAATGACGGAAAAATATTAAAATCTTCATTTATTATGAAAACTAAAAACAAATGTCGGTTAATAAAAATTTATTATGTCGGTTTTGACGAAAATGTTTGCAAGTGAACTAGCTAAAGAAATCACTTGGGCTATGCTAGGCGCAGGAAGTGAATACTTTGATTTCAAACGACCAATTGCAGTAACTTATCGTGAAATATGCCTACCATTGCAGTCATTGGATCTTCTATTGCACGGACTCAAACTAAACTCTGATGTTGATGTTGAATACAAACAAGCACATGTCGAACTAGAAGAACTTATTCAAACCTATGTTGATACTGCAGTTCGAATACCTAACGATAAAATACAAATGGCTCATCAAATGGAAGGCAAAAAATGTTTTTTTCCTTACTCTATATTATGGTAGCAAAAACGCTTTTTTTCTTTTTACAGTCAGAACTTTGAAAGGCAGAATTTTAAAAAGCAGAATTTTGCAAAGTAAAATAAAAAGCAAGAGCAACCACTCTTTTCTTATATGTATAAGCTTTAGATTTCATCGTATTTATCTTTCGTAAACTTGTCACTGCAAGCAAATACAAATTATTATCCTGCATCCTATTTTAAACCTATCGAAACAACTAAATAAAATTCAGAGAAAAATTCCAATTTCCCGGCTCACATCATTATATATGAAATTGAAAAAAATAAAACTCATACCAAAAATATCACACTCTATTCTAAAACAACAGTATTCAGTAGTGCCTTGTTCCATTCATAACCACATGCCGTCTGGTCAAGCTAATAATAATGTGTTTGAGGGTAGAATATGAATCCAATATGTTCTTCGATATACATATACCTATATAATTCAATTCACATTTGAGTTAGATACATAGTTAGAGGCAATGTAAAGCGCGTGATGCAAAATTTTGTAATATCTTCATCTAACACAGTAATGCCAATGGGGAATTGGCCAGAATAGGTACAATATGAATGCCCCATCATATACATATAGCACATGTAGTATACACATATAGTGGTCGCTGCTTGTTGAGTTAATTTAAAAAAATATACATCTTAACTTTGGTTGCTTGTTTGTGAGCAGGACCGACAAAAAGTATTTGAAATTTTTTCACTTTCCTAAGGATATTCTATTCAATTTCCATGTATAGTCCTTTGTATTTAAGTTCCTACACTTGGTATGAATTTGTATACCAAATTCATCTATATTTTTTGTAGTTCAATTTATTTTTGAATATGAATACGTTATGATGACGAAAATGGTGGATAGTTATACGATTTCAGTTTATATCGAGATCTATTTACTTGCAATTATATGTACCATAAGGTAGGTTATGGATTCGTAAACAAAAATCAAATAACAATGGAACAGGTAGATCCAACTATTCTATTTCATGTATGTAAAAACAGTATCAGCCAAAACAATGATACCGATTGTCTTATTAAGTACTTAATATTTAAAGTATAATGTATTTTTTATTCATATTATTTTTCTGTTCGCCTAGAGTACGACCTGTGCCTCAACCAAGAATGTCCCTTCAGCTAATCTCTACTTGAGCTCGTTTTTTGAGATATTCTTATTCTGCTTCATATCATCGCCATTGTGTTATCCAATAAACCACTGGGGTGGTATCACATTGGCTAGAGCAGCTGGGCGGGATTTACATGACCCAACCATACGATTCCTTAAATAGATATCCTTCTGATGGCTATAGTTCCATGTCCTCTCTGAAGTGTAGAATTTCTTGATAACAATAAATACTTTGTTTTAATTTCGTTTACCACTTATCACACAAGGTGCTTCTGCTTAAAAGAGAACCCACTTGAACAGACGATCATGACCTCATCTTCTGTACTTAGTCATACGACAGCGATAAAAGTAGTTCACAATTCAATTAAATATCTAATGACGGAAAAATATTAAAATCTTCATTTATTATGAAAACTAAAAACAAAAACTTACGTGCATTCAATTTCATAAACTGTTTTGTAATGATTTTTAAATGTTTGTTATTATTTGACAGCTTCTTAACTGCCCACAGTAAAAAAAAAAAGACTTAAGGGGGTGACTTGTGGTGAAACACTTGCGATGGTGCGTTCACAGTATGTGCTAATTTTTATTTTGATTTGTAGTTAGATAAATAAACATCTAAAATAAGTTCAAAAACAATTTCGTGATGTTTTACATCATTTCGTATTAAAATCGTAGTTAGAAAAATGATTTTAAGAAGAAAAATGTTTATTTCCAGTTTATTTCCCGCTCCAACGGATGCCAACGGATTATTTTGAAAATTTTATTTGAAAAATTCAACACAAAATGGAGCCTTTTTACTTTTTCACCAATCGGCAGTATTTCATGAATGTAGTGGTAGGCCAAACTTGACAGTCCCATTTGAAATGCAAGGGCGCACGCACACAGAAGTTTAATACTGCCGATTTGAAAGTTTGTAGGTAAAAGTGGGTGGAGCCTCCTGAGTTGATGTTCTCTTTATTTATTATTCTATGGTATAGTGTTTTCACCGGTCAAATGGATTTATAATGTGATTAACTTGATACGAGTTACTCCAAAACACAGCAGAGATTTCGTTGAGAAATTCGATAACTATTTGCTATAAATCTCTTTTTTTCACAAAATTTACCAAAAATATAATTTAATGTCGAAATTACACAATTAACGTATTATATTCGGAGAAAAATTAACAAAAATCCAAAAATTATTGACAAAATGATTGTTGACATTTAAAATGACATTTGAAATGAAAGCGTTCAGTCAGAATAGGTGGGAAACACACAGGTCATCAACTTGTACTCCTCCGTCTCCTCTCATAAATTTTACACGCGCTTTTCTATTAATGAATACGTGTGAACAGCTAAATGCAAAATTGTAAGAATGTATTGTCTATCCAAATTTGACAATCCCATTTGAAATACACGAGCAATTAGAGTTAAAACTCTACAGTTTTCAAAGTTTATAGGCAAAAGTGGGTGGAGCCTTCTGAGATGTTCTATTAATTTATTATTCTATGGAAACACAGTGAATTATCAACGAATACAGTCCAGTGCACGGGCCATCAACTTGTACTTCTCCGTCTCCTCCGGTAGAAAAAAAATTGTATACGCGCTTTTCTATAGGTGAGTACGTGTGAACAGCTAAATGCAAAATCGTAAGAATGTATGGTCTAGCCAAAGTTGACAGCCCCATTTGCAACGCACGGGCCGGGCACGCATACAGAGTTTAATCTCTGCAATTTTGAAAGTTTGTATAGGCAAAAGTGGGTGGAGCCTCCTGAGATGATACTCTATTTATTTATTCTATGGTCCAGTAATTAAATAAATAATTTACATTTTAAAATCTCCACTTTGAGAATGCTTAAAATTTATTAAATAAAAAAATTAATATTAAGTATTCTCAAAGATGCACCCTGTCCGAAAAAATATAATTAGCAAACAAACTGTCAGATATCTCTTACCACCCTCAAGACAAGATATCATGGCCATTATTTGCTTCCAATGTCTTAAAAAACCTGTCAGAGATTCAATAAAGAGTTCAAAACGAATAAAAAACTTATTATTTTTACGTAGGTAAATAATTTTACAATGTAAGCACATAATTTGGATAACACACAATAATATAAGATTAAAAAACTATTTTGAACCGTTTAGGTTTGCTTCGATTTCTTTCCTATATAATCAGAGAATCCATTTTTATAGTTTGACTGTTATGTTGATCAGCTGTTGGAGACCAGCCAAGGAGCAATCATGGATATGTTGCTTTGTGTATTATAGAATGACACACAACGCGATGTGTGTACCGACGTACCAACATACAATTTGAAGTTATAGGCTTTTATTTTCTTTCTTATTTTCCATTAGTTTCTATGTTTTCACTTTTTGTTTTGTTTTATTCACTTTAATAATATTACAAAAAATCAAGAAATACAAAGCGCGCAACTTACGAACTAAACACAATTTAATGCTTCACTTCAAAGTGACAGATGTATTTTTTCCTCCAATTTGACAGATGTAGTTTTCAAATTAAAGACAAAATAAATACCGTTTAAAGATCTCTCCAAGATGTTTTCCATAGAGGAAATAAAAATACTCTCACCTGCTCAAAACATACTACTCTTAAATATGTGTTAAAGATGTACTTGTAAGAGTCAATATAAAAACATTTATAAAAGTAGATTTTAAGAGTTTTATAAGATTTTTTTTAAATGTGAAAACAAACAAGTCTTTTAAAGACCTAAGTAACACGTCATTAAGAGGAATAGTATTGGGAAGATTGAACAAAGAGATTATTAAGTACTGAAACATTTGTTTGGAGAACTCTGTAAGAGTTTATGTGTTACTTGGGTGGTGTCATAACCGGACACTGCCTCATAGGAAGACACGCCATAAGACTTGGCGTATTCCCTAACGATTTTTGCAGAAGCTGCATGGACGAGGAGCAGGAGGAGACTATCACCCATCCTCTCTGCTCATGCCCAGCTCTCTCCCAAAGACGTAAATTACACCTGGGTTATTTCTTTTTAGACGATCCTAGCGATATGTCGAACATAGATATTCTATCTTTACATCGCTTTATAAGAAGCTCCAACTGGTTTAATTAAAGAGGTACTCCCTCACTCGTTTCGTGGTATCACAACGGACCTATCTGTGGTCTAAGTGTGTCAGTAGTCTTCCTCACAGCCACATAAACCTAACCTAACCTAACATATTGTGTTTGCTACATTTAAACGTTAAACTGCTCTTCAACCAACATAGCTGTTGTCATTGAGCTGACCAGCACGATACATGGGTACAGGTTATCAGTCTATGCAAAACGATAAGCCCCGCAACCAACATCGCTGTTATCTATGTATAAGCTAAGCTTTAATCTTCAACCATTTTGTTGTATACATAGATACAGTTTAAATGCAAATCTTAAATTACGAAGTTGCTTATCGCTTTGCAAACACATGGAATGGAACATGCTGAGTTGAATGGGCTGCAATGAACAAACGAAAGACACTCTTGGCCAGAACATAGAAGAGGACGGTTCCTCTTTGCTTAAGGTTATTAAAATAATGTTAAATAAAAAAGTATAATATAAGATAATTAGTTCCAATTTTTAATGTGATAACTCCCGCCTTAGCGAGATGTACAAAAAAATATTGCTAAATTAAAAAGGAAGTGTATAGGGTATATATTTGAAAGGCAATAGATATTAAAACTTAGTTTGTAGGCAATAGGCAAAGTTTTACTATGGGGCGTGTAAATTCCCTCTGTTGGGTTCTTAACGTCGCCACAGTCACCCCACCATTAGCGCTAGGGTGTACTTTTGTAACACGACCTAAACGCCACTCCGTCGAAGGTAGGTTTTCATTTCTGATGACGACCAGGTCATTTGTCTTAACGTTCTCTTCAGGCGCCTCTTCTTTGATGGAGCTCCTTAAAATACTCCTCCTTCCATCGAAAGCAAAATTGATATTGTAAACATTTCATTCTTTTCCACCAATTGATAAGTGATAAGTAAGCCTCAGAACAATTTGGTTCTGGGAACGCTATAAGTGGTTCAGACTAACACCACTTGACGACGAATTTGATGCATTAAAAACGACACGCACTTTGGTCGACGTACTTTCGGGCTTTAAAACTGCGTGGTGAGGCAGATTTGACTTGACCGTCTTCAACTTTTTCTAGAGGGGATACTTTACACATATGGTTCATAGACAAATAGTCAGAGATGAAATTTGAGTATTGAGATTTTAGATCTGCTTTTAAAGCTAACGATCTTTCGATTTTAAAAAATTGTTTTAACGCAATATATCTAAAGATACCCAACTTATCTTTTGAAGGTTCAGGCTTGAACGGCAGGTGAACAACATATCTACCGTCACTACGTCTCGAGGTAGTTTTCTGATACCACCCTTCACAGTTATAGCAATCTTCTTTTCATCGAATTGGTTTGGCTGGCAACTCCTCTAGCTCCCAAAATTTTCTTAGTTGAGTATTTAACTGCGTATTAAACTCTAAAGTATTTACAGACTCCGATACGATAAAAGTATTAAATGATTGGGATGAGTCTGGCATGGGTCCAAATAATATACAACCAAACACCGTATTTTGAGCAACTAGAGTGTCCGAAATGAGTTTATTTATTTTATTTATTTAACATTTGCTAAATGTCTAGCTCATAAGGATAAATAATTATTTTACAAAATTACCAAGCGTTTCTAAAGAATTAACATTTAAAATTGTATGATGTGTATATAGTTGTATCAATCAAGTTCATATTACAATTTAATATATTAAACAATTTATACATATTATTTAATGAAGAAAATCGTTCATAATTGGTACGATAGTGCTGTATTTGCACAAAATCCGATATATTTCTAAAATTTCTTTGAGGATTGTTAAAATAAAGACGAGATTATTTTTTTATTATTTATTTTAATTTTATTATTCTTTAAAGACTTAACATTTTTATAGTTTTCTGCAAAGACTGTGGGCTTGTCTGCAGAAGATTGATTTTCAAATTTTATAAGTTTAAGTAAGCTTTAAATAAATTTAAAGATTTTTATTTAACAAAATTTCAAGTAATAAAAAGAAAAAAAAAATATATTATTCAAAAAACTTTAAATTCATTAATGATGAGAGTTTAAAAAGAAGATTTTAATTTGTTTTTTCTAGTTTTGTAATTTGCAATATTCAACTAAGTCTCTAGGTAAATGATTGATTGTTATTGAAATTGATTGATTGTTGCAGGAACGCTGTATTGATTCTACCATACGTATTGTAATTTCTGGGCAGTTGAAGTATACCTTGAGCTCGTCTTCTAGTGTTGATAGCATGGCCAATTGGTCGGATAAAACGGTTATCGTCGAAGTACTCCAGTATAAGAGTCATCTTGAAAATTTCTTCGACATGCAGAACTTTTAACATTCTTTCATCATTTCGCGGATAGTAAAAGTTGATTTGTTTGAGCGCTGCATTTTGAAGCCTTTGTTGGTTTTGAATATGGGTTGTTGCTACGTTGCCCCAAGCATAACGTAGTTTTGACTTAACCAGAGAATAATATACTTGCTTTAAAACAGGAACCGTAGCATGATACCGCAAATGACTTAGTGCATACTATGAGAGAATACAATGTAGAGAATACAATGACCTTTTTTACTTTGAGGGAGACCACTTCACTTATACAGATATAATGTATCACGAAATAAAAACCGATACAAATAAACCACCTCTTTTTGTTAGACCATATAGACTTCCTGAAAGTCAAAAACATGAAATTCAAAAACAAGTAAGTGAAATGCTGGAAGATGGTATAATAAGACCAAGTTCTAGTCCTTGGAATTCTCCACTTTTGATTGTCCCTAAGAAACCTGATAGCCAGGATGCCAAACGATGGAGAGTTGTAGTAGATTTCCGAAAATTAAACGAAATTACGGTCGGAGACGCATATCCTATACAAAATATTTCTGACAATTTGGATCAACTAGGCAGAGCAAAATATTTTAGCACCCTTGATCTCGCTAAGGGATTTCATCAAATTCTAGTTAGCAAAGAAGACAAATCAAAAACAGCATTTAGTACACCCTACGGACATTACGAATACAATCGTATGCCATTTGTTCTGAAGAATGCACCAGCAACTTTTCAAAGAACTATGAATAACGTTCTAATGGGATTATAAGGAAGACATTGTTTTATTTACGTCGATGATATAGTTGTATATTGATATGATCTAAACGATCACAATATAAAGTTGAGAAAAATTTTCGACCGACTACGTAAGCACAATCTTAAACAACAACCTGATAAATTTAATTTTGTTAAAATGGAATTGATTTACTTAGGAAAGAAGGTCTTAAACCCGATCCAGAAAAAATCAAAGTGGTTAAAACTTATCCTATACCAAAAAATCAAAAGGGAATTAAATCGTTTTTGGGTTTTGTTGGCTATTATAGACGATTCATTAATAAATTTTCCAGTATAGCCAAACCATTGACAAAATTACTCAAAAAGAACATCACGTTCTAATGGGACGTCTTTTGTGACGAAGCATTTAAGATCTTAAAGGAACAAATTATTGATCCTACAATTCTAATATATCCTGATTTCGAAAAAGTGTTTGTAGTTACAACTGACGCCATTGACGTAGGTATAGGCGCTGTACTTTCGCAGGGTGAAATTGGACAAGATAAACCAATTTGTTTTGCCAGTCGAACACTGAATGATAATGAGACTCGATATACTACCACTGAAAAAGAGTTATTAGCCATTGTCTTTGCAGTTAACCAATTCCAACCTTACCTCTATGGTCAAAAATTCTTAATATGTACAGACCATAAGAACTTAGAATGGCTTGTGAAGTAAAAAAACCCAATGTCTAGATTAGCTAGATGGAGAATTTTACTCTCTGAACACGAATACTCGATAAAATACAAACCTGGTAAAATAAATTCAAATGCAGACGCATTAAGTCGTATACCTATCGAGCCAAAAGATAATGTCATGGTAATAACGCGGAACCAAAAGAAAATATTGGAAATAGAAAAAACAAATGGACATGTAAACCCAATCGATCATCTCAAAACGAAATGCAGATAGTTTCTAGCTTTTCATTAATAGAAAAGGACGGTGAAATCCATCAAGACAAAAAGCTTCCTAATAATATTGCCTTTAGTAGATTCTCCAGACGAGAAAATGCTCCGGAATTTAATACCAAACTTTGTAAAACCAGACATATTTAAGAGTCTTGAAACCGAATTTTATCATGTAGTCACATAACCAATACCTATTAAAAGTTCCAGAGAAGAAGCAGAAAAATGCCTGACATACTTAAAAAATATAATAGAAAACAAAAATTTTAAACTATTTGGTTTCTTGTTATCAAACTTAGATAACAACACCAAAAATAATTTCCAAATATTTATAGAAAAAGTTTTCGAGAAAGAACACATTAAGATCTTTTTATATACAAACAAAAGAATTACTCTTAGCGATCCGGAAATTATACGAAAAGCTATTTTCGAATACCATGATTCACCTTTTGGAGGCCATCAAGGTGTGTCACGAACGTTAAAAAGAATCAAATACAAATACTACTGGCCTACAATGACACAGGATATTACGAACTATATCCGCAAATGCGCTTCATGTCAACTTAATAAAAGTAGGAGAAATCCTTCCTTACCAATGAAGATTACAACTACCAGTTCAAGACCATTTGAAAGAATTGCTTTAGACATAGTCGGTCCCCTGCCCGTAAGTCATAATGACCAAAAATATTTATTAAAATTTCAAGACGACCTTACAAAATTTTCAGAAGCATTTGCTCTTCCTAATGCAGAAGCTCTTACAGTAGGAAGAGTCTTTAATGAAAAAAATTGTATGCCAGCACGGCATTCCATCATCGTTATTAACAGATCAAGGCGCAAATTTTCTCAGCGTCATGTTCAAAGAGATGTGTTCACTACTGAAAATAAAAAAAATAAACACAGCACCATATCACCCAGAAACTAATGGAGCTCTTGAACGAAGCCATAAGACCTTGATTGAATATTTACGACATTACGTTAGCAAATATCCGCTTACTTGGGACACATGGACTCCCTATGCAATTTTCGTTTACAACACAACTCCTCACTCTAGTACAGGGCTGCTTTACGGATTTCCACCTAACATCCCTAGTTCACTAACCCGCTCACATAAAATTTGTTACAACTACGAAAACTATGCTAATGAGTTAAGAACACGCTTGCAACATGGGTATCAAGCTGAAAGAGAAATTCTTATACACAAAAAGGGAGCATCATAAAAATATTTTGACGAAAAATCACTATAAAAAAATTTTTAACGTTGGTGACAAACTTCTTTTAAAAAACAAAGCTAGACAAAACAAATAAACCTCCTTGTGGGTCAGGCCTTATGAAATCTTGAAAATACTATCCACAGAAAACACTATAATTCGAGTAGGAAGAAAAACAAAAGTAATTCACAATAACAATTTAAAATTTTTTGACGAATAGAAAAAAAAAAATTCTATAAAGCCTTCATACACACACCACACACACACAGTGATACACACACTAAAGCAAATCTAGTAAAAAAAAAAAATCACGTTTTGCAGAAATGGATCCAAGGATTTTGCTCATGTGGATAGGAATATTTCTATGTGCAAATGGAAATTTACTAATTTCTCCTATAAATAATAACCCTGGCATTTACTTTGAGCAATGGGAAAAAGCTGAATTGTATTCCAACGAATGGAAGCTGATAGTGTACTACGACTTAGAAAAACTAACCGAAGCCTTAGAACATGCCCAAATTTTTGTTGCAGAAATAAACAAATTATGTGTCCAAATGCAAGGAAAAGTGAGTTGTAATAGTGCGACTAGCGAACTAAACCATTTTCTTGTCGATGTTTCGCAAAAATATAGTCTCCTAACAGTAAATAATATCAGAGAAAAACGAGCACTATTGAATGCAGTAGGGATTGTAAGTAAAACCTTATTTGGAACCCTAAGTGAAGAGGATGCCGAGTACTACGATAGGCAGATAAGAAAATTGGAATTAAACGAAAAACATCTGTTGTCACTGGTGAAGAACCCAACTATACTTCTCGAAACCACATCTAATGTTTTCAATAAATCTGAAATGGCTATAGAATCCCAACTTATTACAATAAATTCAAAATTTGAAACAATTAGGGAATTAACAAATAAAATAAATAATGCCAATCATGAACAGCAAATATTTTCCGAAATCGAATCCCTAACCACTTTGATTACTCTGATAATTATGCGTTACCAAAACACTGCAGATGAAATCATTGACCTGGTTAGTAACGTTAACCATGGTAAACCACATCCGGCCATAGTTACTCCAAATCAGCTCAGAACAGCACTACTAAAAATCAAACAAGGTCTTCCTAGTGGTATACAAATTTCATCGATTGTGTCGAATATTATTCTAACCCTTTACCAGATAAGTACAATAAGTGTGACTATACATCAACAGAAAGTAATTTATGAATTTAAAATTCCGGCACGAGTACGATAACTTTGGCGCCAAGAATTGATAACTGTTTTTTGTAGAACAGATCAATACAAGCATTTTTTACTATGGGTGGGGGGATCTATCTCCCTCCGTTTGGGCGGGAGGGGCAATTTTATAAAAACAGTGCTAAAAATTTAAAACAAATATTAAAAAATAACGGTAATACTTACAACTAAGTTTTATATGGTCAGTAATAAAAACTGACATTCTATAGTACAAATAGTACAATGTAACAACAACAATAACTTAAATAGTATGGTCGTACCAATCTTCCAACCTCTTCCCCTTTGATATGTGCTACAAATTGTAGTCTATCAAATAAGGTTAGGAGAAAATGGAGGCGGAACAAAAACAACATACTTAGAGGCGCTTAGAAAAATGTTGAAGCTAATTAAAGTATCCCTGCCGAGGGATATTAAAAAAATACGCGAACGCCAGCCCGGAGGCTGGCCCAACGGTTCGACTTACAAATAACTATATAATTTCGAACAAGTTAAACAAATTAAAGTGTAACGTCTCGACGGGTTGAGGTCCAATACTAGACTAACTGTAACAAGTATGTTTTACAGTTAGCTATCCGTCGACATAAATGCTGATTCGTCAGTCCCACGATACGAATAGCGGATTCATCAAATAGGCAATTGCACTGATATCCGGTGGCAACGGCATGTGCGTAACTTGATATTAATGCACCTGGACTGTGGGAACAGGTTTGTATGGGAGAATGCTAAATCAGCGAATCGGATGTGATTCGCTGTCTCTTTATTGGTTCAATGTCCGGGTGCATTGTGTTAACTCCTCCCCCTTTAAAGATCTACGTCCCGTAGATCAACTGTGACGTCAGATCCTGAAAGGTATGTATGACGCTCACGTGTCTGAGGTGTGGCAAGTTGGCATCTAATGTTTGCCAAATCTGATTTTGAAGGGGTAAGTATTCTTATCTTTCCAAAGATTTTCCACCAAATGGTCCAGACAATAATCATCATTAATATCAGAATTGAAATTACGGTGAAAGTAGACATTTTCACCTCCCAATTAAGGTTAGTGAGCTTTTTAATGTTTTGCAAACTTAGGTCGTGAACGTAGCCGATATCGATTCTTTGGTCCTTGGTGGTGATATTTGCTAGCACCGGTGGCAAGGCTTGTAAGTGTGTAGAGCCTTTGCTCGTGAAGGTTTTATCCTTAACTCGTATGGTTTCATTATCGATATGAATTACATATGTACCAAAGAGAGATCTGGAGGAGTTGTTAGACACCAATTCGCCATTAAAATTTGTAAGGAAAATTGTGTCCTCCCTTATAAGTTCTATTACTTCTTCTGTATTTGTGTGGAAACCACAGGATGTCGGGCCTCCCTTTAGAAGTGTATTTATACAGCTATTCCTGGTTAGTTTTTCAAGGGATGCTTCACTGCAAATAGTGGAATTATTTATGGAAAGGCAGTTTCCAGTTATACCATACGTGTTTTTCTGATTAACTAACACATGTTCGTATCTTAATTCGACTTGCTTTGTTTCCACAATTGATGCTCTTGTAATAAGCAGGTTGTATTCTTCGTCTCTTACTTTTGGAATAGAAAGGATATACAGCAGCAATGAATTGTTGGTGTAAACTGATGGTGTACCATATTCGATTGCCTCAATCTCATTTGCGTAAGGCAAGGTTTCGACTTCGTTCACGATCCTGTTTACTTCTTCGACATCGAGTAGGTTTGTGTTCACTAGACCACTTTTTGCCATTTGGCAAGCTCGAACGATCTCGTTGATTTCATCTTTGATAACTAGTACTTCATTCAGAATATCTTGTTCCAGTCTGCCAGAAATTACGTCATTGATGCCATTATTGAATCTTGATATCACAAGGTTAATATTCTGTGTGATCTCTCGGGTGATGCCAAAAAGTTTATCATTTATTTGGTACTGATGATTATTGTTTTCTGTCATAAATTGTTCATTTTGGAGAACTTTGTTCCAGTCCGCAGCATCCGGGTTTCCCGCTAACCATTTCCAAGCGGATCCTATCCAATCAATAGACCTCGTTTTTCTCAGTGGTTTACCTTTTAGTAAACTGATGCGATCTTTTATTTGTCGTAAATGAAAGTTCAGGATCACTGTTCTATTCTGGTCTTTAATATGGTCAACGATGGACTCCGTCATTTTTTCCAGCAGGTGGTCGAATTTACTCAGATCAATAACGTGTACCATTTTGTAGTACCCGTCAATGATCCATCCTTTACCCTCTTTGATTGTAACCAAGGGTGACTTGTATTCATGAACTTGGATGCCACTCACAGCAGCAAGGAAAAATAATCTGAAAGGTAAGTGCAAGTGTTTCTTTGTGCTTTCATTAAAGATGAACGGAAATCATAAGGTAGTTTAACAATTGCGTGAGTACGCTTTATTTAAATTTTACTGATAATCTAGTTATTACTACTACTACTACTTAAATATGTACAAATATTTTTCGAGATTTACAATTTTGTAAAATTTACAATTTATATGTTTATACTAAAATCTTTTTTCAAAAAATATTTTAAGACAATTTCGAGTTATTTTAGCAGTATTTGTTTCTTAGTGTAATATTTTTAACAATTGATCTTTATATAGAATTATTATTTTAATCTTAAGATTACGAGGAATTACATTAATTCTTCCTCCGGTATAGGATCATATTTTTCTTTTAGGATTTCAACAATTTGTGAAAATTGATAGTATATGCACGAATACAGTTCTTCATTAAATTTTCGAGGTAGTCAACTTCGGACCGGAAGGTTCGTATTTTTCCTTGTTAGGGTACGGCCTTCAGCGGCACCGATTGTGAACCGGCCTCTTTTTTCGTAAGATACTGTTTCTAGACATTTTATTGCATATTATTTTTTTTATTGTATCTGAAATTTTTTATTTATGTGCAGTTTTTTTTCTAATGTGCTTTTTTTTTTTTTTTTTTTATTTCTAATAATGTACCTAAGGTACCTATGTGCTTTTTTCTTTAGACAGATGCTTTATAGTGATTGTGCTTTTTTTTTCTTTCTAATAATGTACCTAAGGTACCTATGTGCTTTTTTTTTAGACAGATGCTTTATAGTGATTGTGCTTTTTTTTTGTTAGTTAATGTTTTTAATGTGAGATTTATGAATTTTACGTACAGTTGTCGTAACAATTGTTACCTTGTTGTCTTTTGCAACAATTTCCTAGCGGGAAACCCGGATGCTGCGGACTGGAACAAAGTTCTCCAAAATGAACAATTTATGACAGAAAACAATAATCATCAGTACCAAATAAATGATAAACTTTTTGGTTTCAATTTTGGATTTTCTCTTTTTGGTTTTATTATACTTTTATATCTAGGAAAGGAAAAAAAAAACAACCGGAATTAATCAACGTTAAATTATTTATATTTTTTTCTTTTCCCTTCGAAGGATACGGCATGCGTGGGAGGTGTCGTGGTAGTCCCGTTTGGTTGTAATCAACCTACTAATGGCACGATCAACCATCACCGTCGTATCCTTTAGCCTTTTGGGATATCTGCATGTTCTTTTGGATATGCAGAATATTTTGTGACCAAGAATGCAAAAATGGTCAACTGTGTTCCCATGGTAACAGTGACGTTCACCCAATAGGGCGTATTTGCCTTGGCACAGATCCCCAGGCGAAAAGGACACAGTTTCGCAGCCGTCCCTGCTCGGGCGCCAATTAAAGTATCCCTGCCGAGGGATATTAAAAAAATACGCGAACGCCAGCCCGGAGGCTGGCCCAACGGTTCGACTTACAAATAACTATATAATTTCGAACAAGTTAAACAAATTAAAGTGTAACGTCTCGACGGGTTGAGGTCCAATACTAGACTAACTGTAACAAGTATGTTTTACAGTTAGCTATCCGTTGACATAAATGCTGATTCGTCAGTCCCACGATACGAATAGCGGATTCATCAAATAGGCCATTGCACTGATATCCGGTGGCAACGGCATGTGCGTAACTTGATATTAATGCACCTGGACTGTGGGAACAGGTTTGTATGGGAGAATGCTAAATCAGCAAATCGGATGTGATTCGCTGTCTCTTTATTGGTTCAATGTCCGGGTGCATTGTGTTAACTAAGCTCCAAATGCGTTTGAAAAAACAAACAAACATAACATCTTGACCTGTGTCATCAGTGGTCATAAGCGGTGGAATGCGTTGTGCAAACGACTTCGAAGACTGAGTAAATCTGAAGGCGTGGGTTCGAATCTCATGGTGTGCATGTGAAAAAGTTTTTCTTAACAAAATTGGATTAAAGCTCGATACCACTAAAAGGAGACTGATGAAAGGATTTGGCATTCCTTGAAATAGCTATATCTCCAGCCAAAGATAGAAAAAAACGAATAATAATATTCGTAAACGAGTAAATAAAAATTCGTTTTAAATTGGTGGTAGCGCCTTTAAGTTGTTGTTGTTGTTCAAACACATTCAAAATGATTTTATGTTTTCTGGTTTTTGAGAAAATGGAAAATTACTAAATGTGAATTCGGGATCTCAAACTGGGCACGAGTACGATAACTTTGGCGCCAAGAATTGATAACTGTTTTTTGTAGAACAAATCAATACAAGCATTTTTTTCTATGGGTGGGGGGGTCTATCTCCCTCCGTTTGGGCAGGAGGGGCAATTTTATAAAAACAAGGCTAAAAATTTAAAACAAATATTAAAAAATAACGGTAATACTTACAACTAAGTCTTATATCTTTTTTTAAAGCCAATACTTTTTTCTATTAGATGATTTTTAAATCAAGTGAAACCTATGCATAGTCTTTGTAAAAACGGACTTTAAACTCAAAAATTGTGAAAAAAGGTAAAAGAAAACTTTGAAGAGTGATTTTTCAAAACTGTAAAATAAAATACTACTTTTTTTATAAAATTCGTTGCTCATATTAATTCTAAATCATAAACTGAAAACAAAATGATTTTATGTTTTCTGGTTTTTGAGAAAATGGAAAATTACAACTTTTTTATTGGATACTTGTTTTATAAACAGTGCGGTATGTAAGGGGGGGCATGCTGCAACCCTGCAACCCCCTGCTTGGACACACTATAGGATTTGGGGTGGGTGCGAGGTTGGGTGTATGCAAAGTTTCTGTTGCATTTATAGATGCCCAAGCATCATTACAAAAACGAACCTACGTACAACATTCACCGTATACCAAAAAAAAAAAAAAACCTCTTATAAGAAAGTAGTTTTAGTAATTTTCCATTTTTTCAAAAACCAGAAAACATAAAATTATTTTATTTTCAGTTTATAATTTAAAATTAATATGAGCAACGAATTTTATAAAAAAAAGTAGTATTTTATTTTACGGTTTTGAAAAATCACACTTCAAAGTTTTTTTTTACCTTTTTTTCGCAATTTTTGAGTTTAAAGTCCGTTTTTTCAAAGACTATGGATAGGTTTCACTTGATTTAAAAATCATCTAATAGAAAAAAGTATTGGCTTTAAAAAAAGATATAAAACTTAGGTATAAGTATTTCCGTTATTTTTTATTATTTGTTTTAAATTTTTAGCACTGTTTTTATAAAATTGCACCTCCCGCCCAAACGGAGGGAGATAGACCCCCCACTTATAGTAAAAAATGCTTGTATTGAACTGTTCTACAAAAAACCGTTATCAATTCAATTATTCATACAACCTACAACAGAATATCTAATAAAAGATTATAACAAAGAATACTATAGTCCTATCAATGCAAACGACTTAGCGAATTGTAAAAACCAGAAAAATACATTCTTATGCCCAATGCTACATCCTTTGTTCAATTTAAATTCAAAACTTTTCAACTGCGAGGTAGAATTATTAAGAAAATCGGAAATTTTACCACCCTTATTCGAAGTAAAAGAAGCAAATATATTGCTATATCAAATCTAAGGACCTGATAATACGTTCCCACTCTTCTTATATACCACCCTTAAACATTTCAACGTTTTTAACTAACATTACTCCTCCAGTAATCGGTGAAAATAAAAATTGGATAGCGCTTATAAAATTCTCAAGCCAGAATGAACTTAGGCTTATATCAAAGCGAATAAAATATCTTAAGTCTGAAGAAAATACCCCACTTTTGCCAATTAGCTCCCATGATTGTTGTTATATTGTACTATTTGTACTAGAATGTCAGTTTTTATTACTGACCATTCTGTTAATTTTCATTGAATGTGTTTGAACAACAACTCCCATGATATACATCAATATACAGTGATCTATACAATATTAGTATTATTTTAGCATTTTGTTTTTACCGCCTGGTTCGATGAATGAAAGGGAAACAAAAATCTGTAAAGACAGTAAAGAATAGTAACGAAATCCAAGAAACAAACAAACCCTCCGTAACGGTATTCAAGTCCCTATAAAAAATGAACCCCTCCCGTCTACAGTACCGAAATTAGTGTTAACAACTGATGTTTAAAAAAAAAGTGTTTGTATAAACTTAAAGGTTTTTGAAAAAAATAAAGTTCTTTCCATTTTCCGAGATCGTTTAAATTCGGAACAAGATTTTTTTTTGCTTTCTTTAAAAAAAACACAATCTATTAACGAAAAAAAGTATGTATAAAAATAAAGTAATTTTATAAAACAAAAAAAAAAACCAATTAACTACTTATGAAAATATTAAATTGTAATTCTTCTTGTTTAAACTATGTATTAACTAAAAAAAAAATCAAAAAATATAAATAAGAAAAAAAAATCTTTTAATAAAATGTATTAATAAGTATAAAAAAAGATCAAAAAGTATGTATTAAAAATCATAAGAAATGTTAATCTTATATAAAAACAAAATCAAAAAATATATATAGGAAAAATATCTTTTAATTATATGTATTAACACGTACAAAAAAAAAATCTAAAAGTATATAATCATGAGAAATATTATATAAGATATACAAAAAAAAATCAAAAAGTTTACATACAAAAAAAAAATCTGAAACGTTAACTATTATTGTTATTATTTAATATTGAATTGTCAATCATTTTTTTTTGTTAAAATATAAATTAAGGAAAAATATGCGTTTAATATAAATTTAAATAAAATTTTAAATGGTAAATTTATGTATAAAAAAAACAACAATAAAAAAGTATACAAAATAAAATTATAATATAATATTATATATTAAAAATAAATTTGAAGAACATTTGAAATACTAGCTTTTATTATAAATTTATATCTGGCTTTTCAACCATATAATTCATTTTCAGAAAATTCACCTTGAATTTTCTTTTTCAAAGGGGGGAAGGATGTAGTGTTCGCACTACAAATCATCCTATCCATATTCATCCAGGGTGGTCTCTCTTCACATCTGTTTCCCATGATAATGATCGTTTCACATTTATTTCGCAAGATTCTTTTGCCCACCGACAATATCAACGAATCGTGTGTATCTCCACATAAACATATGTCACCAATAGGTACACAAACTCATTCTGCATGATAGCTGACTAATATACAATTTGCCTTACATATTTCAAGTGTTCTTGGTAATGGATATCTAATATCTGCTTCCAAGGGCAAACACCGAAAATATGGGTCACCGTAGTGCTACACAGAATGAAGTGTCAAATATCTGTTGATAAACGAATGAATGGCGGAGGTACACTGCACTATATTGAGGGCAGTCTTATGAAATATGGAAGTGACGAAATCATTATTGGAAATGCAATGTGTATTTAATATGAATGACCTGCACAACAGTGCAAGAAATATAAATGTTGTGGAAGGGATGATCGTTTTGGATGATGACTCTTTACATTTTAAAGAATGGTTGAAGAGTCAGAGTTAAGTCGGTTGACCAACTGAAAGGTTCGATCATATGAACATATTTAATAAAGTTTTCCTTTTAAAAACTTACTATCCGTTCCTTACTCTTCTTGAAGCGATTCGAAAGCACGGTGAGCGAACGTAACAATTTCAGAAGATTAACGTTTATGGGCCAGACTTTTACGTACAATAATCATTATTCCTATACCTCTCTTATTATTTCTGTTTAAGAACTCCAACTCGAATCCATCTATTTGATAAAAACCCTTTTCTTCGTCCTTAATATTACCAGAATAATTATTTTTAAAGCACTTAGAAAGTGATTTATATTTAAACACAAATTATTCCAATGTAAGCGCAATGATCTTATATTAAAACATATGTAACAGCAATTATCGTTTTTTAATTCATTTAAATTAACGTCTTTAAAACCATGTATTACCCTACAATCTAAATCAACTAAAATTTCACTATCATTATTGTGTTCATTTGTGTTATTCATTTTGATAGAACTATTTTGCGTATCTCTTTTTTAATCCATACATTTAAATTATATGCATGTGAGTTCGTTCACATCATTTACGGTGGTTATAATTATTGGTTGTGTGCTCTCGTTTTTACGTGCCAATATTTTTCCTGCACTCTCCCACACATTTTAACAATAAACACAAAACTTAAATATAAACGCCTGCTCTCAAGAGATGGTAAATCAATAAGTTGGAGTCTGTTGTTATAAGGGGGGAGTTCATAAGGATTTTGCCAGCCTAAACCTATAAGAGCGAATCTAAGGAATATTTTTTGCACCTGTTCTAACCTTGACTTATGGCAGTCATAATAGGGTGACCAAACCTGGCAGTCATATTCCAAAATTGGCCGGACAAATGTTGTAAAAAGTTGTTTTACAACAAAGGGATCCGAAAATTGCTTTGACTCTCGTTTTATCCAACCAAGAACGGAATTGGCTTTATTTGCTATATTGTTAATATGCTGAATGAATTCAAGTTTTTTATCAATTTAATGCCATTGCGTATGATTGACGGATTATGTAGGTAAGTGTGTTGCAAAATCAGTTTTTTTTTGTTTGTGTAACGTTATAAAAGATTAGCGGGGTATGCTGTTCATTTGCATAGTTAAGAAATAAAGAGATATTATAAATATAAAGAGTGAAACTCACCACTTACGGTCCAGACGACTGTGCACAATCTCTTTCCGCAGCGTAGAAGTTAACCACAAACAAGTTATCTTCAAAATAACCGCAAACAACACGTGTTCATCAAATCTGCTGACGTCGGACCAACGACTGGATAAAAGTAATATTCAACGTTCCCACCTACTGCTGACGTCGAACCAACGACTTGCATGGCATTTCCATGGAATAAGATCGACGAAGCCATCATCCCAACGACTTGCAACATCCAACACCCATCAGGTGCAACTAGTCAGCGTGGGAAAGGAACAAACAACAATGCGGGTGAATAGGTATTTAAGGTTTAGATTTTAAGAATAAGATGTTAATTGTAATTCAGAAAGCAGAATCGCTGCCAGTTTTTCGAACCAATAAAATATTTTTTTTAAATAATAACGCGTATAAAATCTTAACTGGCGCCCGAGCAGGGACCCAGAATTCGTTGAAAAAAAAAGAAGCCAGTGATCTAAAGAAGCTCCCGTGCTCCGAAAAAAAATTATTGAAACGAAAATCTGGGTGATCCCTAAAAAAATAAAAAATAAAAAAACTCGCGTTATCTAAAAAAAAACTGTGTGACAGAAAATTGTATCTGAGTGATTTATGTATTCCTTTTATAACGTCCCCAAGTGGCACAAAGGACAAAAACAAGGAAAGTGAAATTGTGATTAAAACCATATGAGACTTAGAAACAAAAATAAAAACAAGAATAGTGCTGTTCTCAAACTGTTCAAAGTGTGTGGAGAAAAATAAGGGCCCCTAAGTAGCCATCGTTAGCTAAAAACTCAACGGCGGAAGAAAAGGAAGCAACTAAGCTAGCCGCTCCACCAAGTTCCTACAAATAATCTCTTCAATGGATATCTTTATAATAATTTTGTAAGTTAAAGAAATATTGAAATTTTTTTTTATATAAATTTATAAGTTGCAAAGAATTAAAATAAATAAAGTTTGAAATTCCAATAAAAAAAAATCGAAACAAAAGAAATATTAAACAAAAAATTTTTAAGAATAAAAGTATAAATTGAAAAATAAAATCAAAATAAATTATATTTTAATTCTAATTAAATGTGAACCGAATTATAAAAACACTTATAGAAATTGTAGACTATTAAGTTTTATAAAACGTTATTGCTTTATAGCTATTTAGTTTTTCATATTATTTTAACCATGCCACAAGACGATTTGTCAGACGTCCAAAAACGTTTACAAAATATGTCCATTAACTCAAAGGAAAGTCCTTCCTCTTTTCCACAAGATCAATTATCCCCTGACCTTTTACGGCAAATAAACGAGTTAATTATTAACATAGTAAGACAAATAAATAATCCTTTTATTGATTCAGAAGTCGTTGAACAACCTATAGACTTTTCAAGCAACATAAACGATATCGACAAAGTACCAAATATTGTGAAGTGCTTACGGGAATTCTCTGGTAAGCCAGGGGAATTTAATTCCTATAGAAAAACTGTTGATCGCATTTTCACGATGTACGATAGTTTAAGAGGTACCTCTAAATATTATTCAATTCTCCATACGGTTCGCCATAAAATAATAGGAGACGCAGACACAGCGTTAGAATCCTATAGATTTCCGTTAGACTGGGGTAAAATCAAAAAATGTTTAATGATGCATTACTCAGATAAGCGAGATATTGGTACACTCGAATACCAATTGACTAGCCTCGCACAACGTAATCAGTCCATAACGGACTTTTACCAGCAAGTCTATCAACATCTGTCGTTGATTCAAGATAAAATTGCGTGTTCAGATCTAGGAGAGGATTCGTTAGGGGCAATGACAAATTCTTATCGTGATAAAGCCCTAGATACATTCATTCGAGGACTACACGGAGATTTACCTCGGTTATTAAGTATTCGTGAACCTACCTTCTTACCCCAAGCCCTTCATATGTGCCTTAAACTTGACAACATGACCTAAAGGATGCATTACGCACACAATAGCCAAGCAACTTTGAAACGCTTTGAAACTACATTACCACCTCGTCTACCCCCGCGACAAGACCATACTAAATATTATCCCGAATTAGCACACATACCTCACATTCAACGACGAAACCCTTCACAAGGTCACTATTATTATCAGAACAGACAACCCCAACGATTTCAGCAATATCAACCACCTTACTTAAATCATATTCCGCTTCCCCCAAAGCCACTACAGCAACCAAAACCAGAACCGATGCAACTGGGATCATCTACGCAATCACGTAATATCAATTATTAAAATAGACCAAGGTTCCAACCAAACTATCACCAAAATTATAACCAAAACTATCGACAACCACATTACGCCCAAAAACGTGAAGCATCCCAACAAATCAACTCGCCAAATAAATTCCAACGAACTTTTTACACCGAAACAAATCCCATTCCAAAAGAAATTGATAGCTCTTTTGCTAAAGAGCATGACCCTAATCAATATTTTAAAGATGATGACGTTGTTAAAGAAGAACATCGATTATATTGCACCAACAGGAGGGGAAGAGATTGAATACGGGGACGATATAAATTTTTTAGATTAAACAGCTCTTCGATCCCATAGCTGTTAGACCCTGCTATATTCGTAACCCTATTAAAAACAATAAAGAATTTTTTGCCCACTCAGTAGGTGGGAAAGTTAAAATTACCCACTACGCAAAAATTGACATTTTTGGCTCAGAAATTGGAAAATTAAATTTTTTCATTCTCCCTGGACTCGAAACATTCGATGGCATTGTCGGAAACGACAGTCTAAAAGAACTCAGCGCAATTATCTACACGGAAAAAAATTACTTCACTCCAAAAAACAAATATACATTTACCCTACAACAATTCGAAGTAGAATCAGTACATAATCTTGACATCAGATGCTCCCACCTGTCAACAACCCAAAGTTCCCACCTAAGACAAATATTAAGATCATATCCCAATTTGTTTGCTGATCCTGACAAGAAACTCACCTTCACTACAAACGTGAAAGGAGAGATCAGAACATCAACTGATAATCCAGTCTATACCAAATCGTACCCATATCCCATGGCGTTAAAAACCGAAATTGACAAACAAGAAATTGACGAACAAGAAGAACTCTTGCGTGACGGGATTATACGACCGTCTAAGTCACCATACAACTCACCAGTATGGATTGTCAGCAAGAAAGAAGACGCTACGGGAATTAAAAAATACAGAATGGTAATAGATTACCGAAAATTAAACACGGTAACAATTTCAGATCGTTACCCCATTCCCGATATCAACGAAGTATTGTATAATTTAGTGAAAAACAAATACTTCACCACTCTTGATTTAAAGAGTGGATTTCATCAGATTCCGTTAAAGGAATCCGATAGGGAAAAAACGGCGTTCTCCATTAATAATGGAAAGTACGAGTTTACTCGTCTACCTTTTGGGCTCAAAAATGCGCCCTCAATATTTCAGCGCACACTTGATGACATCTTGCGTCAACACATTGGTCATCGATGTTATGTTTACATCGATGACATTATTATTTTCGGAAAAACTGAAGAAGAACATTTCCAAAACCTCCATATTATTTTTAGAAAACTTGAAAACGCAAACCTAAAAGTACAACTTTATAAATGCGAATTCCTGCGAACAGAAGTTGAGTTCCTAGGATTTGTTGTTTCTCAAGAAGGCCTAAAAACTAACCCAAAAAAAGTAAAAGCTATTTTAGATCTTCCACCTCCAAAAACCTTAAAGGATTTAAGATCCTTTCTTGGTATGTCGGGATACTATCGAAGATTTATTAGGGACTATGCAAAGAAAACTAAACCCCTTACATCTATTCTGAGAGGGGAAAATGGACGCTTGTCCAAACAATTGGCAAAAAACAAACTTATTAATTTTAATAACGAAGCAAAAGACGCTTGGAGTGAAATAAAAAATGCTCTAGTATCCGAAGAAGTGTTACTTTCATATCCAGATTTTACAAAGAGCTTCGAATTAGCAACAGATGCTTCCAATTCGGCACTAGGTGCAGTCCTATCTCAGGACAACAAACCAATCGCATTTTTATCACGAAGCCTCAATAAAACCGAGGAAGCATACGCGACCAATGAGAAGGAGATGCTCGCAATTATTTGGGCACTCACTTCCCTAAGAATGTTCCTCTACGGATCAAGAAAGGTCAAAATAACTACAGATCATCAGCCACTGACGCACGCGCTCAGTAACAAAAATTCTAATTCCAAAATGAAACGCTGGAAGGCGATTCTGGAGGAATATAATTATGAATTGATTTATAAACCTGGCACTTCAAATGTAGTTGCGGAATCCTTATCGCGCCCACCAAACTCCCACATATTTTCTTTAACCCCTACGGAACATAGTGATGAAAGTTCGTCCCAAAATCTAATTCCTATAGTAGAAGCTCCCATCAATGTTTTTAAAAGTCAAATATTTCTTAATTTATCTGAAACCCCAAATTACCAGTTTAAAATAGTTTTTCCTGGATACCACCAACATATTATAAACGAGCCCGGGTTCAATAAAGAAAATCTAACAGCTATTTAAAAAAAATACCTTAACCCTTCAGTAATTAACGGCATCAAAACGGAAGAAAGAATCATGGGACTCATTCAAGAAGTTTTTTCATTACACTTCAATAATATTAAAATAAGATTCACACAAAATCAAGTTCAAAACGTCAACAACAAGCAACAAGCAGACCTTAAGCAACATAACAAAACGAGGCACAAAATTCAAAATTATCTGCCTGGACAAGTAGTTTACGTAAGACAAAACAAACGACTAGGGACTAAAATTTCCAAAAAATATAAAGAAGAAATTGTAAAAGAAAACAGAAATACAACAATCGTTACAGAATCAGGGAAAGTTGTCTACAAGGGCCATATTCGCAACTAATTCTTTATCTTTTTATTTCAGATCAGTCCTTACCTTAAGTAATGGTGAAATTCAAATTTTGGATTATACGAACTCACAAACGATAACACTAAAAACGGGAACAGCAAAATTGCAAACGGGGACTTTTCGAATAATTCATACTATTGATCTTAACCTATACCAAAAACTTATTGACGACATACAATTAATAATCAATCAAAATATTAGCACTAGTGAAGCACTCTATCCCTACCTTTCCCATGAAATTTCCCTGATCCAAAATCACCTTACCCGATTAAAGCCAGTCACTAAAAACAAACGTTCAATTAATTTCATTGGAAGCGCATGGAAATGGATTTCTGGCAATCCAGACCATGAAGACTTTCAGATAATTAGCAATAAAATAAATGGCGTCTTGGAAAACAATAACGAACAAGTCGTAATAAATAAGTTATCTTTCGAAAAAATTAAACAAATAACTAATGTGACTAATGAAATTTTGAAGAAATTAAGAACAAGTGAAATTGTAAAAAATGAATTAATAACTAATATTTAATATAAAATTGAGATCATTAAAGAAGAAATTATAAATATCAATTATGCTATCCATTGGGCCAAGGCCGGGATTGTAAATTCCTACATTTTAACAAACACAGAAATCAATATTACGAAAGAAATTCTGGAAAAAGAAAATATGCCTTATACAAATCTTGAAGAAGCATTAGAATTTAGTAACGTTAAAATCGCATCAAATCTTTCCACGATTATTTATATATTAAGCTTACCTACAACAGATATCGAAATATGTGAAACAATTCTTTTAAAATCCGTGAAAAAGACAATTTTATAAACAAAATTCCATTTGAACATGTAATGAAATGTAAACAAAAATTATTTGGCATAAAATCAAACTGTAAAAAATATTATAAACTCTCTATTTGTAGTTATAAGAACCTTATAGACATAAGTAATTCAACATGCATAAAAAACTTACTAGAAAGTCAACCGCCTGTTTGCACGAGAATTAACAATCAGCACATACCAACAGTTGAGGAAATTTCTCCCGGAATATAACTTTTAAACCAATACAACAACAGCATCCTAATTGATAACGAAGAAATAAAGTTAGCCGGCATATTTATCATCCAATTCCACAATAAAACCATAACAATAAACAACCAAACTTATGTTTCAAACGAAGTTTCGATTACCAGACCTCTACCAGCAATAATGCAACCGTTTTCCCAAAATGGAACATTTGAAGAACTCCTATCACTTGAGATGATAAAAGAACTACATACAAAAAACATAAATAACATAGAAGTACTAAAATTCAAAAATAAATTAAATTTATCGAGCAATATTGGCCTATCAACGTTAGTAGTCTTACTTATCCTCTTTATCTTCCTGAAATCATATTCTTGGAAAAAACAACAACCCATTGAAATCAAAACAGTTCTCGAAACAAATCCTGTTATTTTGGAATCCACATCTGAAACTTGCCTTAGTAACACAATAAAATCATCATCACCAAAAGTATCCAGTATAAACCAAATTCCGCTGTTTTAATAATATTCAGTCGAACGAGGACGTACGATTTTTTAAAGGCGGAAGAGTTAACCACAAACAAGTTATCTTCAAAATAACCGCAAACAACACGTGTTCATCAAATCTGCTGACGTCGGACCAACGACTGGATAAAAGTAATATTCAACGTTCCCACCTACTGCTGACGTCAAACCAACGACTTGCATGGCATTTCCATGGAATTAGATCGACGAAGCCAACGACTTGCAACATCCAACACCCATCAGGTGCAACTAGTCAGGATTTTTGTTTGTTTTGATTTTGGCACTATAAGATTTTACACTTTTATACAATTCTACAGTATTAAGCCATTAGATAAGCTTTTTTTGTTATCCAGAAGGGATCCTAGTCAGAATACAGGATTCAAGCCATGATTTTAGGGGAACAGGAACAACGTACGTATTTAATATTTTCACCGCGTCGGTTGGTTCTATTTTGGCTCCTGGGGTCTAAATCGCCTGCCTTTCCTACTACAAACCCGGAGACGCTATCTGGCACACTAAAAAAAACACGCACCGCTCGCTTCTTGCACTTACTCGACGACGAAATGGCCAGATAATTACGAGTTGTCCATTCAAAGTCAGATGCTGTACTGTCTCTTGTCTCGTGCAGGTATGTCGCAATAGCATTCGTGGTTGGTATGAGGATCCTCAGTCTTCTGGTGAAAGAAACGGTAATTCTCTCTGTTAGACCAAGACAAGATACGACGTCGAAATTGAAGTTTCCGATGATGGAACGGTGAAGCTCTCTGGGTTGTGTTTTGATTGGAAGATCGTGACGTAGCCAATTGCCACTCCAACGGATTGTAATTTTGGCGGGATAAGGCCAGTTCAGCGATTGACACTGTGAGAATAATGAAACTTTTTACATTTGACACTAACAATAATTTCACTTAATTACTTGTCTGAATTTGCTCGAACCAAAAAAAATAAAGATACGGATCAAAATCAATCCTTGATACAGGATTGTATGACATGCAATTTTCAGCCAAAGATAGGATTTTTTAGAGCCACCCTCAACAATGATAACTATATGTAAAGAACAAGCAAAAGAAAACCTTAAATCCATGGAAACGGATCAATGAATCCCGATTGGCTTTTATGTAACCTGAAATATGTACGTCCAAGTTAGATGGTGACTACGAGAAAAAGATCGATTTTCAGAAAGGGATATGGTTGGTTAAGCCGAAATACCGACTTTTTGCTTAGTAGTTTCCGGCAAAAAAAAATAAAATAAGCTTTTCGAAGTTTAAAAACTCTAATATTTTATTTCGAGCATCAACAGGGTGATTGGCTATGTATGGAATTGGTGATGGAATTACGTATGAAGTCCGTAACAATAGTTTCAAGGGCTCTTTCAACTTAGAGTGACTTCCAAGTCTCTGCTCATGATCTTAGAACAGTGCTAGACAGGCAAAATACGTCTCACTTCTATTCACATATTTTGTTTCGATTGCTTTTTGGTCGCCAGAGATATCTTTTGACCTATCACATACTATGTACTTCGCTTTAGTGTCTGCCCAAAGTTCTTTTAATTCTGCCTTTCTAGCTATTTACGTAGAAGGAGTGTGTCTTATTTCAGGCACTTCTTTTGCCGAGGCATACAATTTTGTTTAAAGTTCAGCCGAAAAAATAAAATCATCTAAGAACGACATCGCGAAAGCCATATCCTCAAATTGAGTGGTTCTCAAAAGAACATTTTAATGAAAAATTAATGGGGTGAAAGCGTTGGAACACAACGAAAGGCAAGAGAGCAGTACAAAAGACTTGGTTAATATGGCCAAATTTAAACAATTTGATGAAACTTACTAAAAAAGCTGGGGAAAAGTTCACAAGACTTGATAAATTTGACAAAATGTCGAGACTAGTTAATATCAACTTGTTAAAAACAAAAAAAAAACTGCGGAAAAGTACACAAGACTATTTTAAATCGAACAGAGATAGGAAAAAGTTATTGATAAGACAATTAGTTATTGATAAGATAATTAATAAAAATTAATTAAAAATTGTTCGAAAATTTATACAAGACTTTATTAATGTATAAACAAATGTCTGATGGCGTGGTTAAAAATTTGCACTACTTGAAAAAGAGACGGGGGAAAGTACAAATGACTTTCTTAACTCGATAAAAAAAGTCGAAAATCGTTGATATTTAGTTGGAAACTGTTTGCGAATCGTGTGAAAAGTTCAAAGGACTTAATTAATTTGACACGAAAGTGTCGACAATTGTCAATAAAAATTGTCGAAACAGTACAAAAAACAGCGAAAAAATATTAAAAGATTTGAAACTTGACACTTGTTGAAGAGGAATAAAAAACCTGAGAAAAAGTACTTCAGATTAATTGTTGGCGCAAAAGATTAACCAACGCGAACAAAAAGTTCTATAAAGACTTGAGAAAGTATTGAAAATTGTTACTAACAATTTGTTGTTGTTAAAAAAATTAATGGAAATTGTATACAAAACGAGGGAAAAGTTCACACGACTTTCTTAAATCGACTGAATAAAATGTCGAAAAATAGTTAAAACGATTTGTTAACACTGTTTAAAAGTAACAAAAAGTTCACAAGATTTTCTTGCTCCGACAAAATGTCGAAAATTAATAGAACAGTTATTAACAAAAACTGTGTACAAATGAAGCGAAAAGTGCAAAAGACTAAATTAATTTGACACGAAAGTAGTATTGATACTTGCTAATAAAAATTATTGAAGAAGTTTAGAAAACCCGAGAAAAGTTCAAAAGACTGTAGACTCAACATAAAAATTGTAATTTTTCAAAAAATGAAGATCTGAGCAAAAAGTACAAAAGACTTGGATAAATCAGGGGACTTGAAAGCCGGTGTCAAGAGTTCCACTAGTCAAAAAATAAAAATGATTTCGAAGAATTAAGAGTGAAAAGTTCAAAAGACTTTGTTAAAAGAGACAGAAAAGTTTCTCGAAACGTAATAAAATGAAAAACCGAAAGAAACGTTTGAAGTCGTTCTTAAAAGAACCAAAAAAGCTATAGGTAGTTGACTGGTTGACAACGTTAAACGTTAAGTATATCTTTCAAAAAAAAAAATAATAGAATTTATTTTATTTTAATATAAAAAAAAATGTTTTGCGACTTGGTTAAAACCAGCGAATCGTTAAGAAATCCAATGACATTTAATTGCAATTGTCAGCAAAATCACGTAAATGCTTTATCCAATCAGTGTAAAAGCTTGAAGAAAGTTGTAATATCTTTTTGAAACGTCAAAATAATTCTCAAAAAGTATCGAGAATGTTTAAAAATCGTTGCAAAACCGAAGCTCTCAAAAGAACCTTTTAATGAAAAATGATTGTGTGCAAACGTGAAACGTTATCATACACTTTAGAATCAATCGGAAAAAATTTAATTAAATTGAAAAGCATTCAATAGAATGGAAAACACCAATATAAAGAGAAGAGTCAAGATAACTGTTCAACAAAAGGTTTGCGTTTCGAATTATTCACATTAATAATATGCAAAAAATAATATATGTGCAGTGGGGTGAGAGGGCGATGTCAAATTGCCCTTACAAAAATTTAATAATTTATTATATTATATGTATACGTATTTATATCGATATAAATTTGCCAATCAAAAATATAATAATACACTGACCTTGTACAAACTGTTTCATAAAATGGAATGGCGGCTTTTCTCTTCAAAACTGCTTCTTGTAGATGATTGCTTGATCAGGAAAGTCCCACATTGCTACGCAGCAAAAACACTGTGGCGTCCGAATATAAAGCTGATGACAATCAAATATGGTGTCTAGGGTGCAGCACACGGCATATGCGTAAATCAAATCCATCCTCGGATGCAGCTCTTTTGGACGAAATCACCAACCAACATGGAGCGAGTACACACAAAAAAAAGGGCTTCAAGTCAGCAGCAACAAACTTCCAGCGAGAGATGCTTGTAACACCCAACTTTGCAACTCCTGGTTAAACTCCTCGATATAACCTCTTGTCAATGATGTCCTGCCAGAAAAACTTTTCCTAAAAAGGTTTTCTTTATAATTTTATTTTTACTTTAAGCTTATAAAATTTCAATTATTTTAATAAGAAAGTTTGATTTGTATTTAAAAGGAACTTGGAAACAATGAAAATAGCGACTTCTGTCGGCATCAAAGGCAAAACTGTTTGAATATATTGTAACTAATAAGATAAATTTTGGTTTTATGGAACAAATATCGACATGCCAGCATGGCTTTGTTTCTGGTAGATCGACATCTACTAACTTGATTTCGTTCACCAAGTACCTTTTCGACTCCCTTGAGTCAGGATATCAAGCGGATGTGATCTTCACAGATTTCAATAAAGCTTTTGACACTGTTTGTCATAAAATTCTTCTGAATAAAATAAAACTGTTTGGAATACACTCTTCGTTATTTGAATGGATACAAAGTTATTTATCCAATAGAAAACAAATTGTTAAAATAAATAATTTCTTATCTAGACCAATTGGTGTACTATCTGGTGCTCCACAAGGAAGCCATATAGGACCATTACTTTCCAATATTTTCGTAAACGAAATCGTAATGCAAAATGCTTGATGTATGCTGATGATTTGAAAATTTTTAATCGTGTTAAAATTTGAATGATTGTGAAGTTCTGCAAAATGAGTTAAATATTATCGCTACTTGGTGTACTGATAATGGTCTATCGCTTAACGTCAATAAATGTCACTTGTTTTTTGATTACAGAACCTTAATTCCTATACAGTTCCTGGATTCAATTTCCAACTTTCTTCTCAGACAAGAAACAGAAGTAAATGACTTAGGTGTAATTTTTGATACGAAACTTTCTTTTTCTCTTCACATTGATTTTGTTGTCGCAAAAGCAAACTCTTTACTTGTTTTTTTTAAAAAGAAGTTGTTCAATATTTTCTAACCCGTACACTCTTAAGTCAGTTTATATGTCATTAGTCCGACCTATTCTTGAATACTGCGCTATTGTGTGGTGTCCATGTAGTTCCATTTCAAAATTGCATTTAGAAAGAGTTCAAAAAGCCTTTACCCGTTACGTAGTAAGAAAATTAAATTGGAATCTTGACCAAATGCCTTCATATACAACACGTTGTGCTTACAGTCGTTAGAAAAAAGAAGAAATATGCATTGTATATTATTTGTTCACGATGTTTTCTCGTACAGAATTATTTGCCCCAAAATTCTTCAGTCATTTTATTTGTATGCACCAAAAAGATGTATTAGACAAAGAAATCTATTTTACAACCCTTTTCATTTATACACTTATAGTTCAAATGAGCCTATAACAAAATGTATTAAGCTTTTTAACTTGATATGCTGTGAAATCGATTTAAGTGTACCTAACCTAGATCTAAATTGAAGATATGTTTGTTAGAAATAAATTTTACTTAATGAATAGTTTTAATATACTTATTATTATTTTTTATTACAGATTTAAAACTGTAAGAGTTATACTCGGTAGGTTAAATAAATAAATAAATAAATAAATAAAAAAACGAAAAAATCTAAGAGACAACTTCTCGTATTAAATGTCGCGTTTTTCTTAAATAAATTATTTAGTTCTGTCAGAAGGACAGTGAAAAGTCAGAGCTGGCCTGAGGCTTGTTCGTGTACTTTGGATTTAGAATACACTAAATGTAACCAATAGAAATTGTATTTACACCAAAAGGACAATATATACATGAACACATACCACAATGCGAATTTGCGTTATTTTCGTAGTTTTCTAATTTTTTTCTGGGAATAAATAAACATATATAAAAAAAAAATTATCCAGTTTAAGACAAATACATATTTCTTTTTGGAAAAAAATAAAACAATAATAAAAAACTATATTTAACACTAGCCCCATAAATATGCGCAAGTACTTACCTTATTTTGATGATTTTGAATGTTTCTTTCGTTTTTTTAGAGCAGAAAAAAATTTAATTTATATAACTTTAGAATTTGAATAAAATAAAAATAGAATAAAATATCTATCTATCAAAAAAAAAAAAAAAAAAAAACCTGCAGACGGCAGCAATGCCATGCTCTAATTTATTCAAATAAGAAGCAAACAATGTAAACAAAATTGAAATAATTTGAATAAAATTTCTATCTATATATAACTTTAGAAATATTTATCCCAATAATTTTCATATCGGAACCCATTTGATTTATTCAAATACTCAAAAAATTGTAAACGCTACAAAGATTGGCGTGAAACACCAAACAATTTTTCAAGGGGAAACCTAGCCTTAAAGAAGCGATTACAATTTAGTTTTTGTTTTAAAAATAAGAGTAGGCTGTCGAAAAATCATTCATTGTGGGGGATTTTGATCTAGGTATTGTAGCAAACTTTTAATCTGCCAACTCTGCATCTTGCATATTTGTACTGATCATCAAAGATGACTATAATTGGCATTGTACTATCTACTATATTTTCCAGTCAGTAGCATTGTAAACTTCGTGACACATCCTACACTAGTTAAGCTAGCTATTTACCTAACCTTATTAATTTGTGAAATTCTATAGTTTTTATTTTAAAAAAGTATTAAAGTTCATAATTGAAGTTATAAAGATTTTCTTGTTTTACTTCGCGAAAACTATGATATATTTTTATTAAAGCTTCCGCAAAGTGGTGACCCCGTATTTTTTTTAAACACGCGCAGAAACGGTTAATATGAAAAAATAAATAGCTTAATTTTTAACAGAAAAACGTGTTTCAAAAAAATTGTCTGTCTGTAAATTATGACGAATACAACGCCGGTTACAAGTGTATCCAATAACTACCTGTTACGACATCACCTGCAACACCTCTGTTTACCACATGGTCAAGGACTTCACCTACAAATGGTCCCAGGACTGAAATTCATAAAGTCTCTGTAAGAGTTCCACCTTTCTGGCGCACCCGACCTGAATAGTGGTTTTCTCAAATAGAATCACAATTTATTACATCCGGTATTACTGCGGACACCACAAAGTAACACACAGTAGTTTCTGTCATAGAAAGTAATATACTTGCTGAAGTAAGTGATATAATCCTTCAACTGCCAGCTGAAAATATGTACAGCACACTAAAATGCAGGCTCATCGAAATATTCGCCGGTTCCGAAGAAAAAAAAAATAAAAAAACTTTTACAAGAAATTGATCTAGGTGATAAAAGACCATCACAGCTTTTGCGCGAAATGAAAGACTTGGTTGGCAACTAGATTAATGATGTTTTACTTAAAGCATTATGGGTGCAGCATTTACCATCTGACACCAGAGGTATTTTAACCGTAAGTAACGATAAACTTCCTCAGTTAGCCGTTCTTGCCGACAAAGTAGTGGAAGCAAGTCAAGGCAATAATACCGTTTCTGCAATCACCTCATATATCGCAATAGCATCGTCATCAACATCAGCTAAAACAGCATTGAATACATCCCCACATGATCTGTTATACAAAATTGATGCTTTAGCAAACGAGATAGCGGAAATAAAAGTCAACATGAGGGGAAGGGAGAACACACGCAGAGCATTTTTTCAACGGTCTCGCTCACGCTCCCATAATCTAGCACGAGAAAAAGGTGTAGCTGGTATCACCATAAATTTGGCAAAAAAGTAAGAAATTCCACACAGTCATGCAAATTGAACAACAACAACTTTTCGGAAAACTAACAAGTCCATCTTTTTCATCAAAGGCGACAATAGATAGACAAATAAGTAATACACGTCGCTTATTTGTTTTTGATCCACACACTAAATTCAACTTTCTCATTGATACGGGAGCTGACATTTCTATAATTCTCCCATCTCAGAGAAAAAAATGCAACCGTTGTAATTTTAACCTGTTTGCAGCAAACGGAACAAAAATTTCAACATACGGTACTAAAAATTTGTTAGTTACACTTGGACTTCGGCGCAGTTTCCAGTGGAAATTTATAATAGCTGAAGTGACTAAACCCATTATCGGAGCAGATTTTTTGCAGCAACACGGACTTTTAGTGGATCTTACTCAGAAAAAATTAATAGACAAAACGACACATATTGAAATAAGTGCAAGTGTAACAAAGCCTTTTTCTCCTCAAGTGTCATTTATTGAAGATACATCGCCTTTTAGTGCACTTACCAAACAATTTTCCGATGTGTTTTCTCCCTGTATTATTAAGTCCCCTATTGATTCTAGTGTTACAAACCATATTATTACAAAAGGTCTACCAGTTCATTCACGTCCTCGTCGTCTGTCACCGGAAAAACTTGCTGCAGCTAAAAAAGAGTTCAACTTTATAATGGAACAGGGAATGTACCGCCTTTCCAAAATTCCCTGTTCTAGTCTTTTACAAATGGTGAAGAAGTCAGACGGATCGTGGCGTGTTTGCGGAGACTATCATGCACCCAACGCTGCAACAGAACCCGATAGATATCCGTTACGCATTTTGCAAGACTGTACACACTTTTTGGATTGAAAACGTATTTTTTCAGTAGTCGATCTATACCGCGCTTACAGTCAGATACCCATCGAAGAAGCAGATATTCCCAAGACAGCCATATCAACACCGTTTGGGCTTTTTGAATGTCTTGTCATGTTCGGTGGTCTAAAGAATGACGCTCAGACTTTTCAACGGACGATCGATGAAGCATTACGAGAGCTCGTTTTTGCTTTTCCTTATATTGATGACATTTGTATAGCTTCCGACAACATGGAACAGCACATTGAACATCTGTGTCTAGTGTTCGAGCGAATCAGGAAGTTTCATCTCGTTGTTAATGTCTCAAATTCTTGGGACATCTCATTGCATAATGATGGAATCAAACCTCTCTCAGAAAAGATTCAAGCAATTTTGAATTGCAAATTTCCCACTCAGGAAAATGCTTTGAGAAGATTTATAGCTACAATTAATTTTTACAGACGGTTTCTACCTCACGCTGCTGAGAAACAACTCAAATTACAAGCATTAATAAAAGGCAATAAGAGAAACGATAAAACGCAAATTCAGTGGACAGACGTAGGCAAAGCTGCTTTTGAAGAATGTAAAACTAATCTTGCGGAAGCAACACTTTTAGCTCATCCTTCTGTTAATGCTGATTTATCATTGTATGTTGACGAAACAACATTGAAATAAAAAGTGTCCCGATGAATAGCAATGACAATGTATACGATGTGGTCAGTGCAGTAGGTGAAGCATTAGGCGTTGCAATAAATGAAGATGATATTGAGGAGGTATATGCTTTCACTGACAGACGTAACAACTAAATGATGAACTTATCAGTCAGCTTCTATCGAAAACAGAAAAACATTCAATCATTGAAAAAGCTAAGAGAAAGAAAACTTTTAAGTTTGCAGAAATATGTAAAATAGAAAACACCACAGAGAAATCTATCTACGGGAATCATGTTGTTTATGTGAATAGTCAATTAACACCACACTTCAAAAAGCTACTGTGGCTAGCTCAAACTAAAGCAATAGCGACTAACTGGAAGTACGTATGGTTTAGGAGTAAGAAAAATTCTTGCAAGAAAAAGTGATGGAGAGAAAATTATAGAGATTGAATCAGACGATGATATCGACAAAATAATATAACGCATTATATCTGTGAGTACACTTGCGAATAAAAATTTAACAACACAATGGAAAATGAAAATAAAATAAATGAAATTACAAATATAAATTTTAAAATTTTGAAATCAATTAATTAATTTAAAAGTTATGCGAAAACTAAAAATTAATTGTCGTGTTTCTTTTTAAATATTGCATCGTTAAGAAGAAATTGTAATTCTTTTCTAGTAAATTACAATGAAATTTTGCAAAAAATCGATGTATTCGCTTTGGCAGAAATAAACATCAAATCTGAAGAAAACGCTTTTTTTATTATTGATGGATTTAAAACAGAATATTTTAATAGACGAAGTTCAAGAGGAGGGGGAATAGCAGTGTTTAAAAAAAATAATATCAAATACGATGCAGTTGCAAAAAAAATTAGCTCTTACGAAAGTATTGTCATAAATATAAAACGAGAAAATCTTGAAGGAACTATAATTGCTGTATACAAAGCTCCCAGCTTACGTGTTAATCATTTCATTAAAGAACTTATCACATAGACAAATTTGACAAGAAAAGAAAATTAATCATTATTGGAGATATTAATATTAACACGAAAAATCGAAGTAATCCTGCTGTTAATAGTTATCTTTCAGTGATATCTTCAAAAGGACTTACAAATACAATTATGTCATACACTCGAGTCACAAAAACATCGAAAACATTAATAGATCACTGCTTAATTGGAGTACAAAATACTGAGATTATGTCATCAGTCATAGAAGTTAAGATATCTGATCACTATGCCATTTACAGTGTGCTTTTATCTAATAACAGAGAAGAGCTTACAGAGAGTAATACACAACAACGAATCTCAAGCCGATTATTGTCGCAGAAAATTGATAGTTACAACTGGGAATATCATTACAATCTGACAGATGAAAATGCTTTCTATGAGGTTTTTAAACAAACTTTTAACAAAATGGTAGAATCATCAAAAAAAGTATCAAAGAAAAAGCAAATAAATAATGAACATGATTGGATAAACAACGAAATAAAAAATGCATGCAATGATAGGGACAGAACTGGTTCTATCGTGCTTGTTGTGTTTTTTAATTGCTCTGTAAACTTAAATCTTGTTTTGTTTATAATATTGCATATTAAATAATTTTGATGACATATTTCACTTCTTTAAGTGATATATAATATATCTTTAATATTTTTTTTATTAATTTAATAGTTTTGTTTCATTTATTTAATTAAACAAATTCAGTGCACGTCGATTGTATAAGTATTTTAATTGTGTAATCTACGAGTGGTAAAAAAAAAGCTTTTCAATTAGTTCTGTGTGCTAGTGTCTTTGTTTAACAAATCTTAATTTTCCCATTACTTTGAGCTTTTTTGATATTTTCTCAGAAATTGTATAGTTTAAATACATTTAAATCGATATACTTAGTATTAGGTATCAGGTGGTACAATTGGTTGCTACTAATGCAAAATGTTGCTACTTGACATTCAGATCTTTGTTAGCTCTGGTTCGTTTCACAGCAATTTCATATCTTTTTTTTTTTTTTATTTCTTTCATTGTTAATTTCTTTTTTTTTTCTTATTTTTTTTTCTCCTCTATTCTTTCTTCCTTTATACTTTATTTCTTATCAATTTTTTCATAATGGTTTGCTCTGCAAAAACCTGTCCTGATGAATCAAGTATTAGCCGTCTCTTTACTTGTTTTGGACCTTGTGGTAATCTTTACCATGCTAAATGCGTTGGTTCTACCAATGGATTTCTTGATAAAGTAATACATTCTGATATTGCCTTTTGGTATTGTACCGACTGCCGTAAGATTTCACTTTCTCAGCTCTCCTTCAAAATTAATTCTTTTAAAGAAAACCTTTTAAAGCTTTCTTAAGGGTTCAATGACTTGCTGACAAACTTTAACACTGCAGTGTCAAATGTAACTACATTTTCCCCTTGCAACGATATGATCAATGTCGAAACATCAACTGATGACTTGATCCAACAACCTGCTTCTATTTCCGTTCCATCAGCTGAATCAGATTTATCAACCAGAACTTCTTCTTCAGCACTATCTGATCGCGACTCTGTTGCAAAAAGAGGAAATAAAAGGATACGAGAAAACTCATCAGTGGTTAAGAATTCAAGTCCCCCTCCAAAACGAACCAATTTAAGGAGCAACTCTAAAAGTCTTATTGATTCAGGCGCATCTAGTTCGTCTCATGTGGCTCTATGCAATTACTCCTAACGTATTAACTCCTAACAAAAAAATATGAAAAAAAACCTAACATTCCCATACAAATTTAGGTGTTATTATAAATGAAAGAACACCTAAATGTTAGGTTTATTTTCATCAAAATTAGGACTTGTTGCATTGTTTATAGTTAGGAGTTATTTCATGATGAAATAACCCCTAAAACCATGTAAGATTTGGCATGTTTTTTAAGAACATCTAGGTTTTATTTCATTTTTAAATTAGGAGATATTACATCCCCAGTTAGGACTTATTTCATTTATTCGTGTTAGCAATTATTGCACTCATTGTTAGGAATTTCTTCATTAGGACTTATTTCATTAGGAATTAATACGTTAGGAGCTATTGCATAGAGCCCCATGTGGCTCTATGCAATAACTCCTAACGTATTAACTCCTAACAAAAAAATATAAAAAAAAACCTAACATTCCCATACAAATTTAGGTGTTATTATAAATGAAAGAACACCTAAATGTTAGGTTTATTTTCATCAAAATTAGGACTTGTTGCATTGTTTATAGTTAGGAGTTATTTCATGATGAAATAACCCCTAAAACCATGTAAGATTTGGCATGTTTTTTAAGAACATCTAGGTTTTATTTCATTTTTAAATTAGGAGATATTACATCCCCAGTTAGGACTTATTTCATTTATTCGTGTTAGCAATTATTGCACTCATTGTTAGGAATTTCTTCATTAGGACTTATTTCATTAGGAATTAATACGTTAGGAGCTATTGCATAGAGCCCATGTGGCTCTATGCAATAACTCCTAACGTATTAACTCCTAACAAAAAAATATGAAAAAAAACCTAACATTCCCATACAAATTTAGGTGTTATTATAAATGAAAGAACACCTAAATGTTAGGTTTATTTTCATCAAAATTAGGACTTGTTGCATTGTTTATAGTTAGGAGTTATTTCATGATGAAATAACCCCTAAAACCATGTAAGATTTGGCATGTTTTTTAAGTACATCTAGGTTTTATTTCATTTTTAAATTAGGAGATATTACATCCCCAGTTAGGACTTATTTCATTTATTCGTGTTAGCAATTATTGCACTCATTGTAAGGAATTTCTTCATTAGGACTTATTTCATTAGGAATTAATACGTTAGGAGCTATTGCATAGAGCCCATGTGGCTCTATGCAATAACTCCTAACGTATTAACTCCTAACAAAAAAATATGAAAAAAAACCTAACATTCCCATACAAATTTAGGTGTTATTATAAATGAAAGAACACCTAAATGTTAGGTTTATTTTCATCAAAATTAGGACTTGTTGCATTGTTTATAGTTAGGAGTTATTTCATGATGAAATAACCCCTAAAACCATGTAAGATTTGGCATGTTTTTTAAGAACATCTAGGTTTTATTTCATTTTTAAATTAGGAGATATTACATCCCCAGTTAGGACTTATTTCATTTATTCGTGTTAGCAATTATTGCACTCATTGTTAGGAATTTCTTCATTAGGACTTATTTCATTAGGAATTAATACGTTAGGAGCTATTGCATAGAGCCCATGTGGCTCTATGCAATAACTCCTAACGTATTAACTCCTAACAAAAAAATATGAAAAAAAACCTAACATTCCCATACAAATTTAGGTGTTATTATAAATGAAAGAACACCTAAATGTTAGGTTTATTTTCATCAAAATTAGGACTTGTTGCATTGTTTATAGTTAGGAGTTATTTCATGATGAAATAACCCCTAAAACCATGTAAGATTTGGCATGTTTTTTAAGAACATCTAGGTTTTATTTCATTTTTAAATTAGGAGATATTACATCCCCAGTTAGGACTTATTTCATTTATTCGTGTTAGCAATTATTGCACTCATTGTTAGGAATTTCTTCATTAGGACTTATTTCATTAGGAATTAATACGTTAGGAGCTATTGCATAGAGCCCTCTATGCAATAACTAGTAACGTATTAACTCCTAACAAAAAAATATGAAAAAAAACCTAACATTCCCATACAAATTAAGGTGTTATTATAAATGAAAGAACACCTAAATGTTAGGTTTATTTTCATCAAAATTAGGACTTGTTGCATTGCTTATAGTTAGGAGTTATTTCATGATGAAATAACCCCTAAAACCATGTAAGATTTGGCATGTTTTTTAAGAACATCTAGGTTTTATTTCATTTTTAAATTAGGAGATATTACATCCCCAGTTAGGACTTATTTCATTTATTCGTGTTAGCAATTATTGCACTCATTGTTAGGAATTTCTTCATTAGGACTTATTTCATTAGGAATTAGTACGTTAGGAGCTATTGCATAGAGCCCATGTGGCTCTATGCAATAACTCCTAACGTATTAACTCCTAACAAAAAAATATGAAAAAAAACCTAACATTCCCATACAAATTTAGGTGTTATTATAAATGAAAGAACACCTAAATGTTATGTTTATTTTCATCAAAATTAGGACTTGTTGCATTGTTTATAGTTAGGAGTTATTTCATGATGAAATAACCCCTAAAACCATGTAAGATTTGGCATGTTTTTTAAGAACATCTAGGTTTTATTTCATTTTTAAATTAGGAGATATTACATCCCCAGTTAGGACTTATTTCATTTATTCGTGTTAGCAATTATTGCACTCATTGTTAGGAATTTCTTCATTAGGACTTATTTCATTAGGAATTAATACGTTAGGAGCTATTGCATAGAGACCATGTGGCTCTATGCAATAACTCCTAACGTATTAACTCCTAACAAAAAAATATGAAAAAAAACCTAACATTCCCATACAAATTTAGGTGTTATTATAAATGAAAGAACACCTAAATGTTAGGTTTATTTTCATCAAAATTAGGACTTGTTGCATTGTTTATAGTTAGGAGTTATTTCATGATGAAATAACCCCTAAAACCGTGTAAGATTTGGCATGTTTTTTAAGAACATCTAGGTTTTATTTCATTTTTAAATTAGGAGATATTACATCCCCAGTTAGGACTTATTTCATTTATTCGTATTAGCAATTATTGCACTCATTGTTAGGAATTTCTTCATTAGGACTTATTTCATTAGGAATTAATACGTTAGGAGCTATTGCATAGAGCCCCATGTGGCTCTATGCAATAACTCCTAACGTATTAACTCCTAACAAAAAAATATGAAAAAAAACCTAACATTCCCATACAAATTTAGGTGTTATTATAAATGAAAGAACACCTAAATGTTAGGTTTATTTTCATCAAAATTAGGACTTGTTGCATTGTTTATAGTTAGGAGTTATTTCATGATGAAATAACCCCTAAAACCATGTAAGATTTGGCATGTTTTTTAAGAACATCTAGGTTTTATTTCATTTTTAAATTAGGAGATATTACATCCCCAATTAGGACTTATTTCATTTGTTCGTGTTAGCAATTATTGCACTCATTGTTAGGAATTTCTTCATTAGAACTTATTTCATTAGGAATTAATACGTTAGGAGCTATTGCATAGAGCCCATGTGGCTCTATGCAATAACTCCTAACGTATTAACTCCTAACAAAAAAATATGAAAAAAAACCTAACATTCCCATACAAATTTAGGTGTTATTATAAATGAAAGAACACCTAAATGTTAGGTTTATTTTCATCAAAATTAGGACTTGTTGCATTGTTTATAGTTAGGAGTTATTTCATGATGAAATAACCCCTAAAACCATGTAATATTTGGCATGTTTTTAAAGAACATCTAGGTTTTATTTCATTTTTAAATTAGGAGATATTACATCCCCAGTTAGGACTTATTTCATTTATTCGTGTTAGCAATTATTGCACTCATTGTTAGGAATTTCTTCATTAGGACTTATTTCATTAGGAATTAATACGTTAGGAGCTATTGCATAGAGCCACATGGGGCTCTATGCAATAGCTCCTAACGTATTAATTCCTAATGAAATAAGTCCTAATGAAGAAATTCCTAACAATGAGTGCAATAATTGCTAACACGAATAAATGAAATAAGTCCTAACTGGGGATGTAATATCTCCTAATTTAAAAATGAAATAAAACCTAGATGTTCTTAAAAAACATGCCAAATCTTACATGGTTTTAGGGGTTATTTCATCATGAAATAACTCCTAACTATAAACAATGCAACAAGTCCTAATTTTGATGAAAATAAACCTAACATTTAGGTGTTCTTTCATTTATAATAACACCTAAATTTGTATGGGAATGTTAGGTTTTTTTTTATATTTTTTTGTTAGGAGTTAATACGTTAGGAGTTATTGCATAGAGCCACATGGGCTCTATGCAATAGCTCCTAACGTATTAATTCCTAATGAAATAAGTCCTAATGAAGAAATTCCTAACAATGAGTGCAATAATTGCTAACACGAATAAATGAAATAAGTCCTAACTGGGGATGTAATATCTCCTAATTTAAAAAGAAATAAAACCTAGATGTTCTTAAAAAACATGCCAAATCTTACATGGTTTTAGGGGTTATTTCATCATGAAATAACTCCTAACTATAAACAATGCAACAAGTCCTAATTTTGATGAAAATAAACCTAACATTTAGGTGGTCTTTCATTTATAATAACACCTAAATTTGTATGGGAATGTTAGGTTTTTTTTCATATTTTTTTGTTAGGAGTTAATACGTTAGGAGTTATTGCATAGAGCCACATGGGGCTCTATGCAATAGCTCCTAACGTATTAATTCCTAATGAAATAAGTCCTAATGAAGAAATTCCTAACAATGAGTGCAATAATTGCTAACACGAATAAATGAAATAAGTCCTAACTGGGGATGTAATATCTCCTAATTTAAAAATGAAATAAAACCTAGATGTTCTTAAAAAACATGCCAAATCTTACATGGTTTTAGGGGTTTTTTCATTATGAAATAACTCCTAACTATAAACAATGCAACAAGTCCTAATTTTGATGAAAATAAACCTAACATTTAGGTGTTCTTTCATTTATAATAACACCTAAATTTGTATGGGAATGTTAGGTTTTTTTTCATATTTTTTTGTTAGGAGTTAATACGTTAGGAGTTATTGCATAGAGCCACATGGGGCTCTATGCAATAGCTCCTAACGTATTAATTCCTAATGAAATAAGTCCTAATGAAGAAATTCCTAACAATGAGTGCAATAATTGCTAACACGAATAAATGAAATAAGTCCTAACTGGGGATGTAATATCTCCTAATTTAAAAATGAAATAAAACCTAGATGTTCTTAAAAAACATGCCAAATCTTACATGGTTTTAGGGGTTATTTCATCATGAAATAACTCCTAACTATAAACAATGCAACAAGTCCTAATTTTGATGAAAATAAACCTAACATTTAGGTGTTCTTTCATTTATAATAACACCGTAATTTGTATGGGAATGTTAGTTTTTTTTCATGTTTTTTTGTTAGGAGTTAATACGTTAGGAGTTATTGCATAGAGCCACATGGGCTCTATGCAATAGCTCCTAACGTATTAATTCCTAATGAAATAAGTCCTTATGAAGAAATTCCTAACAATGAGTGCAATAATTGCTAACATGAATAAATGAAATAAGTCCTAACTGGGGATGTAATATCTCCTAATTTAAAAATGAAATAAAACCTAGATGTTCTTAAAAAACATGCCAAATCTTACATGGTTTTAGGGGTTATTTCATCATGAAATAACTCCTAACTATAAACAATGCAACAAGTCCTAATTTTGATGAAAATAAACCTAACATTTAGGTGTTCTTTCATTTATAATAACACCTAAATTTGTATGGGAATGTTAGGTTTTTTTTCATATTTTTTTGTTAGGAGTTAATACGTTAGGAGTTATTGCATAGAGCCACATGGGCTCTATGCAATAGCTCCTAACGTATTAATTCCTAATGAAATAAGTCCTAATGAAGAAATTCCTAACAATGAGTGCAATAATTGCTAACACGAATAAATGAAATAAGTCCTAACTGGGGATGTAATATCTCCTAATTTAAAAATGAAATAAAACCTAGATGTTCTTAAAAAACATGCCAAATCTTACATGGTTTTAGGGGTTATTTCATCATGAAATAACTCCTAACTATAAACAATGCAACAAGTCCTAATTTTGATGAAAATAAACCTAACATTTAGGTGTTCTTTCATTTATAATAACACCTAAATTTGTATGGGAATGTTAGGTTTTTTTTCATATTTTTTTGTTAGGAGTTAATACGTTAGGAGTTATTGCATAGAGCCCCATGTGGCTCTATGCAATAGCTCCTAACGTATTAATTCCTAATGAAATAAGTCCTAATGAAGAAATTCCTAACAATGAGTGCAATAATTGCTAACACGAATAAATGAAATAAGTCCTAACTGGGGATGTAATATCTCCTAATTTAAAAATGAAATAAAACCTAGATGTTCTTAAAAAACATGCCAAATCTTACATGGTTTTAGGGGTTTTTTCATTATGAAATAACTCCTAACTATAAACAATGCAACAAGTCCTAATTTTGATGAAAATAAACCTAACATTTAGGTGTTCTTTCATTTATAATAACACCTAAATTTGTATGGGAATGTTAGGTTTTTTTCATATTTTTTTGTTAGGAGTTAAAACGTTAGGAGTTATTGCATTGAGCCACATGGGGCTCTATGCAATAGCTCCTAACGTATTAATTCCTAATGAAATAAGTCCTAATGAAGAAATTCCTAACAATGAGTGCAATAATTGCTAACACGAATAAATGAAATAAGTCCTAACTGGGGATGTAATATCTCCTAATTTAAAAATGAAATAAAACCTAGATGTTCTTAAAAAACATGCCAAATCTTACACGGTTTTAGGGGTTATTTCATCATGAAATAACTCCTAACTATAAACAATGCAACAAGTCCTAATTTTGATGAAAATAAACCTAACATTTAGGTGTTCTTTCATTTATAATAACACCTAAATTTGTATGGGAATGTTAGGTTTTTTTTCATATTTTTTTGTTAGGAGTTAATACGTTAGGAGTTATTGAATAGAGCCACATGGGGCTCTATGAAATAGCTCCTAACGTATTAATTCCTAATGAAATAAGTCCTAATGAAGAAATTCCTAACAATGAGTGCAATAATTGCTAACACGAATAAATGAAATAAGTCCTAACTGGGGATGTAATATCTCCTAATTTAAAAATGAAATAAAACCTAGATGTTCTTAAAAAACATGCCAAATCTTACATGGTTTTAGGGGTTATTTCATCATGAAATAACTCCTAACTATAAACAATGCAACAAGTCCTAATTTTGATGAAAATAAACCTAACATTTAGGTGTTCTTTAATTTATAATAACACCTAAATTTGTATGGGAATGTTAGGTTTTTTTTCATATTTTTTTGTTAGGAGTTAATACGTTAGGAGTTATTGCATAGAGCCCCCCATGTGCTCTATGCAATAGCTCCTAACGTATTAATTCCTAATGAAATAAGTCCTAATGAAGAAATTCCTAACAATGAGTGCAATAATTGCTAACACGAATAAATGAAATAAGTCCTAACTGGGGATGTAATATCTCCTAATTTAAAAATGAAATAAAACCTAGATGTTCTTAAAAAACATGCCAAATCTTACACGGTTTTAGGGGTTATTTCATCATGAAATAACTCCTAACTATAAACAATGCAACAAGTCCTAATTTTGATGAAAATAAACCTAACATTTAGGTGTTCTTTCATTTATAATAACACCTAAATTTGTATGGGAATGTTAGGTTTTTTTTCATATTTTTTTGTTAGGAGTTAATACGTTAGGAGTTATTGCATAGAGCCACATGGGGCTCTATGCAATAGCTCCTAACGTATTAATTCCTAATGAAATAATTCCTAATGAAGAAATTCCTAACAATGAGTGCAATAATTGCTAACACGAATAAATGAAATAAGTCCTAACTGGGGATGTAATATCTCCGAATTTAAAAATGAAATAAAACCTAGATGTTCTTAAAAAACATGCCAAATCTTACATGGTTTAAGGGGTTATTTCATCATGAAATAACTCCTAACTATAAACAATGCAACAAGTCCTAATTTTGATGAAAATAAACCTAACATTTAGGTGTTCTTTCATTTATAATAACACCTAAATTTGTATGGGAATGTTAGGTTTTTTTTCATATTTTTTTGTTAGGAGTTAATACGTTAGGAATTATTGCATAGAGCCACATGGGGCTCTATGCAATAGCTCCTAACGTATTAATTCCTAATGAAATAAGTCCTAATGAAGAAATTCCTAACAATGAGTGCAATAATTGCTAACACGAATAAATGAAATAAGTCCTAACTGGGGATGTAATATCTCCTAATTTAAAAATTAAATAAAATCTAGATGTTCTTAAAAAACATGCCAAATCTTACACGGTTTTTAGGGGTTATTTCATCATGAAATAACTCCTAACTATAAACAATGCAACAAGTCCTAATTTTGATGAAAATAAACCTAACATTTAGGTGTTCTTTCATTTATAATAACACCTAAATTTGTATGGGAATGTTAGGTTTTTTTTCATATTTTTTTGTTAGGAGTTAATACGTTAGGAGTTATTGCATAGAGCCGCCTCCATGTGCTCTATGCAATAGCTCCTAACGTATTAATTCCTAATGAAATAAGTCCTAATGAAGAAATTCCTAACAATGAGTGCAATAATTGCTAACACGAATAAATGAAATAAGTCCTAACTGGGGATGTAATATCTCCTAATTTAAAAATGAAATAAAACCTAGATGTTCTTAAAAAACATGCCAAATCTTACATGGTTTTAGGGGTTATTTCATCATGAAATAACTCCTAACTATAAACAATGCAACAAGTCCTAATTTTGATGAAAATAAACCTAACATTTAGGTGTTCTTTCATTTATAATAACAACTAAATTTGTATGGGAATGTTAGGTTTTTTTTCATATTTTTTTGTTAGGAGTTAATACGTTAGGAGTTATTGCATAGAGCCACGGCTAACCTAACATTCCCATACAAATTTAGGTGTTATTATAAATGAAAGAACACCTAAATGTTAGGTTTATTTTCATCAAAATTAGGACTTGTTGCATTGTTTATAGTTAGGAGTTATTTCATGATGAAATAACCCCTAAAACCGTGTAAGATTTGGCATGTTTTTTAAGAACATCTAGGTTTTATTTCATTTTTAAATTAGGAGATATTACATCCCCAGTTAGGACTTATTTCATTTATTCGTGTTAGCAATTATTGCACTCATTGTTAGGAATTTCTTCATTAGGACTTATTTCATTAGGAATTAATACGTTAGGAGCTATTGCATAGAGCCCCATGTGGCTCTATGCAATAACTCCTAACGTATTAACTCCTAACAAAAAAAATATGAAAAAAAAACCTAACATTCCCATACAAATTTAGGTGTTATTATAAATGAAAGAACACCTAAATGTTAGGTTTATTTTCATCAAAATTAGGACTTGTTGCATTGTTTATAGTTAGGAGTTATTTCATGATGAAATAACCCCTAAAACCGTGTAAGATTTGGCATGTTTTTTAAGAACATCTAGGTTTTATTTCATTTTTAAATTAGGAGATATTACATCCCCAGTTAGGACTTATTTCATTTATTCGTGTTAGCAATTATTGCACTCATTGTTAGGAATTTCTTCATTAGGACTTATTTCATTAGGAATTAATACGTTAGGAGCTATTGCATAGAGCCCCATGTGGCTCTATGCAATAACTCCTAACGTATTAACTCTTAACAAAAAAATATGAAAAAAAAACCTAACATTCCCATACAAATTTAGGTGTTATTATAAATGAAAGAACACCTAAATGTTAGGTTTATTTTCATCAAAATTAGGACTTGTTGCATTGTTTATAGTTAGGAGTTATTTCATGATGAAATAACCCCTAAAACCGTGTAAGATTTGGCATGTTTTTTAAGAACATCTAGGTTTTATTTCATTTTTAAATTAGGAGATATTACATCCCCAGTTAGGACTTATTTCATTTATTCGTGTTAGCAATTATTGCACTCATTGTTAGGAATTTCTTCATTAGGACTTATTTCATTGGGAATTATTACGTTAGGAGCTATTGCATAGAGCCCCATGTGGCTCGGCTCTATGCAATAACTCCTAACGTATTAACTCCTAACAAAAAAATATGAAAAAAAACCTAACATTCCCATAAAAATTTAGGTGTTATTATAAATGAAAGAACACCTAAATGTTAGGTTTATTTTCATCAAAATTAGGACTTGTTGCATTGTTTATAGTTAGGAGTTATTTCATGATGAAATAACCCCTAAAACCATGTAAGATTTGGCATGTTTTTTAAGAACATCTAGGTTTTATTTCATTTTTAAATTAGGAGATATTACATCCCCAGTTAGGACTTATTTCATTTATTCGTGTTAGCAATTATTGCACTCATTGTTAGGAATTTCTTCTTTGGACTTATTTCATTAGGAATTAATACGTTAGGAGCTATTGCATAGAGCCACATGGGCTCTATGCAAACTCCTAACGTATTAACTCCTAACAAAAAAATATGAAAAAAAACCTAACATTCCCATACAAATTTAGGTGTTATTATAAATGAAAGAACACCTAAATGTTAGGTTTATTTTCATCAAAATTAGGACTTGTTGCATTGTTTATAGTTAGGAGTTATTTCATGATGAAATAACCCCTAAAACCATGTAAGATTTGGCATGTTTTTTAAGAACATCTAGGTTTTATTTCATTTTTAAATTAGGAGATATTACATCCCCAGTTAGGACTTATTTCATTTATTCGTGTTAGCAATTATTGCACTCATTGTTAGGAATTTCTTCATTAGGACTTATTTCATTAGGAATTAATACGTTAGGAGCTATTGCATAGAGCCCATGTGGCTCTATGCAATAACTCCTAACGTATTAACTCCTAACAAAAAAATATGAAAAAAAACCTAACATTCCCATACAAATTTAGGTGTTATTATAAATGAAAGAACACCTAAATGTTAGGTTTATTTTCATCAAAATTAGGACTTGTTGCATTGTTTATAGTTAGGAGTTATTTCATGATGAAATAACCCCTAAAACCATGTAAGATTTGGCATGTTTTTTAAGAACATCTAGGTTTTATTTCATTTTTAAATTAGGAGATATTACATCCCCAGTTAGGACTTATTTCATTTATTCGTGTTAGCAATTATTGCACTCATTGTTAGGAATTTCTTCATTAGGACTTATTTCATTAGGAATTAATACGTTAGGAGCTATTGCATAGAGCCCATGTGGCTCTATGCAATAACTCCTAGCGTATTAACTCCTAACAAAAAAATATGAAAAAAAACCTAACATTCCCATACAAATTTAGGTGTTATTATAAATGAAAGAACACCTAAATGTTAGGTTTATTTTCATCAAAATTAGGACTTGTTGCATTGTTTATAGTTAGGAGTTATTTCATGATGAAATAACCCCTAAAACCATGTAAGATTTGCCATGTTTTTTAAGAACATCTAGGTTTTATTTCATTTTTAAATTAGGAGATATTACATCCCCAGTTAGGACTTATTTCATTTATTCGTGTTAGCAATTATTGCACTCATTGTTAGGAATTTCTTCATTAGGACTTATTTCATTAGGAATTAATACGTTAGGAGCTATTGCATAGAGCCCATGTGGCTCTATGCAATAACTCCTAACGTATTAACTCCTAACAAAAAAATATGAAAAAAAACCTAACATTCCCATACAAATTTAGGTGTTATTATAAATGAAAGAACACCTAAATGTTAGGTTTATTTTCATCAAAATTAGGACTTGTTGCATTGTTTATAGTTAGGAGTTATTTCATGATGAAATAACCCCTAAAACCGTGTAAGATTTGGCATGTTTTTTAAGAACATCTAGGTTTTATTTCATTTTTAAATTAGGAGATATTACATCCCCAGTTAGGACTTATTTCATTTATTCGTGTTAGCAATTATTGCACTCATTGTTAGGAATTTCTTCATTAGGACTTATTTCATTAGGAAATAATACGTTAGGAGCTATTGCATAGAGCCCATGTGGCTCTATGCAATAACTCCTAACGTATTAACTCCTAACAAAAAAATATGAAAAAAAACCTAACATTCCCATACAAATTTAGGTGTTATTATAAATGAAAGAACACCTAAATGTTAGGTTTATTTTCATCAAAATTAGGACTTGTTGCATTGTTTATAGTTAGAAGTTATTTCATGATGAAATAACCCCTAAAACCGTGTAAGATTTGGCATGTTTTTTAAGAACATCTAGGTTTTATTTCATTTTTAAATTAGGAGATATTACATCCCCAGTTAGGACTTATTTCATTTATTCGTGTTAGCAATTATTGCACTCATTGTTAGGAATTTCTTCATTAGGACTTATTTCATTAGGAATTAATACGTTAGGAGCTATTGCATAGAGCCCATGTGGCTCTATGCAATAACTCCTAACGTATTAACTCCTAACAAAAAAATATGAAAAAAAACCTAACATTCCCATACAAATTTAGGTGTTATTATAAATGAAAGAACACCTAAATGTTAGGTTTATTTTCATCAAAATTAGGACTTGTTGCATTGTTTATAGTTAGGAGTTATTTCATGATGAAATAACCCCTAAAACCATGTAAGATTTGGCATGTTTTTTAAGAACATCTAGGTTTTATTTCATTTTTAAATTAGGAGATATTACATCCCCAGTTAGGACTTATTTCATTTATTCGTGTTAGCAATTATTGCACTCATTGTTAGGAATTTCTTCATTAGGACTTATTTCATTAGGAATTAATACGTTAGGAGCTATTGCATAGAGCCCATGTGGGCTCTATGCAATAACTCCTAACGTATTAACTCCTAACAAAAAAATATGAAAAAAAACCTAACATTCCCATACAAATTTAGGTGTTATTATAAATGAAAGAACACCTAAATGTTAGGTTTATTTTCATCAAAATTAGGACTTGTTGCATTGTTTATAGTTAGGAGTTATTTCATGATGAAATAACCCCTAAAACCGTGTAAGATTTGGCATGTTTTTTAAGAACATCTAGGTTTTATTTCATTTTTAAATTAGGAGATATTACATCCCCAGTTAGGACTTATTTCATTTATTCGTGTTAGCAATTATCGCACTCATTGTTAGGAATTTCTTCATTAGGACTTATTTCATTAGGAATTAATACGTTAGGAGCTATTGCATAGAGCCAACAGGGTGATTGGCTATGTATGGAATTGGTGATGGAATTACGTATGAAGTCCGTAACAATGGTTTCAAGGGCTCTTTCAACTTAGAGTGACTTCCAAGTCTCTGCTCATGATCTTAGAACAGTGCTAGACAGGCAAAATACGTCTCACTTCTATTCACATATTTTGTTTCGATTGCTTTTTGGTCGCCAGAGATATCTTTTGACCTATCACATACTATGTACTTCGCTTTAGTGTCTGCCCAAAGTTCTTTTAATTCTGCCTTTCTAGCTATTTACGTAGAAGGAGTGTGTCTTATTTCAGGCACTTCTTTTGCCGAGGCATACAATTTTGTTTAAAGTTCAGCCGAAAAAATAAAATCATCTAAGAACGACATCGCGAAAGCCATATCCTCAAATTGAGTGGTTCTCAAAAGAACATTTTAATGAAAAATTAATGGGGTGAAAGCGTTGGAACACAACGAAAGGCAAGAGAGCAGTACAAAAGACTTGGTTAATATGGCCAAATTTCAACAATTTGATGAAACTTACTAAAAAAGCTGGGGAAAAGTTCACAAGACTTGATAAATTTGACAAAATGTCGAGACTAGTTAATATCAACTTGTTAAAAACAAAAAAAAAACTGCGGAAAAGTACACAAGACTATTTTAAATCGAACAGAGATAGGAAAAAGTTATTGATAAGACAATTAGTTATTGATAAGATAATTAATAAAAATTAATTAAAAATTGTTCGAAAATTTATACAAGACTTTATTAATGTATAAACAAATGTCTGATGGCGTGGTTAAAAATTTGCACTACTTGAAAAAGAGACGGGGGAAAGTACAAATGACTTTCTTAACTCGATAAAAAAAGTCGAAAATCGTTGATATTTAGTTGGAAACTGTTTGCGAATCGTGTGAAAAGTTCAAAGGACTTAATTAATTTGACACGAAAGTGTCGACAATTGTCAATAAAAATTGTCGAAACAGTACAAAAAACAGCGAAAAAATATTAAAAGATTTGAAACTTGACACTTGTTGAAGAGGAATAAAAAACCTGAGAAAAAGTACTTCAGATTAATTGTTGGCGCAAAAGATTAACCAACGCGAACAAAAAGTTCTATAAAGACTTGAGAAAGTATTGAAAATTGTTACTAACAATTTGTTGTTGTTAAAAAAATTAATGGAAATTGTATACAAAACGAGGGAAAAGTTCACACGACTTTCTTAAATCGACTGAATAAAATGTCGAAAAATAGTTAAAACGATTTGTTAACACTGTTTAAAAGTAACAAAAAGTTCACAAGATTTTCTTGCTCCGACAAAATGTCGAAAATTAATAGAACAGTTATTAACAAAAACTGTGTACAAATGAAGCGAAAAGTGCAAAAGACTAAATTAATTTGACACGAAAGTAGTATTGATACTTGCTAATAAAAATTATTGAAGAAGTTTAGAAAACCCGAGAAAAGTTCAAAAGACTGTAGACTCAACATAAAAATTGTAATTTTTCAAAAAATGAAGATCTGAGCAAAAAGTACAAAAGACTTGGATAAATCAGGGGACTTGAAAGCCGGTGTCAAGAGTTCCACTAGTCAAAAAATAAAAATGATTTCGAAGAATTAAGAGTGAAAAGTTCAAAAGACTTTGTTAAAAGAGACAGAAAAGTTTCTCGAAACGTAATAAAATGAAAAACCGAAAGAAACGTTTGAAGTCGTTCTTAAAAGAACCAAAAAAGCTATAGGTAGTTGACTGGTTGACAACGTTAAACGTTAAGTATATCTTTCAAAAAAAAAAATAATAGAATTTATTTTATTTTAATATAAAAAAAAATGTTTTGCGACTTGGTTAAAACCAGCGAATCGTTAAGAAATCCAATGACATTTAATTGCAATTGTCAGCAAAATCACGTAAATGCTTTATCCAATCAGTGTAAAAGCTTGAAGAAAGTTGTAATATCTTTTTGAAACGTCAAAATAATTCTCAAAAAGTATCGAGAATGTTTAAAAATCGTTGCAAAACCGAAGCTCTCAAAAGAACCTTTTAATGAAAAATGATTGTGTGCAAACGTGAAACGTTATCATACACTTTAGAATCAATCGGAAAAAATTTAATTAAATTGAAAAGCATTCAATAGAATGGAAAACACAAATATAAAGAGAAGAGTCAAGATAACTGTTCAACAAAAGGTTTGCGTTTCGAATTATTCACATTAATAATATGCAAAAAATAATATATGTGCAGTTGGGTGAGAGGGCGATGTCAAATTGCCCTTACAAAAATTTAATAATTTATTATATTATATGTATACGTATTTATATCGATATAAATTTGCCAATCAAAAATATAATAATACACTGACCTTGTACAAACTGTTTCATAAAATGGAATGGCGGCTTTTCTCTTCAAAACTGCTTCTTGTAGATGATTGCTTGATCAGGAAAGTCCCACATTGCTACGCAGCAAAAACACTGTGGCGTCCGAATATAAAGCTGATGACAATCAAATATGGTGTCTAGGGTGCAGCACACGGCATATGCGTAAATCAAATCCATCCTCGGATGCAGCTCTTTTGGACGAAATCACCAACCAACATGGAGCGAGTACACACAAAAAAAAAGGGCTTCGAGTCAGCAGCAACAAACTTCCAGCGAGAGATGCTTGTAACACCCAACTTTGCAACTCCTGGTTAAACTCCTCGATATAGCCTCTTGTCAATGATGTCCTGCCAGAAAAACTTTTCCTTAAAAGGTTTTCTTTATAATTTTATTTTTACTTTAAGCTTATAAAATTTCAATTATTTTAATAAGAAAGTTTGATTTGTATTTAAAAGGAACTTGGAAACAATGAAAATAGCGACTTCTGTCGGCATCAAAGGCAAAACTGTTTGAATATATTGTAACTAATAAGATAAATTTTGGTTTTATGGAACAAATATCGACATGCCAGCATGGCTTTGTTTCTGGTAGATCGACATCTACTAACTTGATTTCGTTCACCAAGTACCTTTTCGACTCCCTTGAGTCAGGATATCAAGCGGATGTGATCTTCACAGATTTCAATAAAGCTTTTGACACTGTTTGTAATAAAATTCTTCTGAATAAAATAAAACTGTTTGGAATACACTCTTCGTTATTTGAATGGATACAAAGTTATTTATCCAATAGAAAACAAATTGTTAAAATAAATAATTTCTTATCTAAACCAATTGGTGTACTATCTGGTGCTCCACAAGGAAGCCATATAGGACCATTACTTTCCAATATTTTCGTAAACGAAATGGTAATGCAAAATGCTTGATGTATGCTGATGATTTGAAAATTTTTAATCGTGTTAAAATTTGAATGATTGTGAAGTTCTGCAAAATGAGTTAAATATTATCGCTACTTGGTGTACTGATAATGGTCTATCGCTTAACGTCAATAAATGTCACTTGTTTTTTGATTACAGAACCTTAATTCCTATACAGTTCCTGGATTCAATTTCCAACTTTCTTCTCAGACAAGAAACAGAAGTAAATGACTTAGGTGTAATTTTTGATACGAAACTTTCTTTTTCTCTTCACATTGATTTTGTTGTCGCAAAAGCAAACTCTTTACTTGTTTTTTTTAAAAAGAAGTTGTTCAATATTTTCTAACCCGTACACTCTTAAGTCAGTTTATATGTCATTAGTCCGACCTATTCTTGAATACTGCGCTATTGTGTGGTGTCCATGTAGTTCCATTTCAAAATTGCATTTAGAAAGAGTTCAAAAAGCCTTTACCCGTTACGTAGTAAGAAAATTAAATTGGAATCTTGACCAAATGCCTTCATATACAACACGTTGTGCTTACAGTCGTTAGAAAAAAGAAGAAATATGCATTGTATATTATTTGTTGACGATGTTTTCTCGTACAGAATTATTTGCCCCAAAATTCTTCAGTCATTTTATTTGTATGCACCAAAAAGATGTATTAGACAAAGAAATCTATTTTACAACCCTTTTCATTTATACACTTATAGTTCAAATGAGCCTATAACAAAATGTATTAAGCTTTTTAACTTGATATGTTGTGAAATCGATTTAAGTGTACCTAACCTAGATCTAAATTGAAGATATGTTTGTTAGAAATAAATTTTACTTAATGAATAGTTTTAATATACTTATTATTATTTTTTATTACAGATTTAAAACTGTAAGAGTTATACTCGGTAGGTTAAATAAATAAATAAATAAATAAATAAAAAAACGAAAAAATCTAAGAGACAACTTCTCGTATTAAATGTCGCGTTTTTTTTTAAATAAATTATTTAGTTCTGTCAGAAGGACAGTGAAAAGTCAGAGCTGGCCTGAGGCTTGTTCGTGTACTTTGGATTTAGAATACACTAAATGTAACCAATAGAAATTGTATTTACACCAAAAGGACAATATATACATGAACACATACCACAATGCGAATTTGCGTTATTTTCGTAGTTTTCTAATTTTTTTCTGGGAATAAATAAACATATATAAAAAAAAAATTATCCAGTTTAAGACAAATACATATTTCTTTTTGGAAAAAAATAAAACAATAATAAAAAACTATATTTAACACTAGCCCCATAAATATGCGCAAGTACTTACCTTATTTTGATGATTTTGAATGTTTCTTTCGTTTTTTTAGAGCAGAAAAAAATTTAATTTATATAACTTTAGAATTTGAATAAAATAAAAATAGAATAAAATATCTATCTATCAAAAAAAAAAAAAAAAAAAAAAACCTGCAGACGGCAGCAATGCCATGCTCTAATTTATTCAAATAAGAAGCAAACAATGTAAACAAAATTGAAATAATTTGAATAAAATTTCTATCTATATATAACTTTAGAAATATTTATCCCAATAATTTTCATATCGGAACCCATTTGATTTATTCAAATACTCAAAAAATTGTAAACGCTACAAAGATTGGCGTGAAACACCAAACAATTTTTCAAGGGGAAACCTAGCCTTAAAGAAGCGATTACAATTTAGTTTTTGTTTTAAAAATAAGAGTAGACTGTCGAAAAATCATTCATTGTGGGGGATTTTGATCTAGGTATTGTAGCAAACTTTTAATCTGCCAACTCTGCATCTTGCATATTTGTACTGATCATCAAAGATGACTATAATTGGCATTGTACTATCTACTATATTTTCCAGTCAGTAGCATTGTAAACTTCGTGACACATCCTACACTAGTTAAGCTAGCTATTTACCTAACCTTATTAATTTGTGAAATTCTATAGTTTTTATTTTAAAAAAGTATTAAAGTTCATAATTGAAGTTATAAAGATTTTCTTGTTTTACTTCGCGAAAACTTTTATTAAAGCTTCCGCAAAGTGGTGACCCCGTATTTTTTTTAAACACGCGCAGAAACGGTTAATATGAAAAAATAAATAGCTTAATTTTTAACAGAAAAACGTGTTTCAAAAAAATTGTCTGTCTGTAAATTATGACGAATACAACGCCGGTTACAAGTGTATCCAATACACTACCTGTTACGACATCACCTGCAACACCTCTGTTTACCACATGGTCAAGGACTTCACCTACAAATGGTCCCAGGACTGAAATTCATAAAGTCTCTGTAAGAGTTCCACCTTTCTGGCGCACCCGACCTGAATAGTGGTTTTCTCAAATAGAATCACAATTTATTACATCCGGTATTACTGCGGACACCACAAAGTAACACACAGTAGTGGCTGTCATAGAAAGTAATATACTTGCTGAAGTAAGTGATATAATCCTTCAACTGCCAGCTGAAAATATGTACAGCACACTAAAATGCAGGCTCATCGAAATATTCGCCGGTTCCGAAGAAAACAAAATAAAAAAACTTTTACAAGAAATTGATCTAGGTGATAAAAGACCATCACAGCTTTTGCGCGAAATGAAAGACTTGGTTGGCAACTAGATTAATGATGTTTTACTTAAAGCATTATGGGTGCAGCATTTACCATCTGACACCAGAGGTATTTTAACCGTAAGTAACGATAAACTTCCTCAGTTAGCCGTTCTTGCCGACAAAGTAGTGGAAGCAAGTCAAGGCAATAATACCGTTTCTGCAATCACCTCATATATCGCAATAGCATCGTCATCAACATCAGCTAAAACAGCATTGAATACATCCCCACATGATCTGTTATACAAAATTGATGCTTTAGCAAACGAGATAGCGGAAATAAAAGTCAACATGAGGGGAAGGGAGAACACACGCAGAGCATTTTTTCAACGGTCTCGCTCACGCTCCCATAATCTAGCACGAGAAAAAGGTGTAGCTGGTATCACCATAAATTTGGCAAAAAAGTAAGAAATTCCACACAGTCATGCAAATTGAACAACAACAACTTTTCGGAAAACTAACAAGTCCATCTTTTTCATCAAAGGCGACAATAGATAGACAAATAAGTAATACACGTCGCTTATTTGTTTTTGATCCACACACTAAATTCAACTTTCTCATTGATACGGGAGCTGACATTTCTATAATTCTCCCATCTCAGAGAAAAAAATGCAACTGTTGTAATTTTAACCTGTTTGCAGCAAACGGAACAAAAATTTCAACATACGGTACTAAAAATTTGTTAGTTACACTTGGACTTCGGCGCAGTTTCCAGTGGAAATTTATAATAGCTGAAGTGACTAAACCCATTATCGGAGCAGATTTTTTGCAGCAACACGGACTTTTAGTGGATCTTACTCAGAAAAAATTAATAGACAAAACGACACATATTGAAATAAGTGCAAGTGTAACAAAGCCTTTTTCTCCTCAAGTGTCATTTATTGAAGATACATCGCCTTTTAGTGCACTTACCAAACAATTTTCCGATGTGTTTTCTCCCTGTATTATTAAGTCCCCTATTGATTCTAGTGTTACAAACCATATTATTACAAAAGGTCTACCAGTTCATTCACGTCCTCGTCGTCTGTCACCGGAAAAACTTGCTGCAGCTAAAAAAGAGTTCAACTTAATAATGGAACAGGGAATGTACCGCCTTTCCAAAATTCCCTGTTCTAGTCTTTTACAAATGGTGAAGAAGTCAGACGGATCGTGGCGTGTTTGCGGAGACTATCATGCACCCAACGCTGCAACAGAACCCGATAGATATCCGTTACGCATTTTGCAAGACTGTACACACTTTTTGGATTGAAAACGTATTTTTTCAGTAGTCGATCTATACCGCGCTTACAGTCAGATACCCATCGAAGAAGCAGATATTCCCAAGACAGCCATATCAACACCGTTTGGGCTTTTTGAATGTCTTGTCATGTTCGGTGGTCTAAAGAATGACGCTCAGACTTTTCAACGGACGATCGATGAAGCATTACGAGAGCTCGTTTTTGCTTTTCCTTATATTGATGACATTTGTATAGCTTCCGACAACATGGAACAGCACATTGAACATCTGTGTCTAGTGTTCGAGCGAATCAGGAAGTTTCATCTCGTTGTTAATGTCTCAAATTCTTGGGACATCTCATTGCAAAATGATGGAATCAAACCTCTCTCAGAAAAGATTCAAGCAATTTTGAATTGCAAATTTCCCACTCAGGAAAATGCTTTGAGAAGATTTATAGCTACAATTAATTTTTACAGACGGTTTCTACCTCACGCTGCTGAGAAACAACTCAAATTACAAGCATTAATAAAAGGCAATAAGAGAAACGATAAAACGCAAATTCAGTGGACAGACGTAGGCAAAGCTGCTTTTGAAGAATGTAAAACTAATCTTGCGGAAGCAACACTTTTAGCTCATCCTTCTGTTAATGCTGATTTATCATTGTATGTTGACGAAACAACATTGAAATAAAAAGTGTCCCGATGAATAGCAATGACAATGTATACGATGTGGTCAGTGCAGTAGGTGAAGCATTAGGCGTTGCAATAAATGAAGATGATATTGAGGAGGTATATGCTTTCACTGACAGACGTAACAACTAAATGATGAACTTATCAGTCAGCTTCTATCGAAAACAGAAAAACATTCAATCATTGAAAAAGCTAAGAGAAAGAAAACTTTTAAGTTTGCAGAAATATGTAAAATAGAAAACACCACAGAGAAATCTATCTACGGGAATCATGTTGTTTATGTGAATAGTCAATTAACACCACACTTCAAAAAGCTACTGTGGCTAGCTCAAACTAAAGCAATAGCGACTAACTGGAAGTACGTATGGTTTAGGAGTAAGAAAAATTCTTGCAAGAAAAAGTGATGGAGAGAAAATTATAGAGATTGAATCAGACGATGATATCGACAAAATAATATAACGCATTATATCTGTGAGTACACTTGCGAATAAAAATTTAACAACACAATGGAAAATGAAAATAAAATAAATGAAATTACAAATATAAATTTTAAAATTTTGAAATCAATTAATTAATTTAAAAGTTATGCGAAAACTAAAAATTAATTGTCGTGTTTCTTTTTAAATATTGCATCGTTAAGAAGAAATTGTAATTCTTTTCTAGTAAATTACAATGAAATTTTGCAAAAAATCGATGTATTCGCTTTGGCAGAAATAAACATCAAATCTGAAGAAAACGCTTTTTTTATTATTGATGGATTTAAAACAGAATATTTTAATAGACGAAGTTCAAGAGGAGGGGGAATAGCAGTGTTTAAAAAAAATAATATCAAATACGATGCAGTTGCAAAAAAAATTAGCTCTTACGAAAGTATTGTCATAAATATAAAACGAGAAAATCTTGAAGGAACTATAATTGCTGTATACAAAGCTCCCAGCTTACGTGTTAATCATTTCATTAAAGAACTTATCACATAGACAAATTTGACAAGAAAAGAAAATTAATCATTATTGGAGATATTAATATTAACACGAAAAATCGAAGTAATCCTGCTGTTAATAGTTATCTTTCAGTGATATCTTCAAAAGGACTTACAAATACAATTATGTCATACACTCAAGTCACAAAAACATCGAAAACATTAATAGATCACTGCTTAATTGGAGTACAAAATACTGAGATTATGTCATCAGTCATAGAAGTTAAGATATCTGATCACTATGCCATTTACAGTGTGCTTTTATCTAATAACAGAGAAGAGCTTACAGAGAGTAATACACAACAACGAATCTCAAGCCGATTATTGTCGCAGAAAATTGATAGTTACAACTGGGAATATCATTACAATCTGACAGATGAAAATGCTTTCTATGAGGTTTTTAAACAAACTTTTAACAAAATGGTAGAATCATCAAAAAAAGTATCAAAGAAAAAGCAAATAAATAATGAACATGATTGGATAAACAACGAAATAAAAAATGCATGCAATGATAGGGACAGAACTGGTTCTATCGTGCTTGTTGTGTTTTTTAATTACTCTGTAAACTTAAATCTTGTTTTGTTTATAATATTGCATATTAAATAATTTTGATGACATATTTCACTTCTTTAAGTGATATATAATATATCTTTAATATTTTTTTTATTAATTTAATAGTTTTGTTTCATTTATTTAATTAAACAAATTCAGTGCACGTCGATTGTATAAGTATTTTAATTGTGTAATCTACGAGTGATAAAAAAATAAAGCTTTTCAATTAGTTCTGTGTGCTAGTGTCTTTGTTTAACAAATCTTAATTTTCCCATTACTTTGAGCTTTTTTGATATTTTCTCAGAAATTGTATAGTTTAAATACATTTAAATCGATATACTTAGTATTAGGTATCAGGTGGTACAATTGGTTGCTACTAATGCAGTCGATCTTCAACTGTGAAAGAGTGCGGACGTGTTGACGACTTTCACAGTGTATAAAATAATTTCGGTGTGTTCAAATTGAATTAAATTCACTTACACTTTAAGTGCACTCATTGCACAATTTTTACTGGCAATTTGCCAAGAACATTTAAAAGGCAAGTTAGCCTAGAGGGTAGCGTGGCCGACGACAAACTGGAAGGGCGTGGGTTCGAGCCCCACCCTGGTCAGGGCTTTTTTTTAAATAAGTTTTGGGAAAAAGTCAACAAAAACAGAGAGCAGAAAGAACAGCAAATGATAAAATCAAAGGGGACATCGGAAGATGATCCCCCAACAACAAGTCAAGCAGCCAAAACATCAGGTGATGCAGCAGCAGCAGTTAAGGTAGCGGTGCCTTCCATAGAAGCCCTGCCAACAACGACAGCGTCATCGGCACGTGCCGAAGTTAATACAAGCAGCATAGCGACTGCAACAACAAGCTTTGTAAAAGGCACGATTTCAACACCAGTTCGTGCCATAGCAATTACAAAGGAGGATAAAAAGAGAAGGCGTATCATAAGATACAAGCCACACCTTATAAACCGTGCCGATAGGAGAACTAGAGCTAGGTTGGCTAAGGCATCGGCTCAAGCCAAAATGCAGAGCCAGATAGAAAGCTCCTCTTATGAGGATGACGATGTGAAAAACAACGAATATAATGTTGAGGGCGATGACGAGGCAGAGGCTGACGATGAAATCGCTAAAGAAGCTAACGGCGAAAGCAAGAAAGGGGCAGCCGACGATAAGAAGACATGTGAGCAAAACGTCGCTGAGGTAGATGCCGAAGACATTGCTTACATGTCCATAGAAGGGGAGGGGCACTACGTGAGTGGCGAGTTGGTGGACCTTTCACCTCCAGAAGACTCAGACGATGAGCAAGACAAAATTGCATCACTGACGGAGCAAATTTCCTCCCTCATGGAAATGGTGAAAGCGCTCAAAGTCAAGCAAGAAGCGCGGAGAGAAAAAGAGCGCCTTGTTGCTCTTGAAAATAAAAGACAAAAAGCGCTCCAAGAGCAGCACAATGCAGCAAAACTACAGCAGCCTCCTAAACAACAACCACTCCCAGAACTGCAGCACAAAAAGAAGCAGCCGACACAACAACTGCAGCCCCAGCATCGTCCTCAGCGGACACAGCAACTGCAGCCTCAGCAACAGCATCAGCAACCGCAAATACAGCAACAACAACAAAAGTCACAGAAGCAACAACAACAGCAACAACAAATACAACAACAAAAGTCACAGAAGCAACAACAACAGCAGAAACAACAACAGCAGCGACAACCGCAGCAGAAGCAGACACCACAACAACAGTCACAACAGCAACAGCGACAGCAACATCAGCAACAGCAACAGCAACAGCAACAGCAACAGCAACAGCAACAGCAACAGCAACAGCAACAGCAACAGCAACAGCAACAGCAACAGCAACAGCAACAGCAACAGCAACAGCAACAGCAACAGCAACAGCAACAGCAACAGCAACAGCAACAGCAACAGCAACAGCAACAGCAACAGCAACAGCAACAGCAACAGCAACAGCAACAGCAACAGCAACAGCCACAAGCAAAGAAAGGTAAGGTGCCACCAATTAATACCTTCAAAATAGAATTAAAAGACACAATAGAGTTATGTAAGTCGGCCATAGGCAACAATTTTATTATTAAAAGGTTGGACGCAGACCGACACGCTATTCATTGCTCTTCGGTCGAGCATTATAAAAAAGTCAAAGATCTCTTGTCTCAAACGAAGACAGAATATTACAGTTTCACCCCGAAGGAAGACAAGCTACAAACAGTCCTCCTGAAGGGTATCGAATCCTCTACGGATCCGCAGGAACTCTTAGCTGAGCTCCGTCAAGTGGCGAGCGATGATCTCGATTTTATCGGGGTCAGACCGTTTTCCACAGTTAAGGCTAGACGGGAGAATCGGAATTTACCATTCTTCCTAGTTCAGCTCTCGCCCCAAAGCAAGTTGAATGGTTTAAGGAGGATAACCGTCCTAAACTACCAAATTGTAAGATGGGAAAAATTAAATAGGCAGAGAGACATGCTTCAATGCATGAACTGCCAAGGATACGGCCACGTGGCAGCAAACTGTGGTATGGATCCAGTTTGTGTCAAGTGTGGAGAGTCCCACAAGATAGGTGAATGTAAACTCGGAAAAGAGAGGGTCGAAGACAGGACCCAGTTAAAGTGTGCACTTTGCCGAGCCTCCGGGCACCCCGCAAACTATCGGGGATGTCCGAAGTTTCAGGAAATGAAAAAAAAACAAAGACCAAAAGAAGACAGTAGAGGTGAGACGCCCTGAAGTACGCCAGACATCAACTTCCGTCAATCCCGCAATTTCTTACGCCCAAATGGCGTCCGGAAAGGGAAAAACGGTACAGCCTCAACCACAAGTAGCCAAACAGGTCCAAGTGCCTACGGCTCCTGTGCCAGAGGCAGATCTGATGCAGGTGTTGCTGACCATTCATGGTCAGTTAACCGACGTGCAAAAACAGATCAGGGAGCAGGCGGCTAGGGTGGATTACCTCTACTCTATTCTGCCGGCAACGCTTAATGGTTAAAGGCGCACTGCCTGAGCGACCCTTTAAGATCCTAGCTGTGAATGTAAATTCGCTGATTAGGACCGAACCTAGAGCAAACCTCTTTCATTTGCTGCAAGACCAAAGTCCTGATGTGTTTATGGCTAGCGAAACTAAGCTAAATCAGAAACACAAACTGACTAATAAAAATTACAATATCGTAAGAAGGGATCGGCCCAACTCCTCTCAAGGGGGTGGGGTCGCAATCTTCATACGAAAGGGCATTAAACATAAGGTTATATATAATAGTGAAGTGCGAAGATTCGGGTTGCTAGAAGCCTGCATCGTTTGCATTCCTCTCCAGCAGGGGAAAAGAATGTACGCAATCGCGGTGTACGCACCTGACGCACCTCAGCCAGCTAATTTTATCGCAGAGCTCGAAAAACTTTTCGAATGCTTAAGACTGAACTTGGATGAGAATTATTATCTCATGGCAGGGGACTTAAACGAAAAACATGTAGATTGGGGAAACCAAATACAAAATCCTAGAAGGAACCATCTTTTTAATTGGATGGGTCGATACAGTGTTGAGTGTAGGATCGACCTTTTGGCTACACATAGACCGTCATTTCCGAGAAGTGGTAGTTTTCTGGATCTTTTACTGCTTGACTCACGACTAGTTATAACTGACGCAACAAATCAACTGACAAGAAACTGTTTACGAACAATTGAATATGACAGTGATCACTGCGGACTCGCCACCGTGATACAGCTTCCAAGCGAACTTGTGGAATTGGATGAGTATGTGCCAGCGCACTCTTACAATTTCAGTAAGACGCGTTGGCCACGCTTCTCCAACTCCTTGGCAAGAGAAATACGTTCCGATGACACTTTTCCACCAAATGACAGGAACCTGACGAACGTCGAGATCGACGGGTACCTGACTCAAATGGATACGACTATAAAACGAACAATGGACAGAACAATCCCAAAATATAAAGAACAAGACCCTACTGGCTTATACAAGAACGCGACAATCGACGCACTACACCGACAAAAAAGTGGACTGCTGACTAGGTTGAAACTTCTTTACAGACGTTTCACGGACACACGTGATCTGGAGATTAGGACATTGAAGTCGTCGATCAAAAACATTAATGTTCTGATTAAACAAAATTATAGATTGTCTATTAATTTATATTGGGATAACAGAATTCGGGCCGTTAATTCTAGCGACCCTAGTATGTTTCCCCAAATAAATAAGATATTTAGAAGAAATGATCAAAACGAACTTCCATGTCTTAAACTTCAGAGAACAATAGATAACGAAGACGTACTTACGATTGCGGGAATAGATCCGGAAGGTGCCGTTTTCGATGATAACTTTTTTATGATAGAAGATCCTCAGGAAAAGGTAGAAGCTGTAGGGGCTGCTTTCCAGCAAGTGTATAAGGTGAATGCTAGCATTCGACCGAATCATGACCTGGAAAACAGAGCCTTACTACACAACTTCTAGCTTGGAAATAACATAACGCAATGGCGATCTGAGAATACCGGTTTCACCGTGTTCAATGACGAAAATTTGGCAAACGCCACCACCGCCGAGCGAAATGGACCCAGTTCATTATTAATTTCGAAGGTAGAACTTCAGTTAATTTTTCAAACATTAAAGAAAAAGAAATCTGCGGGGGTCGATGGTATACCCAACATTGTGTTACGACATCTCCCTGAGGAAGCAATAGACATTTATACCACATTGTTTAACAACGCATTGAATAATGCATATTATCCAGTAAGTTGGAAGACAGCTGTGGTCCATCCTCTCCCCAAAAAGGGAAAGGACAGCTCCAATCCGGCAAATCTTCGGTCGATAAGTCTTCTTCCAAGTATCAGTAAAGTATTCGAAAAGATTCTCAATAGAGCTCTGTTCAAGTGGGCTGAGGACAAAAATATTATTCCAGATAATCAGTTTGGCTTTAAGGCGGGGCATGACACTATTCATGCCGCGTCTAAGTTAGTTTCTGATATTCAATGGAACAAAACGAAAAATCAATGCACGGGTGCCGTTCTGGTTGATTTAGAGAAGGCTTTCGACACCGTATGGTTAGAGGGTCTTTATCTGAAGCTATCTAGATTTAGCATAATCAAACCACTGTTATATATGCTTCATGACATGCTCAATGGTAGAAAGTTTGTTGTCAAAAGTGGCAATGTAACTTCTACCACAACTTTTGATATTAAAAATGGTCTACAGCAAGGAGCTGTGAACTCACCGATTCTGTTTAGTATTTACACCAGCGATCTGATAGGTAGTCTAACTCATTCAATTGCGTATGCCGATGATCTTGTAGCGTACAGAACGGGTCCGAAAGTTGAAGTCATCAGAATTCTCTTGCAGCGTGACTTCGACAAGATTCAGCGATATTGTGATGACTGGAAGTTAAAAATTAATTTTCAGAAATCAGAAAATATCCTGTTTAGAACCCCGTTGTCTAGGACTTCTAGGGATACAAGAAAGAACTGGAGAAATCTAGTGATCGTTGGACCAAGTGGACATCCACTGGCGAGTAAAGATGTGGTAAAGTACCTTGGCATCTGGCTAGATCAGTATCTATATTTCAATCGACATGTAGATGCTGCTCTGGCCAGAGCTAGGGGAGCCTTTGGGTTGACAAGACGGTTGTTTTATAGCAGCCGCCTTGACAGCAGAGTAAAGGTGATTTGCTACATGGCCCTTATCCGGCCAATGATTGCCTATGGGTGCCCTGTGTGGTTCAACGTTGCCCCATCTCAAATGGAAAAGATTCGGGTGTTTGAGAGGCAGTGTCTTAGACGTTGCCTTGGATTACACAGAACACCAGAGTCGGAGTACACACATTACTATGCCAACGAGGTTCTATACAACAGGGCCAATATAAACAGGATAGATAACTTTTTAATCAAGCTGATTCGGGGTCACATTGCAAGAGCGATGACCTCGACCAATGGACTTATTTTTGGGGCTTACTACCCCAATGATGAGTATAGTGAAAGTGTACGTCTTAACGGTTTCATTCCGACCGAGACATTCCTCTTTTTAGACAGTCGTGGGCTGATACAGGATAGATTGGCGGTTCCGTTAATCTACCACGTCAGCCGTAGGACTGTGGATCGGCGACTTCTTTACGATCGGGACGTCGGCTCAATGAACGGAACAGAGCGTCTGCGGTTCAGTAGAGCTGTGCCCCTTCGGGACAGAAAGGACTTAGTTAAGCAAGTCAAAAAATTCTGGTGGTTGGGTGACCACCGTGATATTGAAAGTTGACCATATTGTTGCTTTGGCCGACTTACAAAGTTCTAAGGTAAATATAGGTAGAGTAGGTAGAACAGTGACGGTGGCACCAAAAAAAAATAAAAAAAATACATAAGTAAATGTATTTGTATGTGGGTACTTGCTGTTGCGAATATATATGTATATATGTATATGTACATATATACATGTGTATGGGCGTACGCGAGTGTGCATATGCGTATGCACAAGAAAAAAAAAAAAAAAAAAAAAAAAAAAATGCTGGTGGCTGTTCTAGTTTTTAAGTTATTTTAAGTAGTTGTAATTAGATATAATGTCGTTTAAGTTAGTTTTATTTAGTAGCTTAAAGGTAGTTTTAATTAGTTTTAATTAGGTAAAGGGTAGCTTTAAGTTTTATAAAAAATTAAAAAAAAGGTATGGATAATGAGTTTTTTTTTAATAATTTTCTCGTTAGTTTTAAGTAATCACGAATTTTAAATATAAATATATATATTTTACGTCGAAAGGCATTGTTTAAGTATAGTCATAGTTTAATTTAGAGCGCCCGCATGGGGCCAGTAAGTTAGTTAAGTTAATATGTAAGCTAGTTGTTTAAGATTTTTTGTCTAGCATTAAGATAGATATAAGTAAATGAAAAAATAAAAAATGAATTAAAAATGAAAAAAAAAAATGAAAAATGTTGCTACTAATGCAAAATGTTGCTACTTGACATTCAGATCTTTGTTAGCTCTGGTTCGTTTCCCAGCAATTTCATATCTTTTTTTTTTTTTATTTCTTTCATTGTTAATTTCTTTTTTTTTTCTTATTTTTTTTCTCCTCTATTCTTTCTTCCTTTATACTTTATTTCTTATCAATTTTTTCATAATGGTTTGCTCTGCAAAAACCTGTCCTGATGAATCAAGTAATAGCCGTCTCTTTACTTGTTTTGGACCTTGTGGTAATCTTTACCATGCTAAATGCGTTGGTTCTACCAATGGATTTCTGATAAAGTAATACATTCTGATATTGCCTTTTGGTATTGTACCGACTGCCGTAAGATTTCACTTTCTCAGCTCTCCTTCAAAATTAATTCTTTTAAAGAAAACCTTTTAAAGCTTTCTTAAGGGTTCAATGACTTGCTGACAAACTTTAACACTGCAGTGTCAAATGTAACTACATTTTCCCCTTGCAACGATATGATCAATGTCGAAACATCAACTGATGACTTGATGCAACAACCTGCTTCTATTTCCGTTCCATCAGCTGAATCAGATTTATCAACCAGAACTTCTTCTTCAGCACTATCTGATCGCGACTCTGTTGCAAAAAGAGGAAATAAAAGGATACGAGAAAACTCATCAGTGGTTAAGAATTCAAGTCCCCCTCCAAAACGAACCAATTTATGGAGCAACTCTTAAAGTCTTATTGATTCAGGCGCATCTAGTTCGTCTCATGTCAGGCCGACTTTAACGATTGCTGTTAATACGGTGGCTGACAATGATTGTGAAACTATATCAAATCGTATAGTAATAACAGAGCCTTGTCCTCGTCCCTAAGCCTAAATCAATTTTTATTTCTCGCCTTAGTCCAGATATAAGTGTTCATGATCTTGTTTCCCATTTGGTCTCTAACAAATGCATTCCGAACAATGCATCAGTTAAATGTACCAAAATTAGTAAGGTAAATAGTTTTGTCTCATCCTTCAAAATTGTTGCTCATCCGGCATTTTTCGAATCTATCATTAATACTAAAAATTGGCCTTCTGAAGCGCTTATAAAAGAGTTTGCTACCGTGAGAAGTAAAAGAAGTAAGTGCGTTATTCCTAAGAAATCTTCGCCAAAAAACTAAAAAGGACTACCCTCTTTTATCAAAACGTCAGAGGGCTTCGCAGCAAAACTGCAAATATCTATAATAACTCTCAAGCTTTTTCACATGACATCTTTGTTTTGACGGAAACTTGGCTGAATTCAAGCTATTTAGACACAGAACTTTTTAATCAAGAGTTCTTACTTTTTAGAAAAGATCGTCATGTTGATAAACCAAAAGAATTAGGCGGTGGTGTGTTGATTGCTGTTCGTAATAATTTTGTATCTAAGCGTATTTCTTTCCCCTTTGATCTTTCTGTTGACTTGGTTTGCATCAAATTAAACATAGAGTCTAAGTATGTATATATTATAAATGTATATATTCCTCCAAGAAGTTCAAGTTTGTTGTATAATGAACTTGTTTTGGCCTTAGACTTTATCATTGACTTGTCTTGCTGCAACAGCAATATTCTACTTCTCGGGAATTGCAATTTACCCCATATAGAATGGGTTCCTTCGGATGATGGATCATTTGAAGAAACCTCATTAACATCTTCACAAACAGAGCTTCTCTCTCTAGATGCTATTAATTCTGCTGACTTAAAGCAAGTTAACTGTATTGAAAACTCTAACAATCGAGTACTCGATTTAGTATTTTCTTCTGACGCTATTAGTGCTGTTGTTCAGAAATCTAGTTCTGGCATTACTAATATAGACAATTACCATCCACCCTTGGATATATTTTTTGATTTGA